>CM022774.1:3915838-4188602 GCA_012411365.1 Ameiurus melas
GTGGTTGCTATTTCTGTTCAAGAATAAAAAAGAACTCAGGGTAGTTCCCCAAGTAAAAAGGTACTACACCAAAAGGGTGCTACGTGAGACTGAAGCAGAGGTTTTAGGTTCAGCATCAAATACCCTGAGGAGGAAAATCATTTCATTTCAGCCCACATTGATGTTCTTCCTGATCTGATCACAGTATTTATGTATTCAGTGTTTGTAGTAGTATAAGCAGATCGAGGGAGGTTTCCCAAAAGCATCAGAGAGCACAAACATCATGGATTTAATGGTAGAGCTGACATCACTTTGAACATTCTCTCCCAGTTACAGTGATCTTAACGTTGCAATTCTTTCAAACTCAGCCCTGATTGTTCTTCAAAAATTTTGTTTATTACATACACCAGGACCACATTCATGAACATTTTAGTAAAGTTGTGTGTAAATGTTTGTGTAAGTCAAAACCAAACTAAAGATTTCTGGCATAAAAAGGCTGATTTTCTTCGTACTTGTGTGCTTATGTTGATCTCCTGTAATGTGTGAAGCGTTCCCGACACAGCTCATTTGCATGTAGTGACGCCCACACACAGTTCTATAAGTCACTGTGGATAAGGGAGTCTGCTAAATGCTTTTAATAAAAATAATCCATTTAAACTCCACAGTATATTCCAGATATAAAACTGCAGTAATCCATGTAATGATATAAACTGAGAGAGTGAAGAGTGTGTCATAGACTACGTTTATAGGAACAATAATAATCTAATTATTGACTGATTAAGTTGTTTACTTGAGTCGCTTTTTAGAATATTCCTCCGCTTTTAGAATATTCCGGTTTACTTTTCCCATTATAGAAAGTAGATCGATTAACGTCCTGCGTCATTATGTCCCGCAACAGCATTCCAGAATTTCCTTAACGGCATACATTTAGTCTTAGTTATGGAACCGTATACATTTGGATGTTTTTTTATTTCATGAAGCTTCAAGTGCAGTTAATTGTTATGCTTTACGTGCAAACAGACTGCTTGAAGCGTGGGCTGCGTCCGCATACTTGGTAAATGGTAAATGTTTTATCCATATTTACACTGTGTCTCATTCACACACACACTCACACACAGCAGAGCTGCCATGCAAGGCCATGCAAGGCCACCGGGGTTCAGTGTCTTGCCCAAGGACACTTCGGCATGTGGAGTCACCCGGGCCGGGATTGAACCGCCAACCCTATAATTAGTGGACAACCCCGCTCTACCAACCGCCAATACAGCCGCCAAACGTACTTACCTACTACATAGTAGTAAGATACATATATTTCACATACTATATAGTAGGTAAGTGCGTGTCTTCTGTAACATACATCGATAATGCGACTAAAACAGGAATACTCCACATGTCTTAATTCCATTTTGTCAGTACATTTACATGGACAACAATAATCAATCTTAACCCGAATAAGACAATACTCTAAGAAACGACCATGTAAACAGCAATTTTATTTAATTACCTTAATCAGATTAAAGTCATAATCGAAGTAAACACAAATGGAATTAAGTATGGAGTATTCCTGTTTTAGTCACACTATCATGTGTATTATAATGTACACACCTTAATCACACTATTAACGTCATGTGAGAGTTTTCACGCATTATGCGACAGGACACGATCACAACGGCAGTGCACAACTGTTTTATAGCAAACAAGAGCAAGGCGCGTCGAGAACGTTACTTACTTACTATATAGTAGGTGAAATACATGTGTTATATAGTAGGTAAATATTATCGACTGGCCCCAGTCTTATAACGCAAACTGCCTTGAAGCATTAAACTTTTAAACAGAAACACCCAAAACTGTATACGGTTCCATAACGAGAGCCGAAATGTATGTTGATACATGAAATTCTGGAGGGACGTCCGGACGGCGTGGTGTGGTGACGTAATGACGTGTGCCGTTAATCGGCCTATCTTATATAACATGTAAAACGGGAACATGAAAGGGAATATTCTAATAGCGACTCATGTAAAACACCTTAATCACAATATTGTCTTAGTCAGAATAAGGTCAATAATTAGATTACTGCTGTCCCTGTAAACATAGCCTGTGTTTACGCCGATTATGACTTTAATCTTTTTTTTGCTGTATACGTGGTAGTTTCTTAATGAAAGTATTAGTGTTAACGGGTTAATATTGGGTTATTGCTTCCCATGTAAACATACTGATTGTCTCTGCAGGTTGCGTTATTGTGATATCTCAGATGAAGGCTGTGCTGCTCTGACTTCAGCTCTGAGATCAAACCCCTCACACCTGAGAGAGAACTGGATCTGTCCTGGAATAAATTCAGAGAATCAGGAGTGAAGTGTCTCTCTGCTGGGCTGGAGAATCCTCTCCTGTAAACTGGAGACACTGAGGTAAGATCATCTCTCTGAGAGTCACATGACCTGCTGCTCAGTAAGACACATTCTCCTAATAGTGAGACTGAAGCAGAGGTTTTAGGTTCAGCATTAAATATCCTGAGGAGGAAAATCATTTCATTTCAGTCCACATTGATGTTTTTTCCTGATCTGATCACAGTATTTATGTATTCAGTGTTTGTAGTAGTATAAGCAGATCAGGGCCGAGTTTCCCAAAAGCATCACAGCACAAACATCATCGTTTAATGGTAGAGCGAGCATCACTTTGAACACTCTCTCTTTCCCAGTTACAATGATCTTAACTTTGCAATGCTTTTAAATTCAGCCCTGATTGTTCTTATAAATTTGGTTACATTCAATTCTACACAAACACGGCCACACACACACACACACACACACACACACACACACACACATATATATATTGGGCTTCATTTATTATTCTTTTAGTAAAGTTGTGTGTAAGTGTTTGTGTAGGCCAAACTGAACTAAAGATTTCTGACAGAAGGCTGATTTTCTTCGTACTCATGTGCTTATGTTGATCACCTGTCATGTGTGAAGCGGTTCCGGCACAGCTCATTTGCATGTAGTGACACCCGCACACACTTCTATAAGTCACTCTGAATAAGGGAGTCTGCTAAATGCTGTAAACATAATAAAAATAATCAATTTAAACTCCATAGAATATTCCAGATATAAAAGTGCAGTAATCCATGTAATGATATAAACTGAGAGAGTGAAGAGTGTGTCATTGTCTCTCTGCAGGTTGTGTAATTGTGATGTCTCAGATGAAGGCTGTGCTGCTCGGACTTCAGCTCTGAGATCAAACCCTCACACCTGAGAGAACTGGATCTATCTTGGAATGAACTCAGAGACTCAGGAGTGAAGCGTCTCTCTGCTGTTCTGGAGAATCCTCACTGTAAACTGGAGACATTGAGGTAAGATCATCTTTCTGGCGTCACATGACCTGCTCCTCTGGAAGATTCTGCAGTTCTCTGGAAGTTTTTTCCTGATCTGATCACGATATTCATGTATTCAGTGTTTGTAGTAGTATAAGCAGATCAGGGCCGAGTTTCCCAAAAGCATCACAGCACAAACATCATCGATTTAATGGTAGAGCGAGCATCACTTTGAACACTCTCTCCCAGTTACAATTATTTTACCTTTGCAATGCTTTTAAGGAAACTCAGCCTTTATTGTTCTTGTAAATATGATTACATTAAATTACACACACATATTGGACCTCATTTATCAATATTTAGGTAAAGTTGTGTGTAAACGTTTGTGTAAGCCAAACTGAACTAAAGATTTCTGACAGAAAGGCTGATTTTACTCATACTTGTGTGCTTAAGTTGATCTCCTGTAATGTGTGAAGCGCGTTCCCGACACAGCTCATTTGCATGTAGTGACGCCCACACACACTTGCAGCATCTGCTAAATGCTGTAAACATAATGAAAATAATCAATTTAAACTCCACAGTATATTCCAGATATAAAAGTGCAGTAATCCATGTAATTATATAAACTGAGAGAGTGAAGAGTGTGATGTTGTCTCTCTGCAGGTTGTGTGGTTGTGATTTCTCAGATGAAGGCTGTGCTGCTCTGACTTCAGCTCTGAGATCAAACCCCTCACACCTGAGAAAACTGGATCTGACTGGGAATTACCCCAGCAACTCGGAAAAGAAGCAGCTCTTCAGTCTTAAACTACAGGACTTGAGGTGATTTACAAGTATTTCAGATAAACATGTAGAGAGAAATAAAATATACAAATATTTCGACTCATTAATGTTGTTTGATGCATTTTGTTTAGTGAAGGAAAAGTTCAGGTAACCTGGTCCTGTTTTTTATAAAGAGCTATTAATTATAAACAGGTTCATATTCAGTGAGTTACTGGGTATTGTTTTAAACTTTTGCACTTAAACTTTACTTTGATGTTTAATGTTCATGTTCAACCTGACAGCTTAAATTGTTATGCCACCACGAACTCTGCAATTCCCAGTGTGAAATGCGCCCAGGGACATGGCGGAAGAGGACGGGTCCTCTATAGGTGGATGAATAGCTCACAGCACACTCCCAGTCAACATTCACGTTAAGTTGCCTCCACCGTGAGACTATGATCCTCATGCATCACGGTCTCCACCAGACATCCTGTCATACTCGGACTACCCTGGCTAGAACAGCACAATCCCCAAATCTCAATCACAATCCCCATATTGTTTGCAAAATTGTCCGCGGTCCCTTTGGCCTACCACGACTGTGGAGCATCCCCTGTCTCATGTCCCGATTGAGATCCCCCAGAATACCGCGACCTCCACGAGGGTGTTCAGCAAGGAGAAAGCCAGTAGTCTACCACCTCACAGACCCTATGATTGTGCCATCTTCTACTCGGGGCCAGCCCACCTCGGGGCTGTGTGTACCCACTCTCCCAAGCTGAACACTGGGCCACCGAGTACATCAGGAAGCTCTCCAGCAGGGGTACATTCGACCCTCCATGTCCCTTGTCTGCCGGTTTCTTCTTTGTAGAGAAGAAAGGATGGGCCTCCGGCCATGCGTTGATTAACCAAGTGACTGTAAAGTACCGGTATCCCCTGCCTCTTGTCCCCTCAGCCCTGGGCAGCTACGGTCCGCAACCATCTTTCTGAAGCTGGACCTACACAGCGCTTATAACCTGATCCACATTAGGGAGGGGTACGAGGTGGAAAAAAAGCCTTCAGCACTACCTCAGGACAATATGAGTACTTGGTTATGCCGTATGGGCTTTCTAACCCACCCTCCGTGTTCCAGAACCTAATCAATGACGCCCTGAGGACATGCTGGGGAGAATGCGTCAGTGCCTACATTGATAATATTTTGGTATATTCGACATCCCTAGAGGAGCACGCGTCGAGCAATGCATTGCCTGCTCGCGATACCAGCTTTACTGAAAGAGGAGAGAAATGTGAGTTCCACCATCACACAATCTTTTTCCTAGGGTATGTCATTAGCCCAAGGGGAGTCACCATGGACCGGCGCCAAGATTCAAGCGGTTGTGGAATGGCCCACTCTGTGAACCTTCAGGGAGTTGCAGCATTTCCATGGCCGCCAACTTCTACCGGTTCATTCGAGACTTTAGTAAGTTGGGCAACCCCTGACATCCCCTCCTGAAAGGTAAGCCCGGTGACTCCTTTGGACCCCAATCGGCCAGGAGGCTCTGGAGAAGCTTGAGCGGGCCTTTACCACAGCTCCCATCCTCAGACACCCGGATCCCTCCAGGCCATTTGTCGTCTAAGTAGATGCGTCTGAGGTGGGATTGGGGGGCTATCCTGTCTCAAAGATTTGGAGATAGACCCAAGTTTACCCCGTGGCGTCCTTTTCCCGGAAGTTGTCGCCAGCGGAACACAACTATGACGTGGGGAACCGTGAACTCCTGGCTGTTAAGCTGGCCCTAGAGGAGTGGAGACACTGGCTGGAAGGAGCCCTACACCCATTTGTTATTTTTACGGACCATAAAAACCTGGAGTATCCGAAAACTGCCAAACGCCTCACTCCTCGCCAGGCTCGCTGGTCCCTATTCTTTTCCAGGTTCCAATTCACCCTGTCTTATAGGCCTGGCTCAAAGAACACAAAGGCCGATGCACTGTCTTGTTTTCATGCCACAGAGGGGCTGGTGGACCAGGAGAGTTATATTGTGCCTCCCTCCTGCATAGTTGGGCGCCTTGGAGTGGACAGTAGAGCAAACCTTAGCCTGTATCCCCAAACTCGAATCCTGGCAGCCTGTCCTCCTGATAAACAATTCGTACCAAAACAGTATCGTCTAGAACTCATCACCTGGGCCCACACGACATTGGCTACGGCTCACCCGGGGGCCCGCCGCACGTACCAAATGCTGGATGAAAAGTACTGGTGGCCCAACATGCCTAGGAAGGTTCAGCACATCGTATCCTCATGTTCCTCTTGCCCTCAGTCCAAGGGACAAGCCACCATTGTTTCCCTGGAACGCATCTCACACAGACTCACCAGCAGTAGATGAGTGGTTCTGCCGGAGCGAACAGGTCTGGGAATGAGCCCATCAACAGCTGGTGCAGGCATCCCACACTGCCAAACAAAAGGCTGAACGGCGTTAGAGGGTTCACCCCAATTATCGACCCGGGGACAGGGTGTGGCTCTCCACTAGGGATTTAAGGTTACCCCTCTCAGGCAAGAAGCATCAACCTAAATATATCGGGCCCTTCCGAGTCCTGAGACAGATTAATGAGGTCTTTCCATGCCTCGCTCCTCAAACCTGTGATACCGGGCCCCTTGGCCAGAGCGGTGCCGGATGACTCCCCACCGGAACCACTGGAGATTGAAGGCCGCCCGCCGGCCGGCGTCCACCCAACATTCTGAACTCCAGACGTAGGAGAGGACTCGAGTATCTGGTAGACTGGGAGAGCTATGGACCAGAGGAGCAGTGTTTGGACCCAGCCCGAGACATTCTAGACACAAGTCTGCGTAGAGATTCCATGCGGCTCATCCAGACAAACCGGGTCCCCGGTGGGGAGGAAGGCCTCGGAGGGACTCGGCTCCTGGAGTGAGCCCTTAGGGGGGGTGCTGTTCTGTTACACGGTGGCACACTTGCGGCTGCAATTCCCAGCGTGTAGTGCCGTCCAGGGACATGGCGGAAGAGGACTACACTTCCCAGCCATGCCCGTGCTCGAGTTCACCGGAGTTCTGATTATGAACACCTGCACTACATCTAAAGTTATAAAAAGGCCTGGGTTAATATCAGTAAACGCGAAGTAACCGCTCAGCAGCCTCGTCTCTTTGTACCAAGCATTAATCTCATACAGTGGTGTGAAAAAGTGTTTGCCCCTTCCTCATTTCCTGTTCCTTTGCATGTTTGTCACACTTAAGTGTTTGAACATCAAACCAATTTAAACAATAGTCAAGGACAACACAAGTAAACACAAAATGCAATTTGTAAATGAAGGTGTTTATTATTAAAGGTGAAAAAAATCCAAACCATCATGGCCCTGTGTGAAAAAGTGATTGCCCCCCTTGTTAAAACATACTATAACTGTGGTTGTCCACACCTGAGTTCAATTTCTCTAGCCACACCCAGGCCTGATTATTGCCACACCTGTTCACAATCAAGCCATCACTTAAATAGGAGCTGCTTGACACAGTAAGGTCCACCAGAAGATCCTTTAAAGCTACACATCATGCCGGACCCAAAGAAATTCAGGAACAATTGAGAAAGAAAGTAATTGAGATCAATCAGTCTGGAAAGGGTTATAAAGCCATTTCCAAAGCTTTGGGAATCCAGCGAACCACAGTGAGAGCCATTATCCACAAATGGCAAAGACATGGAACAGTGGTGAACCTTCCCAGGAGTGGCCGGCCGCCCAAAAATTACTCCAAGAGGCGCGACGACTCATCAGAGGTCACAAAAGACCCCACAACAACGTCCAAAGAACTGCAGGCCTCACTTGCCTCAGTTAAGGTCAGCGTTCATGCCTCCACCATCAGGAAAAGACTGGGCAAAAATGGCCTGCATGGCAGAGTTCCAAGGAGAAAACCACTGCTGAGCAAAAAGAACATCAAAGCTCGTCTCAATTTCTCCACAACACATCTTGATGATCCCCAAGACTTTTGGGACAACATTCTGTGGACCCGATGAGACAAAAGTGGAACTCTTTGGAAGGTGTGTGTCCAAGTATATCTGGCGTAGAAGGAACACTGCATTTCATAAAAAGAACATTATACCAACAGTAAAATATGGTGGTGGTAGTGTGATGGTCTGGGGCTGTTTTGCTGCTTCAGGACCTGGAAGACTTGCCGTGATAAAAGGAACTATGAATTCTGCTGTCTACCAAGAGATCCTGAAGGAGAATGTCCCGACCATCTGTTCGTGTACTCAAGCTGAAACAAACTTGGGTTCTGCAGCAGGACAATGATCCTAAACACACCAGCAAGTCCACCACCGAATGGCTGAAGAAAAACAAAATGAAGACTTTGGGTGGCCTAGCCAAAGTCCTGACCTGAATCCTATTGAGATGTTGTGGTATGACCTTAAAAAGGCTGTTCATGCTCGAAAACCCTCTAATGTAACTGAATTAGGACAATTCTGCAAAGATGAGTGGGCCAAAATTCCTCCAGGACGCTGTAAAAGCCTCATTGCACGTTATCGTAAACGGCTTGTTGCAGTTGTTGCTGCTAAGGGTGGCCCAACCAGTTATTAGGTTTAGGGGCAATCACTTTTTCACACAGGGCCATGATGGTTTGGATTTTTTTCACCTTTAATAATAAACACCTTCATTTACAAATTGCATCTTGTGTTTACTTGTGTTGTCCTTGACTATTATTTAAATTGGTTTGATGTTCGAAACACTTAAGTGTGACAAACATGCAAAGGAACAGGAAATGAGGAAGGGGGCAAACACTTTTTCACACCACTGTATATGTTTACTTGCTTTTGGATATTCGGCTTGTCTTTAGATTACGCCTTTTTGCCTACGCCCCGTATAATTGATTGATTGCTCAATTAGTTTGACCTTAATCTCTTCCGTGTTCCATCTGTTGTCCACCCCACGTAATCCCGATTGCCAGGCCGCATTTGTCTCTGCCTATGAATCGTAACATAAACATTAAATTTGTTTTTGCTTAATTTCAGGTTATGAAGAATTTTCATCTGATGCAGATTCCAGAGAAGATATTTTTTAATGAAATGTGCTCTCACTCACGCGGCATTTCCTGAACATTTTTCTCTCACACTGAGAAATGATCTGAATTAAATGTAACACATTTCCACAAAGTGTAAGTGCAGACAGAGTGTCTAAGATCTAAAGAACCTGTGCTTGCTTGGTGTGATTCTTCATCATCATAGGACTTTACAGAGTGGTGTTACAGCACTACTATCAGGAATAAACACTTACTGAAGATCAATTCTTTATTTTTATTATAACACAATTCCACTGTTATACCCTACAGAATCCAGACATCATGGCAAAACTCAGGTTCTGGTTAAGGTTCTAGTTGCTCTGGTCTACATTCCAGCCCATGTCTTCCACCACCCCACCACTCTATCACATCATCTGGTTGGAAGACTCTAAAATCACCATGGCTGAAGCTGTGACTATTTCCTCAACATGCTATTGCTGCTCTGTGTTCTCTTTCCTGTGAACACTGCTTTGTTTTTTTTGTTTTTTTTTTAACATTCTGAAGATATCTAATTGCTGTGACTGTTCATTTGTTATAAACATTCATCAGCTTAGATGGAAAGCACGAGTCTGGAGAGTCAACTGGAGTTTTCAGATCTTTTCTGTTCTTGAATCTTCATGTATTAGGTGTCAGTCATTACTCAAAGGTCTAAAATCTTTTCCTGATATCAGTAAAATCAATATACCTGCAGAAATTATACATTTTGTATTTAAATAACACTGTACAAAGCTGTCAGTTATCTAAATCACCATTTTAGTTGCACTTTAGGTAATGAATTGTGAATGTGCATTTATGAATGTCCATCACTAACGTGAGCAGGTGAAATGTGCAGTGTATAATTATTGTTCCCAACGACCAATCACCGACCACCACTGTTTCTCCCACCCTCGCCATATTTTACTCTGTTTTAAACTCTCTTCCTGGATAATAATAAAAGAGAGTAACCATTTCCTTACTGTTCACCTTTCAAGACTACTCAATGTCACAGCTTCATTTTGTCTGCGTTCTTCATAGAAATGGCTATAGTATTTTGTACAGTACATTTGTAAAAGTTTTCTTTATGGTGCAGTATTATAATATATAATAATATATTATTTAAGAAATAAATAATTAAGAAATACCTTCTCTGTACTGTCTTAATGTTGATGAAAGCTCATCAAATAAAATGGGTTTATAAAAGTTAGGAACAAACCAAGGATGTTAAAAGTTTATTTTCCTTTAAAATTATGCACTTTTGAATTGTTTTTCCATTTTACAGGTAGCTGTTACAAAATAGTGACCGTTTACACCAAACAGTTGTGTGGTGGGGTTTTCTAGATATTAGACATGATAATTGATTGATTATTGACTAGTTTTAGATTAGTTTTGGGTCATTCTGTCTTGAACTTGAAGCTTAAAATAGGTTTTCTATAAAACAGCGGCTGAACTGAAATATCTGGAATGTTACAAAATCCAGATAACCACTGTTATGTGTTTCTTGTCTGAAGAACTTGCCATATAAATACTACTACTACTACTACTACTAATAATAATAATATAGTTTCTTAAAATGTTTTAGTAAATGTATTTTATTTGGCTTATTGCTTTATAGCGTCTCTAAACTTGATTGATTTTGCAGTTATTTAAATGTAAAGGGTTATAAAAAATGACTGTAAACTCAAATACTGTAAAATGATATCTTCATTTTCTTAATTATTTCTTTAAAATTATCATTTTGTATGAAAGTTAATTAGCTTTTGTTGTGTAGGAGCTCACTGATGCTCACTGATGCTTTCTTTCGTGACGTTATCACTAAGTGTGTAAAAGCCACGCACCCAGAATGTATGTGCGACTCAGTGGTGTCGAACTCATTTTAGTTCAAGGGCCACATACAGCCTAATTAGATGTCAAGTGGGCCGGGCCAGTAAAATCATAGTTTAATCACCTATAAATAACAAGAAATCCATGTTTTTACCTTTGTTTTCATGCAAAGACATTTATATTTAATGACATATCCTTTAAAAAAATATATCCTGAGCAACCTCAGATTTCTTAAGACAAACATGTGCAATTTGCTTCTGATTATCATTCACATATATGTGCACTACAACTGCTCACAGTGTTTGTACAAATGCAAAAAAAACTTCACAGGTATTTGGAACTGAAAAATATAATATTTCACTTTAAAATGTATGGCATTGCATGAACAATAGGATTCCACCAAACCAAACTCTTTTATACTGAAGCTGTTGACTAACATTAAATTTCACTTTTTTTTAACTATTACCCATTCATCTCTGTGAATAAATAGGAAGCGGTCCATTTTTCATGGAAAACTCTACACTCTGTATCCACTTTTCTGCTTTTTGGCAGACATTTAGGCTAATGAGGGTGTGGGGACGAGTAGAAAATAGAGTAGACGTCGCATTGCTACCATCTGCTGTTCAGTCCCAGAGATGTGCCGCGTCGTTTACCCCCTAGCGGATAATTTAGGAATAGCATTTTATTAAAAATGACAAGTTCGTGTCTTTTGTGCATATTTTTTTTTCACTTTCAAAATTCGTCCTGCGGGCCGATTTTGGCCCGCGGGCCGTACGTTTGACACCCATGGACTAGATTAACGGTGATTTCAGGAAGAGGGGCGGGATTAATTACTGTCAAACTTTCTCTGTAATATCAGAGTCCACACGAGACAGTCGATATCCTTCTACATTTCTTAAATCCTTCTAAAATTCTACATTTCTCTCATAAAAACTTTGGGAGAAATATTGTAGGAACACCAGGTCGGAAGGGAATAGTTAACTGATCTTAATTCATGAATAACTTTCAAAAATGTTAAAGCTCCAATTAGTACACAATGCCGGGAAGTTTGATTCAATTTACAGAGCCGATTCTTATGAACTGAATCGAATGTCTTATTTACATTAAAACTCTGTTCCAGTTCTTTTGCTCACCTAAAATTGGGTCGTGTGCTACCAAAGGTGCCATGTTCTGAGTAGGTTAACGCATCTAAATGTAAATATCAATAAATGAAAGCTGAAATTCTGATCTATCAGCTCATATTTTCAAAGCTTTCAGTTTGCATATTGATTGCCTTGTTTTATTTTCATCTGCATGTGTATCAAAATATTTGCTGCATATTTTATGAATAAGTATCAATGGCAAAATTGTTCATGTCAATTATTTTCCAGGAACACCTGGATTCTCTGAATTTTTAATATACTGAAACTGATGTTCAGAAAATATTTTAGATTTGGACAAAACTATCAGAGATTGAACTCCAAGACACTGAAATACACTCAAACAGAGGTTTATTGAACACACAGGTGAATGGTAAAATGCAATTACAAAATAGACAACCAGAATACTAAATGCTAATGCTAAAAAGTGCTGAACACTAACAGAAATATCCACACTAACAAAAATGCTAAATAAAATAATCAGTGCTAACAACAACAATTCAATTCAAAGTAAAGGATAAACACTATCATGCCAATGAGCGGATATACAGGTTCTGAATGCTGTCAGATTCTTCAGACAATTGTTCAGACAATTCTGCACAGTGAAGGTGAGAATGATGGAGATATATATTGTACCGTCTGATCCATTTTCTCTCTCCTTGTCTCTTTTTTTTTTTTTTTTTAGGTGAGGGGCGGTTCTGTGCTCATGCCCGCATCCTCCACCAGTGTAGTGGGAAAAGGCGATGCACAGAGACACGGAGGTGTAAGTAGAGCAAAAGCTGAGGCTGTATTCTCGTTTTGGTAGAGTGTAGGTTTGTGGGGGCGTGTGTGTAGGTCTGCGGGGCCGGGAAATTCCCCCGCCAAAAGTCTCCAGCTCAAGCTCAAGCCATGTCTCCAGCTCAAGCAATGTCCCAGGCTCAAGCCATGTCTCTTGTCCAAGCCATGTCTCTCGTCCAAGCCATGTCTCTCGTCCAAGCCATGTCTCTCGTCCAAGCCACGTCTCCAGCTCAAGCCATGTCTCCAGCTCAGGCCATGTCCCAAGCTCATGGCCCGGCTGTAGTCCTTGCTCTGCCTCCCTGTTCCACTAGGGACTTTGCTCTGCTCTCCTGCTCAAGGGAAACCATGCGGTTTCTTCCTGGCGCTGCTTGGGACATTCAGCCTGGGGGGCCGGGGCCGCCGATGAAGGGGGACTCTTGGCACTCCTCCCGGATTGCCTTTGGGGGTTCTGTCCGCGATCCTCCTGTACAGTGCACGGACCTCTTCCGGGTTGACGTCAGGTCTTCGTCTGCCGCCTCGTCAAGGGTCATAGTTCATTGGGTCATGTGTGTTTGGGAATTGCCGGCAGCTGCTAACGGTTGTGGGTTAATGACTGAGAGACCTATATATATCGTAAGCCATGCTTGAGACAGCGCGGTTCGATAAACAGATATAGCGATTTATGTGTATGTTGTTCTGCCATGTTTAGCGCTTATAGCGTGTCCTAGTTTCATGCCATGTTCTAGCTTTAGCCTTAGCCTTAGATATTGCCTTAGCCATAGCCTTAGTTATAGCCTTAGCCATAGCATTAGCCTTAGCCAAGTGAGCATAGCTGGTAGCATAGCCTAGCTTAGTTTGTTGATTGAGTTACGTGCAGTAATCCATGTAATGATATAAACTGAGAGAGTGAAGAGTGTGTTGTTGTCTCTCTGCAGGTTGTGTAATTGTGGTGTCTCAGATGAAGGCTGTGCTGCTCTGACTTCAGCTCTGAGATCAAACCCCTCACACCTGAGAGAACTGGATCTGTCTGGAAATGATCTCAGAGACTCAGAAAAGAAGCAGCTCTTCAGTCTTAAACTACAGAACTTGAGGTGATTTACAAGTATTTCAGATAAACATGTACAGAAATAAGATATATAAATATTTAGACTCATTAACATTGTTTGATACGTTTTGTTTAGTGAAGAAAAAGTTTAAGTAACCTGGTCCTGTTTTTATAAAGAGCTATTGATTATAAACAGGTTCATATTCAGTGAGTTACGGGGTGTTGTTTTAAACTTTGCACTTAAACTTTATTTTGATGTTTAATGTTCATGTTCAACCTGACAGCTTAAATATTAAACTTGTTTTTGTTTAATTTCAGATTATGAAGAATTTTCATCTGATGCAGATTCCAGAGAAGATATTTTTAATGAAATGTGCTCGACTCACAGCGGCATTTCCTGAACATTTTTTTCTCCCACTGAGAAATGATCTGAATTAAATGTAACACATTTCCACAAAGTGTAAACACAGACAGTGTGTCTAAGATCTAAAGAACCTGTGCTTGCTTGGTGTGATTCTTCATCATCATCGGACTTTACAGAGTGGTGTTGCAGCACTACTATCAGGAATAAACACTTACTGAAGAACAATATTTTATTTTTATTATTACACAATTCCACTGTTATACCCTACAGAATCCAGACATCATGGCAGAACTCAGGTTCTGGTTAAGGTTCTAGTTGCTCAGGTCTACACTCCAGCCCATGTCTTCCACCACCCCACCACTCTATCACATCATCTGGTTGGAAGACTCTAAAATCACCATGGCTGAAGCCGTGACTATTTCCTCAACATGCTATTGCTGCTCTGTGTTCTCTTTCCTATAAACACTGCTTTGTTTTTTGTTTTTTAAACATTCTGAAGATATCTAATTGCTGTGACTGTTCATTTGTTATAAACATTCATCAGCTTAGATGGAAAGCACGAGTCTGGAGAGTCAACTGGAGTTTTCAGATCTTTTAAGTGGTCTTGTGCCTCAAGGATTTTGTTTGTTTTTCAACACCATTTTGTATAAACTCTAGCGACTGTTATGTGTGAAATCCCAGGATATAAGCAGTTTTTGAAATACTCAAACTGGCCCATCTGGTTCCAACATCCATGCCACGGTTAAGTTGCAGAGCTCACACTTTTTGATCATTCTGATGTTTGATGTGAACATTAACTGAAGCTATTCAGTTTATACTATTTTATCTCTTAGCATTATTATCTATTATCTATTGTTCCCTGTCTGTATTTTCAGTCTTTTGTTTCAGTCTTTGATTTTTTTTATCATTTTATTCTAATCTTTGCACGGCACTTTGGGCAACTATTGTTGTTATGAATGTGCTTTATAAATAAACTTGTCATTTATGTCAGAAATGAGAAAAAACAATTGAAAAAAAAAGTATTGTTTTGATTTCAGTATAAGATTGGGGTCATGTAGTCGTATCTTCTGTTTCATCAGAATCAGTGTAGGAGAAAAAAATCGAAATAATAAAATGCAAAGAATAAATCACACACAGTTTATTATTATTATTATTATTATTATTATTATTATTATTATTATTATTTCAAAACAAGAAAACAATTTAAAATTGTTTGGCAATTTTCCCATTTTCATAAACCAGTCTGTGACATACTGCACCGTCTAATGGGGTCATTTAAAAATAAATATATTTTTATTTATTACAATATTAAAATAAAATATACCTGCAACCTTACTATTCAACTTCACTATAGGCTACTTAAGTAAAGTGTTTGTAGGAAATTTCCCAGTATTTAATATGGGTTTAATAGTAATAGTATTTAATATCGGTTTGAATGTGATTGGTTGATTCTGAACACATTCCTAATTTTTAAAGAGTGTACACACTTATGCAAGCTGGATAGTCCACTTTGCGTCATGGCTGCCTTGCCACCTCAGGCTGTGCATTATTTTCTAATAATTCAATGGACCAGAGTCAATTATTCCTTACTTAATTTTTTTTTAAATTCGGTGTATAGACTTTTTATATCCACTGTGAAATCATTCAGCTGTCGTGTCATGCTGCTCTTCATCTCAATGGCCAAGCCCGTCTCTACACTCCTCTGAATGGCCAAACGCACCGGTTTCTTCTTCTTCCCCTCCTCTGTGAGCGAGAGACATGAAGAGAGAGGAAGGAGAGCAGAAACACACTGTCCATTATCCATACAGAGGGTGTGGCAGTGTTATGGTACAGTGTGAAAGTCTGATGAACGATATAATGATATATTACCCAGGTATACTGCACTCTGAAATCTGTTATATCATGGAAGTAATGTTTCTACATTGTTGGTTCTGAGTTCTTCCCCTTAACAAGTCCACTATTTTAGAAAAATAAACCCTCGTGCTGTGCTGATACGTGGAGTTTAGCAGTTACACTGATCTGTATTACTGAGACGTGATAGTGCTGATTGATGATGTTCGTCCATCAGGGTCAATGAAGACCATTTATGTCATCTATTCACTTAGGGAGGTGGTTCCGGAAATGGCTGATCAATCCAATCCGGGCCCGGAAGAGTCTGTTGCAGTGAGGACAAGGATATGCATGTTGCTGACTGGGAGCTGTGTAACTGCTGTTCCTGAATTTGCGCAGAGCACTTTTTCCAGCTGCGCCTGCTAGCATTTTCTGCTCGAAGGCTGCCGCACCGGCATTGATTTGACTGCGAAGCAGATCTATCAGCAGCGACACTCTCCCAACTGCCAGGATCAATGCCAAATTTCTGCGATGCCTTAAGGGTGTCCTTAAACCTCTTATAATGACCACCGTGAGATCTCTTGCCTTGCTGTAGCTCTCCATAGAACATCTTGGGTAGGCGTTCTTCTGGCATGCGGACAACATGGCCAGCCCATCGGAGCTGTGCCTTGCACAGCATGGTGTGGATGCTTGTCATGCCAGCCTGACTGAGCACCACTGTGTTCGGTACCTTGTCCTGCCAACTGATTTTCAGCAGTTTTCTCACGGAGCTCATGTGGAAGTGGTTGAGTTTTTTAACATGTCGGCTATACACAGTCCATGTTTCACAAGCATAAAGGAGGGTGGGTAGAACCACCGCTGAGTAGACTTTGAGTTTGGTTGCAAGCTTAATGCCTCTCCTATCCCAAACATTTGAGCGGAGTCTGCCAAATGCTACACTGGCTTTGGCAATCCTGGAGTTGGCCTCATCGTCTATGTGGACTGCTTGTGATAGGGTGCTGCCGAGGTATATGAATCGATCCACATTTTTGAGCTTTTGGCCACTGACAGTGATGGATGGTTTCAGATAGTCTTTTCCCGGAGCTGGCTGATGCAGAACCTCGGTCTTGTTAGTGGAGATGGTTAGCCCAAAGTTGGTGCACGCTGTGGAAAAGAGGTCAATGCTATATTGCATGCCTGCCTCTGTACTGGAATTGAGGGCACAGTCATCTGCAAACAAAAAGTCCCGAATGTATTCAACTTGGACTTTGGTCTTGGCTTGCAGCCTCCTCAAGTTACACAACTTCCCATCCAGACGGTATCGGAGACCGACTCCCACATCACTGTCCTTGAAAGCATCCATAAGCATGGCAGAGAACATGAGGCTAAAGAGGGTGGGGGCTAAGACACATCCTTGTTTCACACCATTCGTAACCTCAAAGGGTACGGAATAGTTACCTTGGTCCTGGACTCTAGCAAGCATGCCATCATGAAATTGTTTCACCATTTCAATGAAGCGTTCCGGACATCCAAATTTGGCCATGATATTCCAAAGGCCTTCCCTGCTGATAGTGTCGAATGCCTTTGTTAGGTCTACGAAGGTGATGTATAGCTGGACATTTTGTTCCTGACACTTTTCTTGCATCTGCCTAGCAGCGAAGATCATGTCAATGGTGCTTCTCGTCTTTCTGAAACCACACTGACTTTCTGGCAGTAGGCCATGATCAAGGTGCTCTGTGAGTCTATTCAGCAGAATCCTGGCAAGGACCTTTCCTGCGATACATAGTAGAGAGATTCCTCTATGGTTGTCGCAGTATTGGCGATTTCCTTTGCGTTTGTAAATGTGGATGATAGATGCATCTTTGAATTTTTGGGGCTTCCACATCCCACAAAACATCTCTGTTAGTTTTTCCACTAGCTTAGGCCCACCACAAATTTCCGTTGGAATGGAGTCTGCTCCCGGAGCTTTCCCACTAGACAGAAGCTCAATGGCCTTATAAGTTTCCAGCACTGATGGAAGGTCAGCCAATCTCTCATTTATCTCCACCTGGGGTAGGCTGTTGATAGCTTCATCATTGATGGAAGAGGGTCTGTTTAAAACACCGACAAAGTGTTCAGCCCAGCGCTCCTGTATCTTCTGAGTTTAGCAGTTACACTGATCTGTATTACTGAGACGTGATAGTGCTGATTAAAGACGCACCCAAGGAGAAGAACAGTAAATAAACACATATAATTCACTGCTAAGTTCATTTCTTCTTCAACCTCCTGAATTTGTAAGGTTGAAAAATAATGTGTTGAAATACTCCCTGCAGAATAATGAAGATGAAGACCACATACACACACCATGCCACGGTTAAGTTGCAGAGATCACACTTTTTCCTCATTCTGATGTTTGATGTGAACATTAACTGAAGCTCTTGACCTGTATCTGCATGATTATTTTTGCACTTCGCTGCTGAATGGCTGATTGGATAACTGCATGAATGAGCAGGTGTACAGGTGTTCCTAATAAAGTGGACAGTGTATATGTAGAGAGTGTATATGTGATTTAGAGCAAAGCAGGTTGATATGTGGCATGTCAGCTGCAAAGCTAAATGGCCGACTGATTAACAGAGATAGGACATTAACTCATGAACAAGTTTTATTTCATTAAAAAAATACATTTCATTAATGCATTTTACACTTTTTTTTTATTAATCTGTATACATGTAGGTTTCATTAAGTTCATTTTAATTTATATAATATATAAAACATTGCACAACTGTATATAACCTTGTCACCAGAAGCCAAAAATGAAGATTTTTCCCCCTGTTCTGGAGGTGCCCAAGTTAAATGAAATGTATTTGTGGTAACAGACTGCCCCCTAGTGGTGAATAGCTCATATGAAATTAAACACTTAACCCAAATGTTCTGCTCTGGTTAAAATAACCCAATTATATTTTACCAATGCTGTAAATGATTTTCCTTCATTTATTTCCTCCACTCAATTTATCTGGGTATGTTCTGGATTATTTTCTGTATGGAGTAGTAAAGTTTAATAAAACTAAATGTATTAAAACTCTCACCTGCACACACACACACACACGCACACACACCTGCCATTGGAGAAACTGGGAGGCCTATATTGGATATTTTAAAATAAATGTAATATTTTTGTTTCTATAAATTCTAAAGCGATGGTGTGAACCAATGGGACAGAACGCTGCTAAATATTAAAGAGAGCATGAAGGTTTAAAACTACAGAAACAAACCATACGGTCAGAACTTGTACACATACACCATCATGTACGATTTGTGTTGATGTCCCGGCTTGTAATCTTCAACACCCAGGTTGTTAAAATGCCTAGATGTCAAAGTCCATGTTGCTGTACCGCCTGTAAATATTCTCTAAAGAACTCTGTCTCTAAAAAGTGAAACTCTTTCTGAAACCCCAACACCAGTTTTTAATGAGCAGCTGGAAAACTGAATGAATATAAAAGAAAGTGAGTTTTATAATTCCACACAACAACAACTGCAGACTTCAAAGGTGAGTGAGTCTCTATAATAAACACTTCTGAACAAGAACAATGTGTTTTAGACCGTGTGTGTTTAGGAAACAAGAAATGGTTCTCATGTCGCACTGCGCCGCTGCGGTAAGTTGGTTTTATATTATTTTGGAAAGGAGAGCAGGAACACTAAAGAAAGCCATACAGACGAGTTCATTAAATGGTCTATAGATGGAATTAGAAATCTAAATGAATTCCCACACGTAAAATTTAACAAACTTTTTTGGTCAGGTGTACTCTATGGTAAAGTCCACAAACTGCAATAAAAACTATTTCCGTGTGCAGTATATTGAGAAGTGACTACAAACACCACAATCTCTATATGATTACAATGTCTCTGTGTCTCTTTCTTTAAATGCAGAGAGGACAAGAACATGCCAGGTTAAATGTAAATAATGAATATGGTGAAGACAGTTAAATGTAGGAAGTATGAGGGAAGATTATTGGAGACTGACACAAGGGCAGCAAATAACCATTATTGCGATTTTCAATTAATCATCTAATCTATAAAATAATTCATGAGAAATGTCCATCACAAATTCCCAGTGCTTACACCAATGTCTTCAAATAGCTTCCTGAATCTATAAGCAGCCAGAAAAACCATCAATTTTTTATTTTTATTGTATTGACAGGAAAAGGAAAAAAGCTAATAGTTTTTAGTATTTGTGAAGCTATATACAGCAAATGTTTGGTATGCTTACCTGATAAATGACTAAAGCTATTAATCTATTATCAAAGTTATGAGCAATTTCCTGTTGATCATCTAATTGATTATTGTTATTTGAGATGGTAATTACTACCTGTGTGTGATGGACAGCATCATTTGGATGCATCTGTTAAAACTATACATTTTTAAACGTTGGGAGAGTACGTCTCATAGACTAAACTGGTACGTTGAACCAGCGGCTGTGGTGGTAGAGCGGGTTGTCCACTAATCGTAGAGTTGGCGGTTTGATTCCCGGCCCAGATGACTCTACATGCCGAAGTGTCCTGGGGAAAGACATTGAACCCCAAGTTGCTCCTGATAGCAAGTCCTTGCATGGCTGCTCTGCCACCATTGGTGAGTGTGTGAATGGGTGAATGAGTGCCTTGGAACCGCCAAGGTTAAAAAAGCCCTATATAAATGCAGTCCATTTACCATTTATAGAAGTAACCAGATCGGACCATGTTAGTCACAGTAAAGAACCAAATAACTTTGTGACAACATTGTGATTCCCGTATTCATCGTGGTTATAGTATTCGTCGTAGCTTATAGTACTTTGTTGGAACATAGTGAATACATCCCAAACACCAGGGCCTGGAGTCTCAACATTTAATCCTTTCAATCACAACTCAAGAATATATGAACACCTGCTTACCTATCTCCGGTGACAATTCGTCAGCCTCAACTCCTTTATTTCTAACATACATCACTCCTTTGGTCAGGGGTGGATATACGATTCTCGAGACATTCCTTCATGGACAGCAAGCTAATCTGGTCACTTTGAAACACATATAGGACTGACTTTCATTCCCACCTCCAAATGTTTTAATGGAAATTGTATTAGTTTTGATGGAAGCAGTTAAAACAATGCAATTATAATGGTATTTGTTTTGGAATTTCTATTCGACCCATCTCATAATATACTCATAAGACACAGCTGTGCCTCAAGTTACATCAAGCAACAATCACATTTCTAACCATTTATACCATCAGCATTGTGTTATTTTTTTCTAAACATATATTTCATTTAATGGACTGGCACCCTGTCCAGGGTGTACCCCACCTTGTGCCCGATGCTTCCTGGGATAGGCTCCAGGTTCCCCGTGACCCTGAAGAAGGAATAAGCGGTAGAAGATGGATGGATGGATGGATATTTCATTTATATAAATAAATGAAAACTAAATGTAGTGGCGCATGGTGACTTAGTGGTTAGCGTTTTCGCCTCACACCTCCAGGGTCCGGGGTTCCGGGGTTAGATTCCTGCCGGGGCCATATGTGTGCATGTTCTCCCCGTGCTGTGAGGGTTTCCTCCCCCAGCCCAAAGGTGGGCTGACTGGCGTGTCTAAATTGTCCGTAGTGTATGCATGGGTGGGTGATTGTGTATGTGATTGTGCCCTGCGATGGACTGGCACCCTGTCCAGGGTGTACCCCGCCTTGTGCCCGATGCTTCCTGGGATATATCCATCCATCCATCCATATCTATATATATCTATATATATACATATATATATATATATATATATATATATATATATATATATATATATATATATATATATATATATATATATATATATGTATATATATATATATATATATATATATGTATATATATATTCAAAATGTCCCATCATCAGTCACCATGGTGTTGCTGCTGTGACACATTTATAATAAACACTGCAACATTCCATAAAGAAATAAGACTTGTTGATTTTGTGACTATAATCGTGTCGCTTAAAAAAACGAGCTGAAACGTCATTTGGTACGTCATTGTGATGAATATGGTCCGGTTCGGTTCAGTCCAATCTTGTTAGCTGGGAATTCAGACACATGCACAAGGTCACGTGAGCTTCATGGATCAAACACCAGCGGCAGTCATAATGTAAAATTAACACTGGACTAGTGTTGAAGTTTAGAAAATGTGATAATAGTTTAGTTTATCGTGTTAAGTGTCCAATTTACAACTAAAAGTGAAGTAAAAATCTCTCAGATTTGACCTCAGGCCACCTCACAAGTCTCTCGTTCGTGCACAAATTAACAAAACTTTATTAACAAAAAATTATGAGTAAAGACAGTTATAGCGCTTATCTTTTCCTCAGCATCTGTTTGAGATTACTGGTGAAATCTGGCGCATCCGCAGTACTCCAAAAATCCACTAACAGTTTAAAATTCAAAGAGAAGTCTCGTGCTTTTATTTAAAAATCACTTTCATTCACAAAAATATAATATTATAAATAATCACCATTTACTATGCAAAATGTTTGGTAATTGTTGTAAACCTTTTTTGCTGGCAGATATTTGTCATTGCTGTATGATAAATAATATCAAAAGATAATACAGTTCAGACGTCAATTCATTTAGGCTGCTGAAGTAAAATGTTTGTAGTAAAATTCCCAAGTTATATCCAAATGGCATCTCAACAAAGATAAAATGACAAAGTTATCTGGACACCAGGGTACCAGTCTTCACAACGTTCTCAATGGGACGAGTTGGTGACGTTTTTGAGGGCGTGGTCACGACGTTCCTGGACCATTAGCCAAGATTATCAAAAGATTGAACTTTGACATGGTCCAAGACATGGTCACATCGTTGCTATAAAGTAATGTCACAGTGACGAAAACACGACTAACTGGTGAAGTCATGTGTATGCTGGGCTGATGTACAGAAAGACTGTACAGTACAGTACAGTACAGCTGTACTTTATTTGTGGTTAATCAGTCATTTTAATTGATGGCAGGTGTACACTACTTAGTATTTAAAATGGGTTTGGATGTGATTGGTTGATTCTGAACACATTCCTAATTTTTAAAGTACACACTTATGCAAGCTGGATACTCCACTTTGCGTCATGGCTGCCTTACCACCTCAGGGTGTGCATTATTTACTAATAATTCAATGGACCAATTATTCCTTACATTAATCTTTTCTTCATCACAAAAACCTGTGATGCCATTTTATCATCGGTGTGCAGACTTTTTATATCCACTGTGAAATCATGATGATACAGGCCATCAGCTTCAACGTTCACAATAACCATTAGAATGGTGAAAAATGTGATCTCAGTAATTTTGTATGTGGTATGATAGTTGTTGCCAGGTGGGCTGATTTCAGTTTTTCTTTAACTGTTTATCTCCTGGAATTTACTCAGGATGGTGCAATATAGAAAAGACATCCAGTTGAGCTGACAGAAAGGGAGCAGAAAAGTATCTCAAAATGAACAACACATTGAACCCTTGGGTACATGGGCAGTGGAGGCTTAATGGTTATGGCTCTGGGCTACTGCACCACCAGCACCACCCTTAACCCTCTCTGCTCCACAGGTGCAGTATCATGACCCCAACTTCCTAGCAAGCTGGGATGTGCACAGAAAAGATTTCCACTGTGCTGTAATAAGACTTAACTAGTAACAACAGCAGATTGTGCTGCAATCATGTGAACATAGATCTCAAAGAAATGTTTCCAACATTGTGGAATCAATGCCATGAAGAATTGAGGCTGCTTTGAAAGCAAAGGGAGGCCCTACCCAGTATTAGTCTAGTGTTCCTAATAAAGTGTTCAGTGAGTGTAAATGATATTTGGTTATATGTTAATACCTCCATCTAGTGGTGCAGTATGATAACAACATGGACGCAATAAGTCAATGAAGAAAAAGTTTAAACGTTTTAGATAACTGCAACAATAGATATGGCTACAGTACAGGGCAAGTTTATAAATAATTATAAAACGTACTGAGTAAAATAATTGAATTATTTTAATCATGTCATTTAACATTTTATCTACAAAAGATACAGATTTGTGCGGAGAATAACTGTCACTGTTTCTATTAAATTAGAAATCTCTCAGACCAGATTTATACACGTACACGTTTAGTTATAGAGTCAAAACGCGGTGTGTTAACGTCAACACTTCTAACTTGTCTGTGTTCCGTGTTGGAGTGCTGAGGATTTTCCAAATGTAAAAAAACAAAAAAACAACATGAAACTTTAGCTGAAATTAAGTTGATAAGCAACACAAATCAACGACTGCTGAAATAGTTTTTAGGTTTTATTTTGGTAAGGAGAATAGGAATATTACATCCCCAAAATTATAAAAACATTAACTTATTAATCGATAGTCAATAAAATATAAATGAATTTACAAACGTGGAATTTGTTTTTTATCTTAAGTAAAGTGGAGAATAGATACTGTATGCTAAAGTCCACTCAGTACAACAACAACAAGAACAAATAAAACACTTGTGTTCTTCACCTATGAGCCTCCTATCACTAGGTCATAAATTCCCAGCCCTGGTCCTGAAAAACCTCCTGTCCTTCAGTGTTCTCCTGCTTTATCACACCTTATTCAACTAATCAGCTAATAAACATCTTCCCTTAGAGCAGGTAAACACTAAACTCTGCAGGACATTACAACTGGTTCTGTTCTAAATGGATTTCATGGCTTTGTGGTGACGCTTTTACTGCTAAAATGGGCTAAAGGTTATTGTATATAGTTATTAACTGGCATTATATAAACATTAATGAAACAAGAATCAGATCGTGTCATTTATCCAGGGACTGTTGAATCAGTTAATAATAATTAGTAACACCTGTATACCTGCTCATTAAGTAAATGATCCAATCAGCCAATCATTACGTAGTACTTTGTTGAATTAACGTTGGAAGTGATTATGGCTTTAAGCCTACATCCCCATACGCACATGACATATGTCACCTACATGCCAGAAAAAGAGCTGAAATTTAATGTTACATACGGTGCATCCAGAAAGTATTCACAGCGATTCACTTTCCCCACATTTTGTTATGTTACAGCCTTATTCCAAAATGGATTACATTCATTATTTTTCTCAAAATTTTACAAACAATACCCCATAATGACAACATGTAAGAAGTTTTTTGAAATCTTTGCAAATTTATTATAAATAAAAAACAAAAAAAGCACATGTACATAAGTATTCACAGCTTATTCCATGACTCTCAAAATGGAGCTCAGGTGCATCCTGTTTCCACTGATCATCCTTGATATGTTTCTACAACTTGATTGGAGTCCACCTGTGGCAAACTCAGTTTATTGGACATGATTTGAAAGGCACAGACCTGTCTATATAAAGGTCCCACAGTTAACAATGCATGTCAGAGCACAAACCAAGCCATGAAGTCCAAGGAATTGTCTGTACACCTCCGAGACAGGTTTGTATGGAGGCACTGATCTGGGGAAGGGTTCAGAAACATTTCTGCAGCATTGAAGGTCCCAATGAGCACAGTGGCTTCTGGAACTAGCAGGACTCTTCCTAGAGCTGGCCGCCCGGCCAAACTGAGCAATTGGGGGAGAATGGCCTTTGTCAGAGAGATGACCAAAAACCTGATGATCACTCTGACAGAGCTCCAGCGTGTCTCTGTGGAGAGAGGAGAACCTTCCAGAAGAATAACCATCTCTGCAGCACCGAAGGACTCTCAGATCAAAGATTGAACAAAGATTGAACTCTTTGGCCTGAATGGCAAGCGTCATGTCTGGAGGAAACCAGGCACCAGTCATCACATGGCCAATACCATCCCTACAGTGAAGCATGGTGGTGGCAGCATCATGCTCTGGGGATGTTTTTCAGTGTCAGGAACTGGGAGACTAGTCAGGATCAAGGGAAAGATGAATGCAGCAATGTACAGAGACATCCTTGATGAAAACCTGCTCCAGAGCACTCAGGACCTCAGACTGGGGCGAAGGTTCATCTTCCAACAGGACAACGACCCTAAGCATACAGCCAAGATAACGAAGGAGTGGCTACAGGACAACTCTGTGAATGTCCTTCAGTGGCTTGAACCCGATTGATCATCTCTATAGAGATCTGAAAATGGCTGTGCAACCTGATAGAACTTGAGATGTCCTGCAAATTAAAATGGGAGAAACTGCCCCAAAATAGGTGTGCCAAGCTTGTAGCATCATTCTGAAAAAGACTTAAGGCTGTAATCGGTGCCAAAGGTGCTTCAACAAAGTATCGAGCAAAGGCTGTGAATACTTATGAACATGTGCTTTTTTTTTTTAATCATAGAATTTTTATTGGAAATTTGCATTTTACACATTATAACAGCACACCCAACAACCACAGCCAAAACCAAAAGAAAGGGGGAAACAAAAGACAATAAGAAACAAACATTCAAAGAAAAACACACAAAAAAAGTGTTATTTGTTTTATAAATTTGCAAAGATTTCAAACAAACTTCTTTCATGTTGTCATTATGGGGTATTGTTTTGTAGAATTCCGAAGAAAATAATGAATTTAATTAATTTTAGAATAAGGCTGTAACATAACAAAATGTGGGAAAAGTGAAGCACTGTGAATACTTTCCGGATGCACTGTACATTACGTGTTTAACTTTTGAGCGAGATGCTTAGTTCTAGTTCTAGTGGAGCTGTGATGAACACAGGGCTGCAGTTGGATACAGTGAGAGAAAAAAGTATTTGATCCCCTACTGATTTTGTACGTTTGCCCACTGACAAAGAAATGATCAGTCTATAATTTTAATGGTAGATTTATTTGAACAGTGAGAGACAGAATAACAACAAAAAATCCAGAAAAACGCATGTCAAAAATGTTATAATTTGATTTGCATTTTAATGAGGGAAATATGTATTTGATCCCTCTGCAAAACGTCGGGGTGCATGTAACCCTGTTCCCTAGAAGGGAACGAGACGTTGCATTTAGCAGTAGGGGAACGCTTGCGGCGGTGACCGGTATCTGAAGCTTGTGTAAAAATCATGCCTCTACTTGTAGGCCTGCCATGATCAGGTGACGTGGCAATTAAGCGCGTCGCATGATATATATATGGCACCTGTGAACCGCGCCGCCAGCCTCTATTATCTGAAGCGAAAACGCGAATTCACAGGCCAGCCCCGGTATGACAGCGCTATGCAACGTCTCGTTCCCTTCTCAGGGAACAGGGTTACATGCGTAACCCGACGTTCCCTTTCAAAGGGAACTTCGACGTGCATTTAGCAGTATGGGAACGGGAATACCCACTCCGTCATACCGAGGGCCTGTTCCAAAATACCAAACCCGAGTGCTGCAGGACACTTAACATCTGGGAGAGGGATGAATATCCAGGCTGTCATAACAAAATGACCGTGTGAGGCATAGACCACCCTGCAGCCGCACGCACATCCTGCAAGGAAACCCCTTTGGACAAAGCCTTCGACAATCCCAGTAGAGATGCACTGCTTTGACACAGCATCCCTTTTCCTGTCGCTGCCAAAGCAGACTAGTAGCTGCTCTGACTTACGCCACTGGCCGGAGGCGGTGGACGTGAGTACAGAGAGACGCTTACTGACATAGCGGGTGCATCCCTCTTGTTCTGGTCAGAGGACAGAGGAGGGGAGAAAGCCTGCAACACCACAGGGTGGGCAGCCAATGTAGGCACTTTAGGAATATAATCCGACCTCCAGGATACAGGAAGGACTTGGCTTATCTAGGGGTAAAGTCAATGCAGGAGGGGCAACAGGGAGAGCTTGTAGACCTCCCACTCGCTTGAGAGATGTCAGGGCCTGTAAGAGCAGCTACCTTTAGAGTCAGAAGCTTCTCAGAGGCTGACTCTAAGGGCTCAAATGGGGTCCCCTGACAGACCTTCCAAGACCACAGCAAGGTCCCAGGAAGGTATGCATGGCCTGCAGATGGGCCTCAGCCGTCTGACACCACGCATGAACCTCGCAGTTAGAGGATGCTGCCCCAGAGAGGCTCCATCGACAGGGCAGGGCTGGCCGAAACGGCGGCAACGTAAACCCGATAGTAGAAGGAGCCAACCTGCTGAGAAACGTTCCTGTCGGAACTCCAGGACTGTAGCGATTGCGCAGTTCACTGGGTATAGCTGACGTTCCTCACACCACCAGACAAAAAAGGTGCCACTTTCCTTGTACAATTTCCTTGTAGGTGGGATCCACTCTAGGGCTCGAAGGGGCAGCTGACAGACCTTCCAGGACCACAGAATGTCCCAGGAAGGTATGCACAGCCTGCAGATAGGCCTCAGCCATCTGACACCACGCATAAACCCGCGCAGTTAGAGGATGCTGCCCCACAGAGAGCTCCCACAACAGGGCGTGGCTGGCGGAAATGGCGGCCACATAACCCTGATTGTAGAAGGAGCCCACCCCGCTGAGAAATGTTATTGTAGAAACATGGTCACTACCACCTCAGTCGTGCGACCAGAATCTATTAGCTGGCGCCCCTCAGGGGCCAGACCCACAGCTTCCTTAGTTCTTGCCAAGGATGATAAATCAACCCTGCGGCTTTTTGAGGCGGTAGGTCCCTAAGGACTCAAATGGGGCACATGACAGACCTTCCAGGACCCCAGGAGGTCCCAGGAAGGTATGCTTGGGGCCTACAGATGGGGCGGCCAGCCGTCTGACACCGTCACGACCTTAAGGTTAGAAGATGTTGCCCCACGGAGGCTCCATCAACAGGTGCATGGCTGGCTGAAGCAGCGGCCCAGTAACCCTGATTGTAGAAGGAGCCCAGCCCGCTGAGAAACGTTCTGTAAGAACTCCAGGACTGTAGCAATTGCGCAGTTCTCTGGGTCTAGGTGACGTCCCTCAAGCCACAAGACAAAAGCTGACACCTGAGTGCATTTGATTTCCTTCTGGATGGGATCCACTCCAGGGGCTCGAATGGGGACGCCGACAGACCTTCCAGGACCATAGAAGGTCCCAGGAAGGTATGCCATGGCCTGCAGATGGGCCGCAGCCATCTGACGCACGCGCATGAACCTCAAAGGTAGAGGATGTTGCCCCCAGACAGAGGCTCCATCAACAGGGTCATGGCTGGCGAAACGGGCCCCCAAGTACCCTGATAGAAGACGGAGGCCAGCCCCCGGCTGAGAAACGTTCTGTAAGAACTCCAGGACTGTAGCAATGCGCAGTTCACTGGGTCTAGGTGACGTCCCTCATGCCACAAGACAAAAAGCTGACACTTGAGTGCATACGCTTTCCCTGTGGATGGTGCTCTAGCTTTTAACATGGTTTCAACAATCTCCGTTGAGAGACCCGAATCTATGAGCTGGTGCCCCTCAGGGACCAGACCCACAGTGCCGAGTTCTGGCCGGCGAGCGTGATAAATCAGCCCTCCGGCCTGAGACAGTAGATCCACTTTAGGGGCTCGAATGGGGAAGCCGACAGACCTTCCAGGGCCATAGAAGGTCCCAGGAAGGTGTCGCGGCCTGCAGATGGGCCTCAGCCATCTGAGACAACGCACGAACCTCGGGTTAGAGGACGTTGCCCCACACAGGCTCCCTCAACAGGGCGTGGCTGGCCGAAATGGCGGCCACATAACCCTAATTGTGAAGAGCTCACCCCGCTGAGAAATGTTATTGTAGGAGCCCCAGGACTGTAGCTATTGCGCAAGTTACTGGGTCCACAGTGAATCCCTCGCGGACAGGAATCTCCCAAGGAGTGCCATCTCGCAGAGATATTATCTCTCAGAACCATGTTCGAGCTGCCAAAAAGGTGCTATTAGCAGGCTATCTTGGCGAACTCTCGCTAGAGCTAGTGGGAGCAATAATGGGGGCAGCATACAGATGTGACCTCAGCCACATATGTGGATTCCACCCCAGGCTCCCAAGATACAGCTTTATCTAGCTCAGTGTTGATAGGATTGACACTACGCCTGTTGGGGATAGAAACGCCCACATCGGTAGTAGAATCCTATAACCCCTAGAAAAGTCGCCCACTGCACCGGAGAAAACCAACTTTTCTGAGATTCAACCTGAGCCCCCAGTTCTTCACGTGGCGAGAACAACATCTCAATGTTGAACCGCCAGCTCCCCTGGATCGTGCTAGAATTAACCAGTCGTCCAGGTAGCTTGGTACACAGATGCCCTGGAGTCCCAATGGAGCCAGAGTGACATCCATGCACTTTCTTCGAAGGTGTGAGGGGTAAAGCTAGCAATAATCCTATCGGGGAAACATGCACCTTTTAGACCTATCCGCCACAAACCAGTTCTCGAACTGGATCTGTGGCACGATACACGTTGAACATCAGCCTCTGAACCTGTATATCCGAAGAGTTCAGATGATGCAGATCTAAAATTGGCCGCATATTCCCACTTTTTGCGGAACAGGAAATAAAGGCTGTAAACCTCTCTCCCTGAGGGAACGGGGTACATGTTTCAGGACCCCCTTGTCCAAAAGGGAGCTTACTTCCTGCGCTAACGTCGGGCTCTGGTCTGTGCTGACTTCTGTGGTGAGCACACCTGTGAACGGGGGTCTAGCTATAACTGGACCCGGTAACCCTTTCTATGGTAGACAGAACCCATGGAGACACATTTGGCCGTAGCTTGCGACGCTGCCCGATGGTCTTCTAGTGACGTTAGCTGCTTCACATTCTATTGAGAGAGAAGCATCAGATTTCCGTTGCCCTGTGACAGCTTGCTGACCAGGGAACACACAAAAACTTGGGGACCACTTTGGCTAGGGGGCCCTCGGATACATCCCTCCACAGCCCCTCAGGACCGCTCGTCTTTGCCTGCTTGGCCTTTATGACCATTCTCAGATCAGGCCCAACAGCAAAACCAGCGACTGTGGCCGCCGGTTCCCCTGCCTGTCTGCGGGGGTTGGCAGGCTGCCATACTCGCCTTCTGGGTTTCCCCCCATACTAGTGCTGGCCCAGGCTCCACTCGTGGACACCCGGATGAGCTTGAGACAACTTTTTTGCCATAAGTCGAGCTCACTCAGCAGGTCTGCTTGGTAGGCAACACTGTCATTGTCTGCAGTGACCCACAAGCAAGACTACTACTGCATAGGCTTGCCCGCCCTTGGATGCAAGCCGGCCCCTGAATTACCCGCCATCGGTGGAGAGAGGTAGCTAGCAAACGCCTCCTCCACCTCGCAGGCGTAGCTAAGTGCCATGCCATTCATTTCCACAATGGCCAAATAATCCAACATCGTGGAGTTATGACTATGGCTTAAGCATGGTTTTCTCAGAAGTGAGATTTGTCATAACTTCTGGAAGACAGGGGAGTTTCTGCAGTGTGAAGTATCTACTTTCACTGGGTAATCACTTCAAGCAGCTCTCCATACGCTGCTCTCAGTTTTCAACACATCCATCTAACTCCTCGGAGTCAGAGAGGGGGGCGTTATTACCCCTTTGGCTTTCCATAGGCGGGAGGAGTTACGCGAACTCCAAAAATCCAGCGGAGAGCTGAACCCCGAAGACAGAGAGATAGAGGCAGCGCTCGTCTCCGGCTCCTCTTCCGGATTTTAAGAGATCCCCGAACCTGAGACGGTTGGCTGCCTCGGCGCGGCCGGCCCAGATCCGCGAGGCTTTGAGACTCGACTCACTCGGCTTCCGTTTTTTTGAAAAAAAGCGCGAGTCAAGCTGCTTAATGTAGCGTTACCATGCGCAGCCTCTCGAGGTTGCCATCGCATACTACACCACTAACACTTCACCAAGAAAGTGTGCACTTTTCCCCCGTGATGAAACGGGAGCACGTTACACACGTCTTTAACTCTTTCTCTCTCATTACTTACCTCACCTTTCCTTTAAAAAGGGATAGAAAAGTTAAGAGATTTTGAGAAAATATCGAGTAGAAATGAAGCGTTTTTGTCACACAAACAACAGATATGCAGTCTCGCTGAAGATAATAAGGCTGGCGGCGCGGTTCACAGGTGCCATATATATATCATGCGACGCGCTTAATTGCCACGTCACCTGATCATGGCAGGCCTACAAGTAGAGGCATGATTTTACACAAGCTTCAGATACCGGTCACGCGCGCAAGGCGTTCCCATACTGCTAAATGCAACGTCGAAGTTCCCTTTGGAAGGGAACATGACTTAGTACTTGTTGATAAAACCCTTGTTGGCAATCACAGAGGTCAGACGTTTCTTGTAGTTGGACACCAACTTTGCACACATCTCAGGAGGGATTTTGTCCCACTCCTCTGTGCAGATCTTCTCCAAGTCATTAAGGTTTCGGGGCTGACGTTTGGCAACTCGAACCTTCAGCTCCCTCCACAGATTTTCTGTGGGATTAAGGTGTGGAGACTGGCTAGTCCACTACAGGACCTTAATGTGCTTCTTCTTGAGCCACTCCTTTGTTGCCTTGGCCGTGTGTTTGGGTCATTGTCATGCTGGAATACCCATCCATGACCCATTTTCAATGCCCTTGCTCAGGGAAGGAGGTTCTCACCCAAGATTGATTATAGACTGATCATTTCTTTGTCAGTGGGCAAACGTACAAAATCAGCAGGGGCTCAAATACTCCATGTTTGACGGTGGGGATGGTGTTCTTGGGGTCATAGGCAGCATTCCTCCGCCTCCAAACACGGCGGAGTTGAGTTGATGTCAAAAGGCTCCATTTTGGTCTCATCTGACCACAACACTTTCACCCAGTTGTCCTCTGAATCATTCAGATGTTCATTGGCAAACTTCAGCGGCATGTATATATGCTTTCTTGAGCAGGGGGAGCTTGCGTGCGCGCTGCAAGATTTCAGTTCTTCACGGCGTAGTGTGTTACCAATTGTTTTCTTGGTGACTATGGTCCCAGCTGCCTTGAGATCATTGACAAGATCCTCCGTGTAGTTCTGGGCTGATTCCTCACTGTTCTCATGATCATTGCAACTCCACAAGGTGAGATCTTACATGGAGCCCCAGGCCGACTGACATTGACAGTTCCATTGTGTCTCTTCCATTTGCGAATAATCGCACCAACTGTTGTCACCTTCATACCAAGCTGCTTGGCAATGGTCTTGTAGCCCATTCCAGACTTGTGTAGGTCTACAATCTTGTCCCTGACATCCTTGGAGAGCTCTTTGTTCTTGGCCATGGTGGAGAGTTTGGAATCTGATTGATTGATTGCTTCACTGGACAGGTGTCTTTTATACACTCCCTTTAAGAGTGTGCTCCTAATCTCAGCTCGTTACCTGTATAAAAGACACCTGGGAGCCAGAAATCTTTCTGATTGAGAGGATGTCAAATACTTATTTCCCTCATTAAAATGTAAATCAATTTATAACATTTTTGACATGCGTTTTTCTGGATTCTTTTGTTGTTATTCTGTCTCTCACTGTTCAAATAAACCTACCATTAAAATTATAGACTGATCATTTCTTTGTCAGTGGGCAAACATACAAAATCAGCAGGGGATCAAATACTTTTTTCCCTCACTGTATAACAGCACCACTCAAACATGAAACACTCACATCACAATAAAGATAAAAGTGTTCTTAATAATGCAGCCTCTGGGCCTCATTTATCAATATTTTAGTAACGTTATGTGTAAATGTTTGCATATGCCAAACTGAACTAAGATATTCTTCTGGATTTGTGAAAGTTTCAGAAATGTTTATTTTCTTCATATTCGAACACCATAAAAGGCTACGTTCACACAGCGGAAATTACAAATGAATGGCAAAAAAATAATTTCTGAGACATGTAAATAAAAGTTATTATGATTCACGTCTATAACAACCCCTTAAAAAGGCCAAGTTCTGGGGCTGAAATACAGAAAAGGCAGATTAGATGTGTATGAAGTGTATAAAGTGAGGTGAAAAGAAAATGGTTTGACATGAAATCTGAAAAAACATATCTTCTGTACCCAGGTGATCATGGACACTAAGCATGCTAGAAAACCTTTATGACCTCTTGCGATGTTTGAAAAGCAGGAAGTGAACGGTCTGTAGCACATTAAGGAGTACAGATTGCAGCTACAGACGTACCAAAACACTGATCATATTAGTTTTGGCTCTAAAAAAGTGTTGTGCAGAATTAAAAGATGATGTTTTGGTTAAAATGATTTAATTTTTTTTTTCAACCCAGCAGGAACAATTCTGCAATAAAACCCTTAACCACACTGGCACTTTCCTTGCTTGAACTAGGTAAAAGTTCCTATTATCATGGAGAATCTGTGAAGATCAAACATATCTTTATACCTATAATTTACTTACAATATTTACTAAATACAATAATAAAATAATAAGCTAGAAAGTTGTGTAATTTTGTTTAAATTAGTTAATTTTCTTTATTTATTTATAGGTCTACATATCTAGTTGTCACAACATTCTTCAGTAAATTTGAGCTAGCTAATTAGCTGTTTAGCTGGATGACACAACTCATTTTGTTGATCTGATTTTGGAAAATACTTTTGATGTTCTTAGATGGAGAAACTGAGAATGAACAGTCCAGACCAGCAGATGAAGCAGATAAAACAGAACAAACACAAATATATACTTCAATAACTCTAACTTTCTCTATTTTCTATAAAACTCACCAGGCACCACTGGGATACAGGTTTGCTAATATCAGCAAATGATGAGTCCAGTATATACAATAAATATATAATTATAATAAATAGATAACTAAGAGTGTTCAGATTTTTTTCTCAGTAGTTTAGTTTAATATCTCAGACAATACTGTTACACTAATGAAGCACCAAAGTCATTTTCCTCTGAAGTAAGTTTTTATGTTACTGTGAGTGAACACTGATTTGGTCTATAAGAAGTTAACTTCATTGTAGTGTTCCTTAAATAAATATTACATATTGTATTATAAACAGTAAATATTACAAATCTTGCAAGTAATAAATACTGTAAATATTATAAATGCTGTATTATCAAGCATTGCATTTCTGTCTTCAAACAAATGTTTGGTATTGAAGCTTATGTATGTAAATGTTTATTTATTTGTTTATATTGATATAAGTTTGAATGTGGACTGTGGCACATACCAGTAAAAGAGATCAGTCCTGATCATACACATCTGTCTGTCCATGACCAATAACCTTTCTTTACTAATAGTGAAAATGGATCGCTATCCTGAACAACCTGCTGGATCTCTGCAGTTCAAAAGAGGTAAGCGAGTTATTTTACATTTAAGGCATGAATATTTAGATAAGATAGAAAGTAAAATAAAATAACCTTTATTGATCCCATTTATTGAAATTCCCTCATTACAGCAGCTCAATTAAACAAAAAACAGATAGCAAAGAATACACATTAAATATGAATAGAATTGAAATAAATATCCAATATATATATGTTATTGCACAGTTAACAATAGAGGGGTGAGCAACAAATAATAATAATGTGTGGGTTGATGATGCAAAAAAACAGCTAGCAGTGCTACATTATGTTGTTGTTGCATTAAAGAGTCTGACTGCTGTAGGTTTGAAGGACCTGCGGTAGTGCTCTTTCTTGTACTGAGGGTGCAGCAGTCTGCTGCTGAAGGAGCTGCTCGGGGACCCCAGTATCTCATACAGGGGGTGAGACGAATTGCTCATGATAGATGCCATCTTAGCTAACATTCTCCTCTCCCCCACCACCTCTATGGTGACCAGAGGGTAGACCAGGACAGAGCTAGCCCTCTTAACCAGTCTGTTGAGACGTTTCCTGTCCCTTTCTGTGCTCCCAACTCCCTAGGAAACTACTGCATATAAGATAGCAGATGCAACCACAGTGTCATAGAAAGACTTACGCAGGGTCCTGCACACACCAAAAGACCTCAGTCTCCTCAGCAGGTGGAGACAACTTATCTTATCCAATGAATCAAAGAATGATTTTGGGAGAGAAAGAGGCACTTGCTGAAACAAGAAAATAAACTTCGGTAATATATTCATTCAGTTTATCAGTTTATTTTTTATTTATTTTTTTTACATTTTTATACTGTACTGTATATACATTGTAATTTCAAATTGATGGTTGGAAAAGTTCTGACATGACTGATCTTTTTTTTAACATCACAAAAATTTTTATTCATTTCTGTTAATAGGAACCTTAATTTAATCTTGAATTTATTTAATAAAAAGTCACTTTAATGTAAAGTTTTACCTTATTTGATTACATGTTTATCTGTGTGTAATATGTTTGTAAGATGTCTCTGCTTGATTATTTGTGAAGTTTGTGTTAATAATGTTTTTATATTTAATTACAATATTGGTTAATATTTGTTTAGAATTATCAAACATTTTTGTAGTAGTATATACTGTATATTTGACAATAAATGTATTGCTTTTGTCCTAATAGAACTGCTCATTTTAAGCCAGTTGCACCAACACTGGTTTGGTATGTGGACACAAACTTTAAGTGTTTGGGAAATATTGGACAATACTGACAAAGTGGATTTAAAGGTGGTGGAAAGTTTGTTAGCTCAATTAAATTAAATTTTCAATTCAGTTTTATTTAACAATGGACATTGTCACAAAGTAGCTTTACAGAAATATATAAATTCCAGATATAAATTTAGCCAAAATTAGCAAGGTGAACTGGTAAGATCTATTTGCCCAGGTCACCTAAAGATTTTATGTCGGTTTCCTACATGGGTAAAAATTGCATGGCAAGGTTATGAGGGTTTTATAGTAAGTTAAACATTTTCTTCTACAAACCTCTAATATCAAAGAAGTGAAAATAATTGTAGAGATTTTGATTCTAATCATGTTTTGTGGTACGTTCCAGCAGAAGAGGTTAGACTTGGCAGTTACCAGCTGAGTGTCCACAAACACAAAAAGACTTTTCTATGCACAATCCACCAGTAGTGAAAAATGGAGAATCCTCATCTCGACACAGACGACTCAACACCCTTAGACCAGAGGTAAGCTACTGGGTCTCTATTTCAATCATCAACGGTTTGCCTCAATGTTTAGTCAAAAACATTTTCTTAAATGAATTTTTCTATGGCGTGTTTATGTTAAATAAATAAATTGAACACACATACTAACTGACCCTCAATTAACAAACTGGACATTTTCCCAGGAGCATTTACAGAGGAAACATGGTCATGAAAATCCTGTAAAAACCAGGAAATTGTTTTTTGTGTTGTTTTTTTCCTGGACCTGGAAAGGTAAATGAATTGCAAGCAAGAACAAATCTTTTTTCAGAAAAGATAATATGGGCACTAAAATTCATAGAATCTTACATATAACTTACAAAGGTGCACTATTTGTAACAATGTTCCTGTTGTCTCGAATATCACAATTCAGAATACTGGTGAGATGAATGTGTAAATGTAAATGTAAATGTGCACTTATATAGCGCTTTTATCCAAAGCGCTTTACACGGTGTCTCATTCACCCATTCACACACACACTCACACACCAATGGTATCAGAGCAGCCATGGAAGGTGCTAACTTGCCATTGGGAGCAACTTGGGTTCAGTATCTTGCCCAAGGACACTTCGGCATGTGGAGTCAGCCGGGCCAGGAATCGAACCGCCAACCCTACGATTAGTGGACCAACTGCACCACAGCTGCCCCTCATGTGCTGCACATATCTTGATATTTCAGTTTAATATTCATTATGAGCTCTACCTCTACTTAGAAACTAGGTGGCAGCACCAGAGGTAATAGCATACAGAGCATGACGTTTGCGAGTGGGAACCTAACTGCTTCAGACCCATGCTAAAACACACCCCACCCGCTAGAACCTCCCCATTGATGAGAGAAAAAGTCAGCGAATACCATTTGTACCTCTGTACATTTGTACTAAACTTAAAAGAATAACAGCCAATATTTTTTATTTCTTACTAGTAGAAATAACATGGAAAAAAGTATAGACTTTGATTATTGCCCTTCAGTGTAAACCCATGCTAAACATGCCCCCACCTGCAAGAGGGGTAGGAAGCACACACTGATCTTTATGTCTGTGTTGTTGTGCAGTTTAACCCAGATAAAGAGACCAGATTCACCAGTATTCAGCAGTGTCTCCATGAAGAGTGATGCATCTATGGAACTTCCTCATAACTTCAAAGATGAAGGGCACTCATCTGGACACAGGTAACACAGTTAAACCATTGCAGAGGAAAAGCCTGTAGATTGAGGTACAAGAAATCCTTCCAACAAGACATGCGAGGTGTAGGAAACACAGACTGATGGTTAAGTCTGTGTTGTTGTGTAGTTTAACTCAAATAAACATAAATTTAATGGTGTGATAGTTGATATTGTTATTTTCTTGCAAGTACAAAAACATGGAAAATATAGATATGCTATAAATAGCCATGGCCTTATCAGAAATGGATTAGATGCATGGGGGAAAAAAATAAAAAATAAAAAAACCTGTCTGGAAACCTCCCTCCAGGTCCAGAAGAAATGTTTTTGTTTGGAACAGCCTCTTGTCAGTCATTTTATAGACACATCCCTCTGTTTACAAAATGCATTCTGTATAAAACTTTTTAATTGATTGACTGGCTGGCTTTAAATAATAAATCAGGCACATACTACTTTCAATGCCAATTTCAAAATACTTTCAATAATTATGTGAATAATTGGTGTGGATGAATAATTATGAGTAAAATTTAGAATCTTTAGAGTTGTAACTTGACTTTCAAGCTATTGACTGATTTCAAGCTATTGACTGATTTTGACCAGACAGCCAATAGATTAAAAAATGCCTATTGTTTTAAAGTCTAAATATTTGCTATATTTGATGAATAAGTATCAATGACAACCTTGTTCATGTCAATTAGTTTTCAAGAACATCTGTTTTCTCTGAATTGTTAATCATACTGAAATTGATGTTCAGACAATATTTTAGATTTGGACAAAACTATAACAGATTGATCTATGACACTGAAAAACACTCAAACAGGGGTTTATTGAACACACAGGTGAATGGTAAAATACAACTACAAAATAGACAACCAGAACAATAACTGCTAATTCTAAAAAGTACTGAACACTAAAAGAACTCTACACACTAATAAAAATACTAAATAAAAACAATAATAATAATAATAATATTTAACAACAACAATTCAGTACAAACTAAATGATAAACACTATCATGGCAATGGAGGATATACAGGTTCTGAATGTTGTCAGATCACGTGGAAGGTGCAATTCTGCACAGTGAAGGTGAGAATGATGGAGGTGTATGTAGTGTCCTAAATGAGCTGGGAATGAGATGCAGGTGTTAGTATTTAGGCGAGGCAGGGGGCTGAGTGTGGGTTGCCAGGCTAGATTGAGACAGAGAGTCATGCTTGGACATGGAGCTTATTACACAAAGTGAACAGCACTTAATTTTGGGTTTCCACATAGTGTCCTACAGGAGGCAGAAGACAGTAAGGAGCGGAAGATCTTCACAGATGCAGGGTAAGCTCACAACCAACAATATGATCGTAGTAGTTGTATGTTGGTATAGTAAGGTTCACTACAATCATCTACTACATTAGTGTTTCCACAGATTTATTTGCTGGTTTAAATCCTAAAACAGAGATCTGACTAAAAGAAGAGTTAATGTATGACGTCTCACATGACCATTTTTCGTGCCTTCAAATCCCATATCACAGGCGTGAATCTTCATCTGCTGGAACTGAAATTCAGAAGAAATTGAAATTAAATCTGATAAAGAAGTTTCAGCATGTAAATGAGGTGATAACAAACCAGGGAAACCCAACACTTCTGCATGAGATCTACACAGAGCTATACATCACAGAAGGAGACAGTGGAAAAGTCAATAATGAACATGAGGTGAGACAGATCGAGGCAGCATCCAGGAGAGCAGCAACAGAGGAAACTCCAATCAACTGCAATGACATCTTTAAGCCCTTATCTGAAGAAGACAAACCCATCAGGAGCGTTCTGACAAAGGGAGTCGCTGGCATTGGAAAAACAGTCTCTGTGCAGAAATTCATTCTAGACTGGGCAGAAGGGAAAACAAATCAGGGTGTTCATCTCATATTTCCACTTCCTTTCAGAGAGCTCAATTTAATGAAGGATCGAAACCTGAGTCTGATGGAGCTTCTTCATTTCTTTTATAAGGAGATAAAAGAAACAAACATTTCCAGCTTGGACAAAGTTCTGTTCATTTTTGATGGTTTGGATGAGTGTCGTTTCCCTCTGGATTTCCAGAACACAGTGAGGTTGTGTGATGTAACTGAATCAGCATCAGTGCATGTGCTGCTGATAAACCTGATCAAAGGGAATTTGATTCCCTCTGCTCTCATCTGGATAACCTCCCGACCAGCAGCAGCTGATCAAATCCTTTCTGAGTGTGTCCATCGAGTCACAGAGGTACGAGGGTTCAATGACCCACAGAAGGAGCAATATTTCAGAAAGAGGATCGGTGATCAGAGCGTGAGCAACAGAACCATCACACACCTGAAGTCATTAAGAAGCCTCTACATCATGTGCCACATCCCAGTCTTCTGCTGGATTTCAGCCACTGTTCTAGAGAGAATGTTGGGTGAAATAGAGAGTGAAGAGATCCCCAAGACTTTGACTGAAATGTACACACACTTCCTCATCATTCAGACAAACATCATAAAGAGAAAGTACACCAACAGCAGAGAGGCAGATAAAGAAATGGTTCTGAAACTGGGTAAACTGGCTTTTCAGCAGTTGATGAAGGGTAACCTGATCTTCTATGAGGAAGACCTGATAGAGTGTGGCATTGATGTGACAGAAGCATCAGTGTATTCAGGTGTGTGTACACAGATCTTCAGAGAGGAGTTTGGGCTTCACCAGAGTAAAGTGTACTGCTTTGTTCATCTGACCATTCAGGAACACCTCGCAGCTCTATATGTCCACCTGAAATTCATGAATAAAAAGAGAAATGTTTTAAAAAACTACTCTTGCTGATATTGAGAAAGAAAGATACAATCTCAGATGTCCACAAGAAAGCTGTAGACCAGACTTTACAGAGTGAAAATGGACATCTGGATCTTTTCCTTCGCTTTCTTCTGGGTCTCTCACTGGAGTCCAATCAGATCCTCTTACAAACCATAGTGACACAGACAGGAAGTAGCTCCCACAGTAACCAGGAAACAGTTAATTACATCAAGAAGAAGATCAGGGAGAATCCCTCAGCAGAGAAATCCATCAATCTGTTCCACTGTCTGTATGAACTGGATGACCATTCTCTAGTTGAGGAAGTGCAACACTACCTGCAATCTGGAAATTTACAACAAAGCGAACTTTCTCCTTCTCAGTGGTCAGCTGTGGTGTTTGTGTTACTGACATCAATGCAGGAACAGGATGTGTTTGTCCTTAATAAATATACCAACAAACACTGTACATCAGATGAGGTTCTTCTGAAGCTCCTGCCTGTGGTTGCAGCATCCAGAAAAGCTCAGTAAGTAATGCTGAATATAACTGTTAGACTGTTACAATATACTTACATCATACAGTGAGGGGGAAAAAAGTATTTGATTCCCTGCTGATTTTGTACGTTTGCCCACTGACAAATAAATAATCAGTCTATAATTTGAATGGTAGATTTATTTGAACAGTGAGAGACAGAATAACAACAAAAAAATCCAGAAAAACGCATGTCAAAATGTTATAAATTGATTTGCATTTTAATGCGGGAAATAAGTATTTGACCCCTCTGCAAAACATGACTAAGTACTTGGTGACAAAACCCTTGTTGGCAATTACAGATGTCAGACGTTTCTTGTAGTTGGCCGCTAGGTTTGCACACGTCTCAGGAGGGATTTTGTCCCACTCCTCTTTGCAGATCTTCTCCAAGTCATTAAGGTTCATTAAGGGAACCTTCAGCTCCCTCCACAGATTTTCTATGGGATTAAGGTCTGGAGACTGGCTAGTCCACTCCAGGACCTTATTGTGGAAATAAGTATTTGAACCCCTCTCAATCAGAAAGATTTATGGCTCCCAGGTGTCTTTTATACAGGTAACGAGCTGAGATTTGGAGCACACTCTTAAAGGGAGTGCTCCTAATCTCAGCTTGTTCCCTGTATAAAAGACACCTGTCCACAGAAGCAATCAATCAAATTCCAAACTCTCCACCATGGCCAAGACCAAAGAGCTCTCCAAGGATGTCAGGGACAAGATTGTAGACCTACACAAGTCTGGAATGGGCTACAAGACCATTGCCAAGCAGCTTGGTGAGAAGGTGACAACAGTTGGTGCGATTATTCGCAAATGGAAGAAACACAAAAGAACTGTCAATCTCCCTCGGGCTGGGGCTCCATGCAAGATATTACCACATGGAGTTGCAATGATCATGAGAACAGTGAGGAATCAGCCCAGAACTACACAGGAGGATCTTGTCAATGATCTCAAGGCAGCTGGGATCATAGTCACCAAGAAAACAATTGGTAAAACACTACGCCGTGAAGGACTGAAATCCTGCAGCACCCGTAAGGTCCCCCTGCTCAAGAAAGCACATATACATTCCCGTCTGAAGTTTGCCAATGAACATATGAATGATTCAGAGGACAACTGGGTGAAAGTGTTGTGGTCAGATGAGACCAAAATGGAGCTCTTTGGCATCAACTCAACTCGCCATGTTTGGAAGAGGAGAAATGCTGCCTATGACCATCCCCACCGTCAAACATGGAGGTGGAAACATTATGCTTTGGTAGTGTTTTTCTGCTAAGGAGGCAGGACAACTTAACCGCATCAAAGGGACGATGGACGGGGTCATGTACCATCAAATCTTGGGTGAGAAACTCCTTCCCTCAGCCAGGACATTGAAAATGGATCATGGATGGGTATTCCAGCATGACAATGACCCAAACACACGGCCAAGGCAACAAAGCAGTGGCTCAAGAAGAAGCACATTAAGGTCCTAGAGTGGCCTAGCCAATCTCCAGACCTTAATCCCATAGAAAATCTGTGGAGGGAGCTGAAGGTTCAAGTTGCCAAACGTCAGCCTCGAAACCTTAATGACTTGGAGAAGATCTGAAGAGGAGTGGGACAAAATCCCTCTTGAGATGTGTGCAAACCTCATGGCCAACTACAAGAAAGGTCTGACCACTGTGATTGCCAACAAGGGTTTTGCCACCAAGTAATAAGTCATGTTTTGCAGAGGGGTCAAATACATATTTCCCTCATAAAATGCAAATCAATTTATAACATTTTTGATATGCATTATTCTGTTTGTTTTTTTTTTTTTTGGTTGTTACCACTGTTGTCTCACTGTTCAGTCTATAATTTCAATGGTAGATTTATTTGATAATTTTTGTCAGTGGGCAAACATACAAAATCATACAAATACTTTTTTCCCTCACTGTACTTTACTGTTTGGATGATGTTTTCATGATGATATGCCGTGCCCTTTCTATGCCAGAAAGCTGTGTGATTTTTCCAAATAGTTAAATCTTAGTTTCAGCAGTCCACAAAACATTTTGCCAATAACGCTGTGGAGTGCCAATGTGCTCTTTTGCAAACTTCAGGCGTATGCCTAAGTGTAGACTGGTGAATTTCTAAAGTCTTTGAAATCACTTTGTAAACCTTGCCAGCTTTATGTAAATCAACAATTCTTGATCGTAGATCCTTTGAAAGCCCTTTTTGGCGAGGCATGTCTAACATAAGCGTGTGTTTCTTGTGCAGTGCAAACTCCAAAATTTTGAGGGTTTTTTTTGTGAAAACCATAAAATTCCCAAAGGTTCACATACTTTTTTTTTTGCCACTGTAGGCCCTTTAGTGCTATGACGCAATTGATGAAGTCCGTGTAAGGTTTGTTTGCCGTCTTACTGAATGCTAAATAAACCTGCTTTTTCTGAATCCAGTCTCTGTGAGTTCTCTAAATATACAAGTCTTCCTCCACTCCAGAAACTTCATGTGTTCATGGAGCTCACTTTGTGCACAGGGGCATTGTCATGCTGGAACAGGTTTGGGCCTCTTAGTTCCAGTGAAGGGAAATTGTAATGCTACAGTGTATGAAGACATTATATACAAATTGTGTGCTTAAGACTTTGTGGGAACAGTTTGGGGAAGAACCACATATGGGTGTGATGATCAGGGGTCTTCATACTTTTGGCCATATAGTGTATATTTAATATAGAATCAAACATACTATATTATATATTATAGGAAAATAGTGTAAAATGGTGTTGTGATGCAGGTGAACATGAAGCAGAGTTACTGTAATAATCTGTAATTGATTATTTTCCTAAAACAGCAAAGTGTATTATTCCTCTTACACCAAAGTAATTTGTCTATCAAACAAATTCCTGTTATCACTTATGCTGGAGCTGCACCAGTTGTTTTTCCTCTGTTAATGTTAATATAACTCCATGAAACAAGTCCCTGTGAATGAGCTGTTACTATAGAAACAATAATGTATTAGAGTGCATTAATATAAAGCTGTGATTGTAGCTGCACTGCTGTCAGAGCTGCTGTTATAGAAAATTAATCAACACCTTCTGACCAATCAGAATCCAGAACCAAGGTTGTTTAGGGTAATGTTATAAATGTCTAATTAATTACATTCAGTAAACACACATTTTTTTTTTTTTTTTTTTTATTTTTTTTTTTATTTTTTTTTTTTTTTTTTTTTTTTTTTTTTTTTTTTTTTTTTTTTTTTTTTTTATTTTTTTTTTTTTTTTTATCATCAGTATCTCATATCATTTTTTTTTTTAGATTTTTTTTTTTTTTTTTTTTTGTGTTTTTTTTTTGGGTGAGGAAAAGAGGTATGGGCCCTTTCCCTTCGCTGTTCGCTCTGCATCCTCCAATCTGAGAGGACTGGATCTGACTGGGAATAATCTCAGAGACTCAGGAGTGAAGCGTCTCTCTGCTGGACTGGAGAATCCTCACTGTAAACTGGAGACACTGAGGTAAAATCATCTCTCTGAGAGTCACATGACCTGCTCCTCAGTACGACACATTCTCTAATAGTTTCAGTGCACACTGATTAATCTGATTCCTAATTATCTGATCACAATATTAGTTGTGTTTTCTACATATAGTTGATGTTGCTGGTCTTTGATTGTCTCAGAACTGGAACTGGAGAGAACATTTCTGATGAACAGTTTTAGTCATGATAATCATGACAACTTTCTCCTGCAGCTTTCTCAGCAATAAAGGAAGCTGAAAATAAGCTTTGAAATAGGTGATGGTTCTAAAGACAGAGAACATTTACTCCTTTGTACTGCATTCGTTGTTCATCATGGGGTTTGAACTTTATGTAGAGTTCTCTCGCTCTCTCTCTCACACACAGACTCTTGTACATCTCTGTGGTGTATTTCTATAAATGTGTGTATTAATATTTAGCCAAATAAAGCTACACGTTGTTAGATCAGAGATTTCCTGCTGCAGAGAGTACTTTGCAGTAAAGATCAGCAACATGTTGCTTCATGGAAAATATGGTTTATTTACAACACTACACCACCGTCGGAGAGACAGAGAACAGAGTGTTAGTCTCACGTCTGCACCATCTCTGTCATCCCATCTGAAAGTAAGTTGTTATATTGGGTACAGAAGAAAGTATTTTGGTGTGAAGTAAACAGGTTGGAGATTCAGTGCTGGATGTTGATTGGTCTCAGTCAGTGGGGGAAATGTCTTCAACAAAAGGGTGAATTGTAACAAGCAACAACTGTGAGATTACACAAGTCAGGTAACATCCTGGCAATTCAACATCCTGCTTTAAAACAGCATTAAGATAAAAATCACAATTTAACAACCTACAGCCAAACCTTAACCTTAAACTGCAGTTTCTGTCAAAATAAATCCTCACTTGGAAAAGCTAAATGTCCTGAAGTTAAAAACTGTCATATGTTCCTCAAAATATGACTACATCTGGTCCCTCTGAAGGCAGAAATTCATAGAACACACACACACCCTCTTTGTTTGTTTTTTCTCATATAATTCATAAATTTGTATTTTATAGTGATTAAAGACTGTAGTGACTCTTTGATGAAAACGTTCCTGCTGAACTGATCTGTGTGTCCTGAACTGAGAGAGTGAAGAGTGTGTCATTGTCTCTCTGCAGGTTGAGTGATTGTGATATCTCAGATGAAGGCTGTGCTGCTCTGACTTCAGCTCTGAGATCAAACCCCTCACACCTGAGAGAACTGGATCTGACTGAGAATAAACTCAGAGACTCAGGAGTGAAGTGTCTCTCTGCTGTAATGGAGAATCCTCACTGTAAACTGGAGACACTGAGGTAAGATCATCTCTCTGAGAGTCACATGACCTGCTCCTCAGTAAGACACATTCTCTAATAGTGAGACTGAAGCAGAGGTTTTAGGTTCAGCACCAAATATCCTGAGGAGGAAAATCATTTCATTTCAGTACACAATGAAGCTTTTCCACATTCCTAATGATCTGATCACAATTTTTATGTAATAAAATCAGCCAATCAGGGCAGAGTTTCCCAGAAGCATTGCAGCACAAACATCATCGTAAAATGGTAGAGCGAGCATCACTTTGAACACTCTCTCTCCGTGTTAAAACAATCTTAACTTTAAAATGCTTTTAGGGAACTCGGCCATGATTGTTTTGTGAATCATTTAATTAAACTGAATTACACTCACTCTCTCTCTCTCTCTCTCTCTCTCTCTCTCTCTGCGCATGCGCGGCGGAAGAGTGAGCGTGGTAGTTGGAGGACGCGAGAGTGGTTCGGCGTTTTGCCAAAGTTTTTCGCGAGTTTTCGTCAGTTTTTTCTTTAATTGTTTGGAAGTCCAGCTGTTGATTTATAAGTGGAAAACTTGTGAATCTGTGAGGGTGAGCGGGACGCCATGGCCTCCGAGGCCGGAGGGGAGAAGCTATCTCTCCGCCATGGCGTCAGGTCTGTGCCGGCTAATGGAGAACAGGTGGAGGAGATTCTGCTAGCGGTGGGAGAGCGGATCGGGTGTGAGAACATCCACTCCGCCTCCCGAATGGACAAAGCTGTGGTGATCTTCCTGAAAAAGGCAATACTCGTCGACACGCTGTGTAAAAGTGTAGTAGTACTAAACGATGACCTGCTGGACATTACCCCCCTTTCTACTCCTGCGACGAGGGTAGTGATTTCCAACGTGCCCCCCTTCGTGGGAGACGGGCCAATAGTGGAGGAGCTGCTCCGATTTGGCAAATTCGTCGGCCCCATGTCCGATCTCCCGCTCGGTTGTAAAGACCGCGCGGTGAAACACGTCCTGTCGTTTCGGAGACAGGTGTATATGTTTCTAAATAACCGGGAACAAACGCTGGATGTAAACTTTAAAGTCAAACACGGCGGCAACAGCTACACCATCTACGCCACCACCGAGCGCCTGAGGTGCTTTGGGTGTGGAGAGGTCGGACACAAGCGGCTGAGCTGCCCACGCGGAGCGGCGCGGCCGGGGAGCTCCGGGGGAGACGCGGCCGGGGCGCAGCAGCAACAGCAGCGGCGCGGAGACAGCCAGGAGAAGGTCACTAGAGAACAAGAACCCAGAGCAGAGGGGGATAACGTCTCACCGAGGTCACAGCAGGAAGCGGTCAGTAAAGTACACACCACCGGGGCTACCGCAGTGCCCAGTGATAGTGTTGACACCTGTCCCCACACCAGCAATGATAATGACACCAATAACGATACCAATGATACCACACAGCGACCATGTCTCAAGCCTGGCGGAGCCGTTACAAGTGGAGGAAGTAGCCCCACACAACCGCAGCAGAAGTACCAACAAGACGTGAATGTTGATGACAAAAATCCTAAAATGGACAGAATATGGAGACGGATGGAAAAGGTGGAGTACCCATCGAAACATGATGACGGGATGTCCGAAGACTCGAGCTCGGAGTGTAGGGATGGATCTTCAGGAGATGAATCTATGGAGGAAGAGGAGGCCACCGCAGAACAGCCGTATGTTTTTAACCGTCCACAAGAACCTGTGCAACTATACACCCAGGAACAGATCAACCGTTCCTAAAAGTGACTAAAGGAAAACGAAACGTTATACTGACCAACTTCTTCCCGGACAGGAGGGCCTTCGTTAACTCTGCACAGCACTCCATGGGAGTAATGTCCCCCAGGAGACGTTACAGATTGAAGAAATGGGCAGCAATCGCAAGAAGTGAACTGTTGTGTGATTCGGAATGACTAAGGGTTTTGAGGTTTGGAATTGTTAATAGGATTAGTATTATTATGATGATTATTATTATTATTTATTTTCTAAGGGGGTCTTTGGGGGAGATCTGATGGGGTTCCTTTTTATCTTTTTTTCTCTCTTTTCCCTCTTCTTCTCCTTCTTATCCATCTCTCTTCTCTTCTTTTGTTTTTAAATGGGAGAAGATGCTCTCCCAAAGGTGTTCATATGTAACGGTACCAAAGGAATTTTTTGGTGTGAATAAAGTTCTGTTAAAAATCAAATCTCTCTCTCTCTCTCTCTCTCTCATTGTCATGTTTTTATATAAAGATATTTAAGAAGTAACATAATCAGTCATTAATAAGAGATAATTTCAGAAGTCTGGTTATGAAAAGCTCAGGAATAGGTTACAGTTGTAAGAGTTAAAATTTTGTCATTTTCACTTCATTGTGGTTTGAGAAGTTCTGTTCTGTGAATCATGAATACAACTTTTCAGACCTTTTCACACACTATAATAATAAATAATACAACCTGTTTTTAACACCGCCATTTCATTTTAGTTATACTGTTTAAAATTTCATAAACATGATTCACAGTAATACACAGTGATTTAAGGCTGTAGTCACTGTGCTGATAAAGTTGATGATTCTGTGTGTCCTGAACTGAGAGAGTGAAGGTGTGTCATTGTCTCTCTGCAGGTTGTGTGATTGTGATATCTCAGATGAAGGCTGTGCTGCTCTGACTTCAGCTCTGAGATCAAACCCCTCACACCTGAGAAAACTGTATCTGTCTAGGAATGAACTCAGAGACTCAGGAGTGAATTTTCTCTCTGCTTTACTGGAGAATCCTCACTGTAATCTGGAGACACTGAGGTAAGATCATCTCTCTGAGAGTCACATGACCTGCTCAGGGGCATTAGTTGGACTGTCAATCATCTGTGGCTGAGCCCAGACTCTTCTCCATGCATTTTTTCCAGCTCCGCTAGTAGCCTAATTTGGTTTTATGGTTTTAATTTGAGGTAATGTATGACATGGTCAGAAAAAGTTGGATTTATCATAAAACTTGCCTCAGGTGTTGTCTCAGTTTGTAGGATTACAAGACCGATTAAATATCAAACTTTTCTAACTAGGCTAGTTTGGTGTCACTAGCCAAGGGGAGGCATATCTAAGCGATCATTGTGTTTCTCTGCTGCAGTGCCATGCAAATACATTATCTTTTATAATGCTGTGCTCATATCATTGTAGTGAGGTGGAAAATAGTGTCATTATTTAAATTGATTCATTCATAGAATAAGTTCTTAAATAGTTCTTTTGGAAAAAATTTGTGATGAGGAGTTTAATGCTGTAATAATATTGTGACGTATGTATGGAAAAAAAGGGATGTAAGGGTGTGAGGTTATGTTTGTGTTAATAGACCAATCAGGAGGGAGTTACAGGTCACCAGAAGGTCGAGGAAAAAAATTGTGCGAGAGGGAGGAGGGAGAAGAGCGTGCGTGTAGAAGGAGTGTGAATTTTCTAGCTGCGGGGTTTTTTACTTTCAAGTACCATCACTGCGAGTTAAGTGGTCGACCAGAGCACTATACAGTGCATCCGGAAAGTATTCACAGCGCTTCCCTTTTCCCACATTTTGTTATGTTACAGCCTTATTCCAAAATGTATTAAATTTATTATTTTCCTCAAAATTATATAAACAATTCCCCGCAATGACCACATGAAAGGAGTTTGTTTGAAATCTTTGCAAATTTATTAAAAATAAAAATAAAAAAAGCACATCTACATAAGTATTCACAGCCTTTGCCATGACACTTAAAATTTAGCTCAGGTGCATCCTATTTCCACTGTTAATCCGTGAGATGTTTCTACAAGTTGATTGGAGTACACCTGTGGTATATTCAGTTCATTGGACATGATTTGAAAGGCACACACCTGTCTATATAAGGTCCCACAGGTAACAATGCGTGTCAGAGCACAAACCAAGCAATGAAGTCCAAGGAATTGTCTGGAGACCTCTGAGGCAGAATTGTATCCAGGTACATTTAAATTTATTCACTTGGCAGATGCTTTTATCCAAAGCGACTTACAAATAAGCAAAGCGATATATCAAGCAGAGAACAATACAAGTAGTGTTACTATACAAGATCCATTAATTGAATACCAGAGGAAGCAAAGTGCACAGAGTAGAGGTGTAAGTGCGTTGTGTGTGTGTGTTTTTTTTTTCCCCTCTTCCCTCTAGGAGAGGGTTAGGTGTTCACGGAAGAGGTGGGTCTTTAGCTGTTTTTTGAAGATAGTGAGATATTCTGCAGTCCAGATTGAGATTGGAAGTGCATTCCACCACTGGGGAATGGTAAGCGTGAAGGTTCTGGAAAGGGACCTTACGCCTCGCTGAGTGGGAACTACTAATCGTCGGTCGCTAGTCGATCGCAGATTGCGAGAGGGAACGTAGGCCTTCAGGAGATAGTTGAGGTAGGAGGGTGCTGTTTCTGAGAAGGTCCTGTAGGTGAGCATCAAGGCCTTGAACTTGATGCGGGCAGCTACAGGAAGCCAGTGGAGGGCGATAAAGAGGGGTGTGACATGGGTTGTCTTGGGCTGGTTGAAGACAAGGCGCACTGCAGCGTTCTGAATCATCTGAAGGGATTTGATGGAGCTGGCTGGGAGGCCTGAAAGCAGTGAGTTGCAGTAGTCCAGTTTAGAGATGACAAGAGCCGGGACTAGTATCTGTGTTGCCTGTTTGGTGAGGTTTGGTCAGATCTTCTTGATGTTGTACAGGATGAACCTACAGGACCTTGCAGTTGCTGAGATGTGGTCTGTAAAGGTCAAGCCGTCATCAAGAATCACCCCAAGGTTCCTGGCCGTCCTGGTTGGCATGCGTGTAAGTGAACTGATCTGTACAGTGAAGTTCTGGTTGATTGAGGGATAGCCTGGGATGACGAGAAGCTCCGATTTTCCCAGGTTAAGCTTAAGATGGTGCTCCTTCATCCAGACCGAGATGTCCGACAGGCAAGAAGATATGCGTGCAGAAAAAGATGGATCATCAGGCTGGAAGGACAAATAGAGCTGGGTGTCATCAGCATAGCAGTGATAGGAGATCCATGAGACTCAATCACCTGCCCGAGAGATGTAGTGTAGATAGAAAAGAGGAGTGGACCCAGAACTGACCCCTGTGGAACGGCAGTTGTGAGTTGCTGAGTTTCAGAAATACCTCCGCTCCATGATACCTTGAAGGATCTGTCCGAAAGATAGGATTCCACCCAGCGTAGAACCGTTCCAGTGATGCCCAGGTTGGAGAGAGTTGATAGGAGGATCTGATGGTTCACAGTGTCGAAAGCAGCAGAGAGGTCAAGTAGGATGAAGATAGATGATCTAGAGGTTGCTCTTGCTAGTCATAAGGCTTCAGTGACGGAAAGCAGAGCAGTCTCCATGGAGTGGTTGCTCTTGAAGCCAGACTGCTTGGTGTCCAGGAGGTTGTTCTGTGTGAGAAAATTGGAGAGTTGATTAAAAATGGCTCTTTCAAGAGTTTTGGAAAGAAAGGGGAGGAGGGAAACAGGTCTGTAGATGTCAACTATAGCAGGGTTGAGTGATGGTTTTTTAAGCAGTGGGGTAACCCGGGCTTGCTTAAATGAGGTAGGGTATGTGCCAGTAGAGAGCAATGTGTTAAAGATGTGTGTAAGTGCAGGTAATGGTGTGGGAGAGATGGACTGAAGAAGGTGAGAAGGGATAGGGTCAAGGGGACAGGTTGTGGGACGGCTAGAGAGGAGGAGTTTAGAGACATCATTCTCTGAGAGGGGAGAGATGTAAGTCAGTTGGGAGTTGCGTGGAGGAGGAGTCGGTCTATGCACGTCTGGGGTTGAGAACTGGTTCCTGATTGATGTAACCTTACTGGAGAAGAAAGTAGCAAAGTCATCTGCAGTGAGAGAGGTATGGAAGGGGAGGAGGGGCACAGAGAAGAAAGGAAACAGTTTTGAAAAGAATGCGGGTGTTGGGAGAACTACCAATCTTATCTCGGAAGTATGTGGCTTTAGCAATGGAGATGCTATTGGAAAAAGAGGAGAGAAGTGTCAGGTAATTGGTTAGGTCAATTGGATTGTTTGATTTGCGCCATTTCCTTTCAGATGCTCTTAGTTTGGCCCGGTTGCTACGCAGAGCTTCTGAGAGCCAAGGACTAGAGGGTGATGTGCGAGCAGGTCTGGAGGTTAGGGGGCATATACTGTCAAGAGAAGATGTTAAGGTGGAACATAGCATGTCGGTTGCGGTGTTTACTTCAAGTGAGGTACAGATCTGGGGAAGGGTACAGAAACATTTTTGCAGCATTGAAGGTCCCAATGAGCATAGTGGAATCCATCATCCGTAAATGGAAGAAGTTTGGAACCACCAGGATTCTTCTTAGCTGGCCGCCTGGCCAAATTGAGCAATCGGGGGAGAAGGGCCTTATTCAGAGGGGTGACCAAAAACCCATGGTCACTCTGACAGAGCTCCAGCGTGTCCCTGTGAAGAGAGGAGAACCTTCCAGAAGAACAACCATCTCTGCAGAACTCCATCAATCAGATATGAATGGTAGAGTGGCCAGATGGAAGCCACTCCTCAGCAGACGGCACATGACTACCCGCCTGGAGTTTGCCAAAAGGCACCTGAAGGACTGCAGACCAAAAATTGAACTCTTTGGCCTGAAAGGCAAGCGTCATGTCTGGAGGAAACCAGGCACCAGTCATAACCTGGCCAATACCATCCCTACAGTGAAGCATGGTGGTGGAAGCATCATGCTGTGGTGATGTTTTTCAGTGGCAGGAACTTTTAAGATTAGTCAGGATAAAAGAAAAGATGAATGAAAACCTGCTCCAGAGTGCTCTGGACCTCAGACTGGGGTGAAGGTTCATCTTCCAACAGGACAACGACCCTAAGCACACAGCCAAGATAACAAAGGAGTGGCTATAGGACAACTCTGTGAATGTCCTTGAGTGGCGCAGCCCGAGTCCAGACTTGAACCCGATTGAACGTTTCTGGAGAGATCTGAAAATGGCTGTGCCCATCCAACCTGAGGGAGCTTGAGCGGTCCTGCAAAGAAGAATGGGAGAAACTGCCCATAAATAGGTGTGCCAAGCTTGTACCATCATTCTCAAAAAGACTTGAGGCTGTAATTGGTGCTAAAGGTGTTTCAACAATGTATTGAGCAAATACTGTGGATACTTATTTAAATGTGTATTTTTTAAAATTTATTTATTATTTTTTTTGTTTTTTATTTTTAATAAATTTGCAAAGATTTCAAACAAATGTCTTTCATGTTGTCATTATGGGGTATTGTTTGTAGAATTTTGAGAAAAATAATGAATTTAATCCAATTGGGAATAAGGCTGTAACTTTTTTGTTTGTTTGTTTTTTTTGTTTTTAATTTGTTTATTCATTTACATGTGATTCATATTCATGTGATTCATTTACTTTTTCTCTCCTCCCTTCCCTTCCCTTTCCCAAATATTTCATTGAGAAGAAAAAAAAGAAAAAAAAAAGAAAAAAAATTAAAAGTAGAAGCACATTAATGCAGAAGTATATTTAAAAGAAGTGAGTCCACAAATTCTAGACAAAGTAATGCACCGACAGTATCTTCAATAAGAATTAGAATTCTGTAGAGCTGGAAGGCCGAGTGCAAAAATAGAATAAAGAATAAAATAAAAAAATTAAAAACATTAATCCGCTGGAGCTCTCTCGCACAGCATAAAATGTCAGCACAGTCACTCTAATAATGGAATCTGCACACAATAACTCGTGGTCATTCACCCGGCTTGGGCTTCGGCTGAAGGGTCCGGTGGGACCGGTCCAAAACCGGCTCCTTCTCCAGACCAAATGCCTCTTTTAACAAGGCCGCTACAGCAGCGGTTGTACAGGTGTCAGCGCCCTCTGGAACTCCGACTAGCCTAACGTTATTATGCCGTGACCTCGACTCCAAATCCTCACATTTATTCTCTAATTGAGTCACGGTCGCAGTAAGAGACTTGATAGTAGTCTTCATGTGAACTATATCATCGGTGCAACCGGAGAGCACGTGCCCCATTTCCCCAACAGTACGTTTCAGTGTTGATATGGTGGCATTGGTAGCGACTTTATCACTAGCCAGCTGTGTTTTCATGGCCTGCAGATCAAGCTGGATAGTAGACAGCGCATCCCTGATTGTCTCCTGAAGATTCTTCTGGTGCTTCTGGAACTCCTGGAACTCCTTTTTAAAAATATTGGCAATGGCCTTCCTCTGTAAAGCCAGCTGCTCAAGCTTGAGTGCGGCATAGTCAGGGTCACCACTCGGGGATGCGGATGCGGCTGCGGGTTCACAGGGAGAAGGAGGCGCGGATGCGGGTTCACGGGGAGAAGGAGACACACTCGAAGCGCGCTCTCTAGGCCTCAGTTTTGTCTGAATGCTACCACCGGTTTTCAAGTTCTTCCCAGACATTTTAACGAACCACCAAGTTAAAAGTACAAATAAGGAAATGAAGTAGAATAAGTCAAAATATTATGTTTATATGACTAAATTATATTATATGACCAAAAAAGTGCCAATTAATTACAATTTTAATCGAGATCAGCAGGAGACTCAAACTTCATGTCTTACTCCATCGAACACCCATAAAGCTGTAACATAAAAAAATGTAGGAAAAGCACTGTGAATACTTTCTGGAAGCACTCTGTGACTTTAGTGGTGTAATAATCTATCTGTGGAGAGTATAACCTCAGAGAGACGTTATATTACCGCAGAAAGAATAAAATAGCTAAGAGCTAGCTGTTAAGACTTGAATACTAGTGCACAATTGGACTTTGCAAAGAACTTGGCGAACAGCCGAGTGGAGGTGCAGAGACTGTGTTTGTCATGGAGAATGGAGTTGCGGACTTCGCAGATGATTACCCGTGTGTGAATCTACTTTTCTTCTTATCTTGCAACAACTATGTTTGAGTGTGACCCCATTCTTGATCAAGGTAACATTTATATTTTTTTGCCCTCGTGGTGAAGCAGCCAATTTGTTTGAGGCTTCTACGTACTCAAGCTACATTCAGTCCTGCAACGGGGAACTTTGTACTATTGTTTTGTTGTTTGTATGGGGTAATGCCGGTTTTTGTTGGTTAATCTGGTTGAATAGCCTATATCTTTTGAGTGTTGTGAACACATTTTTCTGTTGTTGTGACATTTGAAACTTCTTAAGGCATTCAGAGAACTGTACATGATGTAAAATTGAAAATGAATGTCTAATGCCTGACTTTCATGTTAATACTTTGTGTCTATTTAGTAAAACTGTTAAAGGTTTAGACATTGGTTTGATTACCGACTTTAAGGTTAAACATAAGTGTATACACTTTAAGGTAGTCTATTTTTCTGAGATCATAGACAGTTAATCAGTGATCAGAGATATTATCATTGTATGAAGGGATATAGTGGATATTTCATAAAGAGTATATTTATTAATTGGATGATTATGGAATGCATGGGGAACCCAAGGCATTAGTTGAGTAACACAAAACACAAAGAAGAGTAAGTATTTAGTATTTCTGTTGATAAATAGAAAAGAACTCCGGGTAGTTCCCCCAAGTAAAGGTATTACATCAAAGGGGCACTACATCATGTTCACATAAACTGGAACTCATATAGACATTTATGCAACTTGTTTTCCTGCTCAGCATCAGATGATGCTATGGTTTCAGTTTCAACCCCTTTACTGGTTTAAAAAAAAATAAAAAAATTTTTTTCTCACATTGACTATGAGCTAGCGTTTCGCTATTTCGAATTGAGAGCTGTCAGCCAATGAGACACGAGTGTTTTCGTGTATTTGGTTACAATGCTCTTTATATACATTTCAGGCATGGCACAAAATCTAGCTTTAATCCTTTTGGGTGCATGCAATCACAATCTTCCACACGTATCCCAGTTACATGATTTCCTATTATTTCTAATGGGCCCCAAGTTTTTCTAGTTAATGCAGCTGAAGATTTCCCATTATCTTTCTCTTGGTTTACTTTTCCCTCCTGCAAACATCACTGTTTGTGTCATTGCAATAAAGGGCCTATATATTCTCTACCATTTTTTACCATTTTACCATTGTATGGTGTAATCCTCGGTATGACGGAGTGGGTATTCCTGTTCCCATACTGTTATGCTAAATGCAACGTCGAAGTTCCCTTTGAAAGGTGTGTGTGTGTGTGTGTGTGTACTTTGGGCTGCTTGAGCATACTGTGCATGGGGCCTCACTGCCCTTGAATATACACACATGTCGCATACACATGCTGCGCAAACATGTTCATCTTGTCTCTGAATTTCAGCTGCTTTCACAACTGAGATGAGGTTTCAATTCTTTATATTTTATTACTCTAAATTTTTACATAATTTCCTAAATTATTCCTGCCTTTCTGACTTTAAAACCAGACTCTTCACATAATTCTGCTAACCCTTGGGTGCCATGCTGAGAAACACATGCATTCTTAGTTAACTTTTCCTATAATGATAAGCAAGCACACTGTTAGGCAAACATTTCATTAATAACAGTTAACTATGTCCAGAGGTGAGTGAAGTATCCCTCTCATTGTTTAATAATTGATGAGGGAAAAATTCTCACATTGCCAACTTTTGTGCTTGACAGTGTATTCTTCACCTGGACTTTACATACCAACATCACAAACATACTTATGTACCAGCATCCATTAACATATAAATTTATAATCATAATTTTCAGTTTATCTTATATAGATTCTTCTTAATATTGTCAGCTACTTTCTGGTGAATTAATTCTTCTGCCCTTTGTGACTCTGTGCCATGTAGAAGGGCTCGGTGGAGGTCAGGGGAGACATCACTAGCACATCACCCTAAACCCTTATCTACTTCCTCTTCTTGTATTTAGCAAGGTGTTTAAGATTTTCTGTTTTTTAATAGGCACATTAGTCCATAGTCTATATTCTCCTACCCTGATCGTGATGACCTCTATGAGCTTTCACATGGAAGTGTTTGTGGAAAAACACTCCAAGTCCCTCTCTGGAAAACCATATGATACCTCTCACGTTACCCAGATCTGGATCCTGTCTTTGATGATGGGCCCATATGGTCACTCTTTCTTAGCGGTTGCCCACTTCTGATCCATGGTGATATAATCAGCTCGACTGGGGATGGTGAGCTCCTAGTGAGTTGGTGTCCATTCTCCCAATTCATCAGTCAGGATGTCTATCCCTTCGTATTTTGTGTCCATTTTCATCTGATCTATTTAGAGTGAGAGACAGAGGTATACAAAACAAAGACATACAACCCATAATACTTGTTGCTCTTATATTTATGTTTATCCTTATTTTATTTTTATAATTTTTTATACGCTATTATGTTTGTTGTATATTTTTGTCTTTCTTCTTCTTCTTCTTCTTCTACCTCTTCTTCTTCTTCTTCCTCTTCTTCTTCTTCTTCTTATTATTATTATCTATTTATTTATTTATTTATTATTAAGTAATTTTTAAAAAATCTTTTTTTTTTTTTACATTTTTTTATAAAAATTATTTAAAAAAATGTCATTATTTCTACTATTCATACTATTTATCAAACACTATGTACATTCTTCTTTCTACTCCGTATACATTATGGGGACTTCTCCAGACCTCCAGCTCCTCCGGGACCATCTTCTTTCATTTCACTGTACTCTGATTCTTCAGCGATTTGTAGGTTTTGTTCAAACAAGGATTGTGTGGCCTTGTTGATCATTTTACGAATCAAAGGGGTCACTCAACAGGTCATCAGTGTTCGTATAAATAGGAGTATTACCAGTTCCCATTCAGCCAACTCAACCAGTCAGCTTCTTCCTTCTGGATCAAATGAGCTCTGAATGTGTTCTTTACACAAATCCTTTAATGCTTTAATGGCAATAGTTAAATTACCTCCCTCCCCAGTGTGCATGGGATCACTGTACAGCATTCTTCTCCAATTAAGCTACACACTCCTTCATCTGGAGCTCTCATCGCATCTATAGGTTTTGCAAAGCCATTAGAGATACTGCATATATCTCTACCTGTAGAGCTAATATGGTGTAATTCATAAATCGCTGTTGGTTGTACCATATGTAATTAATCCATTCTGTATTTCTTTTTGTCTGTACCCATGGGAGGAATGCAATCAGGTTGTCTATAGATGCTTCTCCCATAGTCCTGTATTCTTGAGGAATACCTACTCAGACTCCTGCCCAATTCACATCTACCCCCTACACTTCAGGGTTTCTCTTCTTGGCACCACTGGTTCTTTTCTCCTTGGTGCTGGGCTGCTGGTTATGTATCTCTCCCAGGGTTGGATTGAAATAACGGTTCAGGCATAAAGGAACACATTCTTGACAGTGTGAGTGGCTTGCACATGTGCACTTCACAAGTGGCTAGATTCCCCAGGATCGGAATGACCTTAACTGTCTGCCTCATCTTGGCGCAGATTATGCAATCTGTTTTTTCAGTTTCTCTGGCTGTGAATGTCAAATAATGCTGAAACAAATTATCTGCACCTTGGTTGATGTCTTCGATGTGTTCTGTTATTGTTTTCCCTGCTTACTGCTGCATTCTGTTCTTTCCCTTTGTTTCTTTGGTTACAGTTGCAAATCCTTCCTTATGCCTTCTTACTGTTTTACTCATCACTTTGGGTACAATTTGTTTGCGTTTTGGTTTTTCCTAACAATTTTACTGCTACATCGACTGTTAATCCAATTGTTACTATGGTTGTAGCTACTATTGCTAGGGTTGCTAAGGTTATAAGTACCGTATTCATTGCTGAGTTTTATCTTATGATTCTATGTTGACTTGTTTTTTTTTATGCTCATTGTTTATTCACTCTCTGAGCTTCTTCTATACCCAGCCTCTTGTAGCCTTATTCTTGCTCTGGTTCTAATGGCTGGTCCACCTCTTATATCTTCCAGTTCAGCTGTTTCCACTCCTCGATCTATGATGTCCCAACCTATGAGCATTCATTAAAATTCCTCCATATTAATAGTTGAGAGTTCCTCTTGTTCTTGTGGCACCGGTTCGATTGCTATTTGCTGAAATTCCGGTGCTGGGGAAGCAGCACAATTTTGTGTCTTATATCAGCCAATGTTGGCTCTATTCCTGGTTCCCACTGTCCCTCCAGATCCTGAGGGCTCAGGGCTTGTTGTGTTTTTTTTGTTTTTTTCTTGATTCTGCCTCGGTCTGTTGTGCTCTACACACTCATCTGAGGATGCCTCGGGTGTTTTGCTCAGTCATTCTGGCTATGGTTCAGAAGCTTGTTCTGCTGTTAACCTGGGTTGCTCCTTGAGCTGTTCCACTGGTAGTTCACTAGTTGTGGCCTCCTCTGATGGTCCTTCTGCGATTTCTGGTTCTTCTTCTGCCTGGGGTTCATCTGCCAGTTCTTGCAGTCTTTCCAGAAGTGGATTTGGGGCGTTTGGGTCTCGTGACCATGCACAGTGATTGAGGTGGTACCATCGGTTTTTACCTATTCCCTTTAAGGCTTTTGGTGCAATATCAGCAGATGTGGCCCTGTTCTTCTCATGTCGTTCCACTTCCTTTTGAACACCCTGATGTACACCCAGTCTCCTGGTCCCACCTTCTGCAGATTGTTGTTAGGTTTGATAGTCCTCAATAGTCCTTCTTTGTATTTGGCTAAGATGCTTTACATAGCTTGCAATTTGTCCCTCCAGCTGTTCAACTGCGGGCCCTTTGTAGGGTTCTCTCAGGTATGGCACCGGCATTGGTCGACCTGTAAGCATTTTATGTGGGGTTAGATGTGTGATGCAGTTAGTTTGCATACGCATGCTCATCAAGGCTAACGGCAGTGCTTGCATCCAAAACAATTTGGTATCTGCGCAGATTTTAGCCAATTTTGCTTTTAGTAACCCATTAGCCATTTCCACCATTCCTTGTGATTGCAGGTGATATACACATCCCAACTTATGCATTGTCCGCAGTGCCTCTGACACAATTCCTGGGCTACTCTATTCACAAAGTGTGCACCGTTGTCTGAACTAATTTTGTCTGGAATTCCAAATCGAGGTATGACTTCTCTGCACAGGAACTTTACTACTGTCTCTCTATCAGCATGTGCTGCTGGGTGTGCTTCCTCCCATCTACTGAATCTGTCCATTACCACCAAGTTGTACCTTTTTCTTTCTTTCCTTTCTGTCATGTCCACAAAGTCAAATATCAGATGTTGAAATGGTCCATCTGGCTGTGGGATGTGTCCTATCGGAGCTGTGAAATTTTTCCTAATGTTGTGATGTGCACATATTGCGCAACTTGTTAAGGTATGGTCAATCATGGGTTTCAGAAATGGAGTCCACCAGGCTCTTTTGAGTCATTCCCCCCTTGCGCAATGGTCCGAACCACGGAGTGGTTTCACGAAGTGAGGCTGCATTTTGCATTTCAGCTAAGGATGCTTTAAAGGAAGTTTGACTCTGGTGGAGGCATGTCTTCTGGTACCAAGGCTGGCATAATGTCAATATGCTGCAGCACTGCCTGTTTGGCAGCTTCATCTGCTGCCGCATTCCCTCTAGTGACAAATGAGCCATCTGATTTATGTGCAGCACAATTAATATTAGCCAGTTTGGATGGTAATGTTATAGCATGCAACAGCTCAGAAAGCTTGACCGTGAGTTACAGGTGAGCCGTCTGCTCTATTAAAGCCACGCTGCACCGTAATAAATTGTATACTCCATATGCATATGATGAATCTGTATAAATTGTACAGGATTTCCCATTTGTTAATTTACAGGCCGCTGTTAAAGTCACTCTGCCCTTTGGGCAAAGCAGGGTTGACTGACCGATATGGCTTGAACAATACCGAACGAAGAAAGGTTGGGGTTGGGAGCCATGATCACATATCCTGCTACATTCCCATCTGGTACCCTAAAACACAACCCATCCACAAAAATGGTCAGAGAGGAATGTGGCAAAGGCTGATTTTTCAGGTCCTGTCATGTGGCTCACCCTCTAATGGAGTTACCATTCTATCTGCTGGATTTACTGTCTGGCACCTTTGAATTGTTAACTCTGGTGCAGAGAGTATTACATCATACATCTTACGTGCATGAGTAATTACAAATGCTGGGCTTGTCAGAAGCATGTGTAGACCATTGGTGGTGTATAAAGTAATTAAGTGGCCCATAGTAATTGCAGAAGCTTTTTGATGAGCAAGGTCTGGTGCCGTTAATCCACGGTAACATGGTGGCATACCCTGCTCCACATTGTCAAGGGCTGTGCTAAAGTCGGCACTGGGCTGTTTATCTGGACCTTTCTGCTGGGTTAACATGGCATTGGGAAATCCCTGTTGTTCATAGACATACAAATGGAAATGCCTGCTATAATTGGGCCCAGCCAAAGCTGGTACAAAACATAGATCGCTTTCTAACTTTTCAAATGCTGCTAACGCCTCTGCTGTCCAAACAAGGCAAACATTTTCTTTCCTCTGGTCTGCTGCTCGTATGAAACCCCGGAAAAGGGACGTTTTTAGTGCGAAGTCACTGATCCACTTTGTCCCTGCTGACTTTATGATCATTTTCTGCAAGCATTGTAAAAACTTTTAATGAGTCCGCTCTACAGTACTCTTTGGTTGAACTACAAATCAACAGATCATCCACGTACTGAATCAATGTACTTGTGATGTTGATTGAAGCCAAGTCTTCTGCTAACATGTAATTTAATTCAGATGGACTTTCACAGTACCCCTGAGGGAGGCATGCATAAGTGTATTGTTGTCCCTCATATGTAAATGCTAACAAATGTCTTGAATCTAGGTGTAACGGTATACTAAAAAAAGCTATACACAAGTCTATTTCTGTGTACCACTTAGTATCCTCAGGGATGTTCGACAAGAGGGTGTGAGGGTCTAGTACTATGGGTGTCTCTGCCAGTACAATTCTGTTAACTGCATGTAAATCATGTGCAGGAAGAGTTAGGCTTCCTGACACGAAATAAGGGTGTATTTTGGTTGAGATCAGGACCCCTTCCAGGAGCCCCTGTATTGTAGGCCTGATTCCTTCCCTAGCTTGTGTAGTCAATGGATATGGTTTCTGATAGGGTATCCTGACATCAGGTTTAACCTCTATTTTTATCTGTCCTGCTGATTTGACTAACCCTAAATCTGTCTGGTGTTTTGTCCACAAGATGTTAGGCACACTTTTCAACATGATTTCCTCCTTTTCCTTATCAACCTCTGTTGTGAGATCTGGTGTATGTAGTGACAAGAACCTCTCTATCCACGTGTGTGTAGCTATCATGCTATCTACACCCCTTTGTGAGATTCTTGTGTACTTGTTTTCTAGTGAAGTGTGTAAATATGGATTGTTTGTGGGCTTCCTCTCCCTAACCTGTGCTGAATCCATAACCATAGGCCCCAAGTCTTTAGACACAAACCCTTCTGCTACCATGAGAGAGATGTGAGGGGCTTCTTCCGGCACATGGTGCCAATCTTTTAAGTCACCTTTGAAGAGTACTAGAGCAGCCACTTCTTGTGGTTCTATTAGAATATCTGTTATCGCCTCAAACTGTCTTTGTTCCATAATCTCATTCCACATCTGCCCATACTCTTCATTTTTACTGTCTTGATCAAAGTACATTGTACAGTGTAGGGGGACTTCTTTTTTCTCTGCAGTCTGGAGGCACTGTTTGTATCCATATCTTCCAATAATGATGGGTCTGTCCCAGTTCAGATGAGTCTGGATCTGCATACTGAAGCCAGTATCATGTTTCATTTGTCAGTTTAATTCAGTCAGTAGGTGCTATCCTACTGAGGTTTCATCTGGAAAGGTTACCCACAGTCCTGTAGGACTGCAATGTATTTTTGCTACTAGTTTGCGCAGTAGATCTCTGCTGAGTAGGTTTACTGGGGACTTTGAGTATAGAATTGGTGCCACTGTTGTGGTGTCTTCAACTGTTAATGTCTGTAAGCATAACTGTAGCTGCAGACCAAGCAATCACATGCTCCGCAGTTGTACCTGCGATTCGAGCAAAGGACTCCCGTTTGACTAACTCGACTAACTGTGCCTGCTGGAAAGCTGTCCTCCAGCTTGAATCAAGTCGACCGTTTAAATTGGTATCAAATTCAGCGTATACTATCTGTTGGCATTTACTAATAATTTTCATGTTGATGAGCACTGATGCAGGTGATTGATTTGGACTTTCTTTAACAATTAAGAACCCACAATCAGTTAAAGCCATCCTGAGAACCTCCACATTCAATTCCAGGTAACCTAAGTAGGGAATACCTAAACCATTGTTTGCAGCTAACTTTAACCAACCAGATGTAGACAAAACATCACTTTCCTCGCCAAATAAATGCTCTTGGAAGAAACCCTCAGAAATAGTACTGAACTGACTACCAGTGTCCAGTAAGCATGACACAGGAACACCCATGATCATCAGATCCACCATCGGGCATGTTCCAACAGCCTGTTCAAGGAACCTGTCTCGACTAGTTCCTTCTGGTGGTAAGCCAGAAATGGCCCCTTGGGCTGCCTGGCTCAGAGCATCCGAGGAACCTCATTTTTCTTGCTCTTCTGTAGTATTGTAAACACTCTTGGGTTGCCCGCCTCGCCTCATGGTGCAAAGTCTAGCTATATGCCCAACTCCATTGCACCTGAAACAGATAGGTTCTCCCTCCACCGTAAACCTTGGAGGGGCCTTTAGACAGTTAGAAGTGACTGTTGTAAAGTCATCTCCCTAACCGCTTTAGTGAGCTCTGAGACATTCTGTTCCTGCTCACTTATTCACTTGCTGAGAAATCACCTGAAAAATATCATCTAACTCAGTAGATGTTTTGTTCTCAGCCACAACAAAGAAACACCCAATTTCACCAAGCTGAATGGACTGGTCTGCTACTCACAGCCCTTGCAGACCTGGTCTCCTCCATGAACCAAAGAATGGCCTCATTCCGAATTTCTAGCAGGGTGAAGTTGGGCTTTTCACTGATGATCTTGCGCCATTCCTAAAAGGTTTGTAAAAGGTTTGTAGCAACTGAGTCCCACTACGCTGTTCCCCAAATGCCTCACGCAAGAAAGTGAAGAGATCACCAGCCTGCATGGACTAATTTCCCACACATAAACACATCTCTTCTAGTGCAGAGCCCCTCACATGTGAGACAATGAAGTCCAACTCTTCTTCCTGAGTTTGATCTCTAGCTCTTGGAACCCTTTCCACCTCCTCAATAAACTCCTCTACAGACCTCCCATCTTTGCTGTACTCCCCGCTCAAAGGTTGAACCTAATGTTCTTGAGGAACATACAGTGTCTCACAAAAGTGAGTACACCCCTCACATTTTTGTAAATATTTGATGATGTCTTCTCATATGACAACACTGAAGAAATGACACTTTGATACAATGTAAAGTAGTGAGTGTACAGCTTGTGTACAGGTGTAAATTTGCTGTCCCCTCAAAATAACTCAACACACAGCCATTAATGTCTAAACTGCTGGCAACAAAAGTGAGTACACCCCTAAGTGAAAATGTCCAAATTGGGCCCAAAGTGTCAATATTTTGTGTGGCCACCATTATTTTCCAGCACTGCCTTAACCCTCTTGGGCATGGAGTTCACCAGAGCTTCACAGGTTGCCACTGGAGTCCTCTTCCACACCACCATGACGACATCATGGAGCTGGTGGATGTTACAGACATTGTGCTCCTCCACCTGCCGTTTGAGGATGCCCCACAGATGCTCAATCGGGTTTAGGTCTGGAGACATGCTTGGCCAGTCCATCACCTTCACCCATAGCTTTTTTAGGAAGACAGTGGTCATCTTGGAGGTGTGTTTGGGGTCATTATCATGCTGGAATACTGCATACTGATCATGCTCTGCTTCAGTATGTCACAGTACTTGTTGGCATTCATGGTTCTCTCAATGAACTATGGTTCTCTCAATGAACTGTAGCTCTCCAGTGCTGGCAGCACTCGTGCAGCCCCATACCATGACCCTCCCACCACCATGCTTGACTGTAGGCAAGACACACTTGCCTTCGTACTCCTCACCTGATTGCCAACACACTCGCTTGAAACCATCTGAACCAAATACGTTTATCTTGGTCTCATCAGACCACAGGACATGGTTCCAGTAATCCATGTCCTTAGTCTGCTTCTCTTAAGCAAACTGTGTGCGGGCTTTCTTGTGCATCATCTTTAGAAGAGACTTCCTTCTCAGACGACAGCCATGAAGACCAATTTGATGCAGTGTGTGGCGTATGGTTTGAGCACTGACAGGCTGAACCCCCACCCCTTTAACCTCTGCAGCAATGCTGGCAGCACTCATATGTCTGTTTCCCAAAGACAATCTCTGGATATGATGCTGAGCACGTGCACTCAACAACTTTGATCGACCATGGCGAGGCCTGTTCTGAGTGTAACCTGTCCTGTTAAACCACTGTATGGTCTTGGTCACCGTGCTGCAGCTCAGTGTCAGGGTCTTGACAATCTTCTTATAGCCTAGGCCATCTTTATGGAGAGCAACAATTCTTTTTTTCAGATCATTAGAGAGTTCTTTGCCATGAGCTGCCATGTTGAACCAGTATGAGGGAGTGTGAGAACGATGACCCCAAATTTAACACACTTGCTCCCCATTCACACCTGAAACCTTGGAAAACTAACAAATCACATGACACCGGGGAGGGAAAATGGCTAATTGTGCCCAATTTGGACATTTTCACTTAGGGATGTACTCACTTTTGTTGCCAGCAGTTTAGACATTAATGGCTGTGTGTTGAGTTATTTTGAGGAGACAGCAAATTTACACTATTATACAAGCTGTATACTCACTACTTTACCCTTTGTCACACGAAAATATATAATCAAATATTTACAAAAATGTGAGGGGTGTACTCACTTTTGTGCAATACTGTAAATATAAGAGCAGGTCAGATTGCCCCCACCAGTAGACCTATTTGCTAGGGTATCATTCCACCAATCCCTTAACTCCTGAATTTGACTCTCATTTGCTCTAGTACATCATTACCCACAGTCCTCTCAACAGGAGCCTGCACATCTCCTACCGGCGTTCCTTTCGATTCTGACATTTTACAAGGATAGGTTAGGTAGGAATTTCTCAAGATTAAATCGATATTAGTTAAGTTAAAGTCTTTAGTGTAAAACTCATTAAGTCCTCTCAGTCCTTGCAGCACCTCGGGCACACCCGCATGTTGGCACAGTGCCTCGGGATGGGGCGGGGGGGAGCGTGGCGGGGAACCAGCCAGGCAGAAGGAGGCAGGGCAGAAACTGTCGCTCCCGTACACAAAAAACACTAACACTCTGGGGAGGGGGGGCGGGGGGGCCAAATGCGGGGCGGGAGCAATTATCCAGAGGGAGGGGGGGGGGGGGAACAGTGGGGCTGGGGGCACGGGAACACTTCTGACAGTCTCACGCTGATCACAGCCTCCACAACCCCTGCTCCAACAAATCTTCACCACTGCCGTATTGTCTTGCTTAGCTATATTTGTTGCACATTGCTCAAATTGAATAAACAACCCCACTCCTGGTACCAAAAATGCGTGACCGTGGATTTGGGTTTACCACCAGGAACACATTTAAAAGGGTTCTTTAGATTTACATTTATTCAGTCATTGATCTGATAACTGATTTGTCTATAGTGTTGCCAATTTTTATTTATTTTTTTACAACTGACAATACAGCAGTGGGCTAATTTTATAAAAGAAAAAGGAAACAGTCGAATATACTCTTCATCTTGCCCACTTAGATTGTTTGAAAAAAAAAAAAATGAAATAACACTCACAAAATTATGAGCTCCTGCAATGCACAATTTCAATGCACAGTTTCAATTTCCAGGAGTTGAAACTCCCAACATTTTAAATGAACACTGTATAAAACAACAGAAAGTAACAAATCACATAAGAACACAATTTAAATTGAAGTTTAGAACATTGTGAACTAGCAAAGGAAAATATATAAATAAATAGCGATCGTACCATTGCAGACATTACACACAATATAACTCTCTTAATATGATACTTTGTTGCCATAAACTAAGAAAACATACAACCAGAAGTGGTATTTAACCAAAATATTGTCATGCACTATTACACTTACCACTGGATGGTTTGAAATCTACCAAGCAAACCCAAGACTGAACTTCTCTCCCGCACTTCTCACAGAACATTGCATAGTATGTGTGTGTGTGTGTGTGTGTGTGTGTGCACGTGCCTAGCCTCTTCGCTTGTACCCAACATCGCTACTTACTGACACCTCCACGACAACTTAGGCCATAACAGCTTTCCTAACTTGGGCAATAATCAGACCATTTACCACTTGGTTACATATACATGATGTGGCACCTGTGTCTATCATAAACGGGGGTGGTTTCATGCCATTGATAGACACTATGACTGTTGGTTCTTGTCTCGGATGCAGTGTAATGATGTACTGCATGTTCTCCCCCTCCAGTTTCTCTGGGCATCTTCAACTCCAGTTGGCTGCAGGTCCCATCCAGGGTCCCACAGGTTCTTGCCATTGGTTCAGGCATGGGGGTCCTTCTTGCTGGTCTCTATGCCCCAGCTGCCCTGGCTGTTTCTCTGATGGGAAAACCTGGCAGTTCCTTTTAGTGTGTCCTTTCTCTACACATCCCCAACATTCCAGTGGCTGTTACCTGGGGGCATTACCTTCTGTCTGGGGGCATGTTGCTTGCCGCTGCCATTGCTGTAGGGTCTGGGGCCCACTTCTGCCATCTTCCTGGGCCCTGTCTTTGTCCTTGTCCTCTCATAGGCTGACCTTGGGGCGGTCCTTGCAAATTGTCCAGGTGGACATGTATCAGAGGCATTGGTACTAGTGCTGGACAGGGTTGCTGCATGTACATCTGCAGCTGAACTGGATATTGTGCTGGGGCCTGTGCAGATGGTCCATGGGTCTGTGCTGCTTGAGGCCGGTTGGGTAGGGTGGGTACCATTACTTCTGCTTCCATTATTGGAGCTTGCATTTTTCCAACCTTTTAATTTTCTTTCTTATCCTGGGTAAGTTATCCAAGCTGCGTTCTATACAATTGGGTCACCAGCGCTTCAGTAGCATCTTTGCGTCTCTTTCTTCTTCTTCCCTTGTTGTTCTACGGGTGTGCAAGATGGGTCTAGAATGTTTCCCAGAGCAAGGTGTTAAGTCCGACCACCTGGTCCAGTGCTTACTGTAAGGCTGCAGGCATGCACCTTTTTAGCATCATCTTGAATAAGCTTTGATTTTTATTTTTTTTTTCATTCAGGTTCCACCCTGTTCCTGTCTCCTCTTGCCATCTGTTGTGGAAGTCTTGAATGAACTTCACCACATTCTCTCCTTCTCCCACTGTCATAGCCTACAGATTTCCTGGGTCCATCTTGGTGGGGTAGGCCACCTGCGCCAATATGGCCTTAATGTCTCCTACTGCGAGTATTTGGCCTGTTGTTTTTTCTTCAAACTTGGTTATCCATTTTGTCCTTCTTGGCATATGTCTGGGAAATGCCTTGCTAGTCCTGTCATGTCCATGAATGATCATGGCACATAGTGCACTTCTCCTCCTTTGCTAATCAGGGGGCACAGGTTCACCTCTGAATCTTCCATCACTGCCAGCAACAGTTCCTTATTTTCTCTTCCATAGTTCTGAAATTGTTTAAGTATCCTTCCAGATCTTGTCTGTCATATGTGACCATCCATTTCCACTACAATATCCTGAGAAGAAAATCATTTCATTTCACTGCACGCTGATTAATTCCACAATGGTGTCTAATGATCTTATCACACACACACACACACACACACCACACACACACACACACACACACACACACACACACACACACACACACACTTACTTATGTTTTCATATATAGGTATTTACTAAGTAACATAATCCCTCATTAACTAAATAAATAATTTCAGTAGTCTGGTGATGCAAACTCAGGCGGGCCATAGTTGTGAGAGTTAAGGTTTTGTCATTTTCATTTCATTGTGGTTTGAGAAGTTCTGTTCTGTGAATCATGTAATGTAACTTTTCAGACACTATAATAATAAATTAACGCTGCCAATTCATTTTAGTTATACTGTTTAAAATTTCATAAACAGGATTCACAGTAATACACAGTGATTTAAGGCTGTAGTGACTGTGCTGATAAAGTTGATGATTCTGTGTGCCCTGAACTGAGAGAGTGAAGAGTGTGTCATTGTCTCTCTGCAGGTTGCGTGATTGTGGTGTCTCAGATGAAGGCTGTGCTTCTCTGACTTCAGCTCTGCGATCAAACCCCTCACACCTGAGAGAACTGGAACTGTCTGAGAATAAACTCACAGACTCAGGAGTGAAGTGTCTCTCTTCTGTACTGGAGAATCCTCACTGTAAACTGGAAACACTGAGGTAAGATCATCTCTCTGATAGTCATACGACCTGTGTTGTGGATAAAATCAACCTTTCTAGCCTAAATCATAAAACCTCTAAGACAGAGAGTTTAGTAGATGTCAAAAGTAATAAACTTTATTGAAAACCAACAAAGTGTGACAGTCTGCAGAGAGTCCAACTTGTAAATACACAAACATGTCTTTATATACCTGCCAAAACAGTGAAAATAATTCCTAGGTGTGGCATTCAAGTTTTCTTTTTAGAACTGACCAATATCGATGACCTTAATTAATTATTCATGTCAATACGTTGTAGATACGGCGTATCTTAAATTTGTTATCTAAAAGTTGATTTTCCTGAAAAGGTTTTTTTAAGGACAAGTTTTCTTCTTTTTAATAAGGAGAAAGTTTCACCCAGGCTTATCTGTCCTGTCCTTGAACCACACTCCCTCCCTGGAGCCCTCTTCATACTTCGATAGGCCCCTGGCTTCAAAGTTTTCTCCCACAAAAGTGAACGCATAATGCCCAATTATTGCTGTGTAGAAAGGTGCCAGCTAGTACAGGAGACTTCTTTGGTGTACAGTAAGACATGGCATTCATCCAACTCAAATCCACTCAGAATATAACTTGACACCAACCATTGTTCAATGAGTTTAGATTATGCTTCGAACTATTGATTATATATATAGATTATGCTTTTTGACCCATACAGATAATTTGAATATGCTTTAAGTAATACTTCTAAATGCAGTTTACATATTGAATACACTTCATTAACATATCCAGAAGTGACTTATACATATTGATTACACGTCATAGCTATTTTCTTATACATATTTTCGATATATTTTCTATACTTGCTACTAATTAAGACACATTTAGCATTTGCTACATAATTTTGGACTGTACATGATACAAAACAAACATCTTTTTGTGACTAACATTTTGTTTTGTGTGAGAGAGAGAGAATTTGACTCGAGATCTAAAATGACATTGCACATTTTGTATCAGACCACCCAATTTGTAGGCGAGCAGAACACTGGAATATGTGACTGACAGGTGTTTCTTGTTACCCAGCTGTGTCCTGTAAAATTGATAGTTTAAACTATAAATAGCAGTGAACATCTACTTGTGGTTTTAGCCTTCAGTTTCACCTATGAACACTGCATTTTGCATTTATTGTTAAAACGGATAAGCCAACATGAAGATCAGAGAACTGACTGTGGGAGAAAATAAAGCCATTTTGAAGTTGAGAAAAGAGTGAAAATTAATCAGAGGCGTCTCAGAAACATTGGGCAGAGCCAGAACAAGAATTTGGAATGTCCTGTAAAAGAAAGAAACCACTGATCAACTGAGCAACAGGCACGGAATGAGTTGGCCAAGGAAAACAGCAACAATGATGACCAACATTGTGTGAAGAAAAACCCAAAAACAACAGTCAGTGACATCACCACCAACCTCCACAGGGCAGGGTGAAGGTATCCCAATCCAAGAAGACGACGACTTGCAGCAGAAATATAGAGGCCATAACACAAAGTGCAAACCACTCATGAGCAATAAGAATCGAAAAGCTAGATTGGAAGTCACAACGAAATACAGAGATGATCCACAAAATTTCTGTAACCAAGATTAACCTCCAACAAAGTGATGGAAAGGCCGATGTGTGGAGAAAGAAAGGATCTGTTCATGATCCAAAGCATACAAGTTCATCTGTGAAACATGGTGGAGGTAATATCATGGCTCAGGTTTCTGGAACATTCTCACTGATCTTTATTGATGATGGAACTCATGATGGTAGCAGCAGAATGAATGCAGAAGTTTACAGGAACATTTGGTCTGCCAATTTACAGAAAAATGCATCCAAATTAATGGTGAGAAACTTCATCATACAGCAAGACAATGATCCAAAACACACTGTTAACTCAACAATGGACTTTATCAGGGGGAAAGTGGAAGGTTTTAGACTGGCCAAGTCGATCACCGGACCTTAACCCAACTGATCAGCATTTCACCTCCTGAAGAGGAGACTGAAGAGAGAAACCCCCTAAACAAACAACTGAAACAGAGTGCAGTGAAAACCAGGAAAAACATTACAAAAGAAGAAATAGTTTGGTGAGTTGCAGGCAAGAGATATATAACCAAATATTAAGTGTTATTTATTTTATTTTACATAAAGTCTTATCTTTTTGAATACTTTTGCTTGGCCAAATTTGGGTGGTCTGATACAAAAGCTTCTATGTTTTATGTTCATTAACACATCTAGATGTAAATACCAGTAAATAAAAACTGAAATCCTAAACTCTCGTCTCATATCCAACTTTTTTCTCAAACCAAAATGGTGTATAGTACAAACAAATGAATTGGTCTTGTTGTTCCAATAGTTTTGGAGGGAAAATTACTTTTATATTTACATATTTATAAACACCACCATTCAACCCCCTTCCCTAAAACCCTCAACCCTATGCAGTCTGTTCTTATTACTGTTCTAATAAGTCCATGTAAGTAGAAAGTCCACACTCAGAACACCTTTACAAGTCCATGAAATCTGTAAATTAAGATCAGATATCCAAGTTGTAGTAGATCGAGTTAAGTCCATGTATTTGTCCAGTGTTTGCTCAGGATGCAGGAGTGTACTGACTCCACACTGACATGTCCAGTCTCTCAATGTCCATGACACAGAGTTTTCAATCCAGTCTCATGTTTGGAAACAGAGAAGACAGGGAAAAGTCCAGAAAAGCAGAAAGACTACCAAATAGATCCTGTCCACAACTATCTTAGAAGAGTCTTTCGTACTGCTAATGTCCATTTTCTGAGTGGATATCTTCTCCCAGATGACAACACCTTCAGAGAGAGACAGAGAGTGAGGAGAGACCAAGAGTAACACTATTCCTGGTTCCCACTGTCCCTACAGATCTTGAGGACTCAGGGCTTGTTGTGTTTTTTCTTGATTCTGCCTCGGTCTGTCATGCTCTGCATCCTTGTCTGATGATGCCTTGGGTGTTTCCCTCGGTCATTCTGACTTTGGTTCAGAAGTTTGTTTTGCTGTTAACCTGGGTTGCTCCTTGAGCTGCTCCTCTGGTAGTTCACCAGTTGTGGTCTTCTCTGATGCGACTGACTTCACCAGCTTGGAGTTATCAGGGAAGTAACTCAACAGTGTTATGTAACTCCTTTTTCCTTTAGTCTGTTCTAGAACCCGGTTGATCTGTATGAGGGACTACATGTCATCTGGTTGTGTTTCTGACACACCTGAGTAGTCACAGTAACTCGCCTCAATCCACAAGTGTTTAGTGAAGAAGCTACCTAAGGCTATGTTCACATACTTTTTTGAAGCGGTCAGCATCTGTTTTAATCCGATGGAGTAGACTGTGTTTTCAGAAACACTCTGCTTCTTTGGAGACATTCTGAAAATTTGTCCCCTCGCATCTTCACAAAGTGCATGGATGTCACTCTGGCTCCATTGGGACTCCAGGGCATTTGTGTACCAAACTACATGGACGACTAGTTAATTCTAGTATGATCCAGGGAGCTGGCGATTCAACATTGAGATGTTGTTCTCGCCCACATGAAGAGCTTGGGGCTCAGGTTGAATCTCAGAAAAGTATGCTTTCCCCAGTGCAGTGGAAAACTTTTCTAGGGGTTATAGGATTCTGCTACAATGAGGGCGTTTCTATCCCCAACATGCGTAGTGTAAATCCCATCAACACTGAGCAAGATAAAGGTGGATCTTGGGAGACTTTTTGGGTGGAGTCCACACATGTGGCCGAGGTCACATCTGTATGCTGCTCCCCCATCGCTCTGCTCCCACAAGCTCTAGCGAGAGTTCACCAAGGCCCTCTGCTAGTAGCACCTTTTTGGCCAGCTCGAACATGGTTCTGAGAGATAATATCTCTGCAAGATGGCACTCCTTGGGAGATTCCCGTCCGCAGGGATCCACTGTAGACCCAGTAAACTGTGCAATAGCTACAGTCCTGGAACTCTTACAAGAAAATTTCTCAGCGGGGTGGGCTTCTTCTACAATCAGGGTTACGTGGCCGCCATTTTGGCCAGCCATGCCCCTGTTGAGGGAGCCTCTGTGCGGCACCATCCTTTAACTTCAAGGTTCATGCATGGTGTCAGAAAGCTGAGGCCCATCTGCAAGCCGCGCATACCTTTCTGGGACCTTCTGTGATCCTGGAAGGTCTGTCGGGTGCCCCATTCAAGCCCCTAGAGTGGATCTACTGTCTCAAGCCGGAGGGCTGATTTTTCACCCTCGTCCAGAACTACAGAAACTGTGGGTCTGGCCCCTGAGGGGCACCAGATCATAGATTCTGTTCTCACAACTGAGATTGTAGAAACCATGTTAAATGCTAGAGCACCACCCACAAGGAAATTTTATGCACTCAAGTGGCAGCTTTTTGTCTTGTGGTGTGAGGAATGTCAGCTAGACCCAGTGAACTGTGCAATAGCTACAGTCCTGGAGTTCTTACAAGAAAATTGCTCAGCAGGGTGACTCCTTCTACAATTAGGGTTACATGGCCACCGTTTCGGCCAGCCATGCCCCTGTTGATGGAACCTTTGTGGGGCAACATCCTCTAACTTCGAGGTTCATGCATGGTGTCGGACGGCTGAGGTCCATCTGCAGGCCATGCATACCTTCCTGGGACCTTGCTGTGGTCTTGGAAGGTCTGTCAAGGGCCTCATTTGAGGCCTTCGAGTCAGCCTTTGAGAAGGTTCTGACTCTAAAGTTAGCTCTTTTACTGGCCCTGACATCTCTCAAGCGAGTGGGAGGTCTACAAGCTCTCTCTGTTGCCCCTTCCTGCCTTGACTTTACTCCTGGATTAGCCAAGGCCTTCCTGTATCCTAGGCCGGATTATATTTCTAAAGTGCCTCCATCAGCTGCCCACCCTGTGGTGTTGCAGGCTTTCTGCCCTCCTCTGTTCCTCACACCGGAACAAGAGAGGATGCACGTGCTGTTTCCAGTAAGGGCTCTTTGTACTTGCGTCCACTGCTCCGGCCAGCGGCGTAAGTCGGAGCAGCTACAGGTCTGGTTTGGCAACGACAGGAAAAGTGATGCTGTGTCAAAGCAGCGCATTTCTACTTGGATGGTGGAAGCAATCTCTAGGGTTTACGACACACGGTCTTGCCACGCCTCTGGGCATAAGAGCTCATTCCACTAGGGTGGTCGCCTCCTCCTCGCCTTCTCAGGGAACAGGGTTACATGCGTAACCCCAACGTTTCCAGCTTTTCTTTCAGCTTGAGATCAAGCAACTTCTGTTTTCTTTTTTTTTTTTGGTAGTGTGTAGAACTCTCAACATTGTTTTTTACATTTATTCGGATATGTTCATATAAGAATATGATCTGATATATTATGATACATTCCTTCAGCTTAAGGCACTCCTCAAAAACTATTTGGCATTGTGCCATAGCATTTCCTGGGTTTATGCTAAAGAAATCCCTGTATAAGTAGATCAGGGCCGAGTTTCAAAAAGCATCACAGCACAAACATTGTTTAATAGTAGAGTGAGCATCACTTTGAACACTCTTCCAGTTACAATGATCGTAACGTTTGATTGTTTGATTGTTCTTGTAAATTTTGTTAAACTGAATCTCTCTCTCACACACACACACACTGGACCTCATTTATCAATCTTTTAGCAAAGTTGTGTGTAAATGTTTGTATAAGGCGAACTGAACAAAAAATTTCCACGTAATTATGTTGATCACCTGTAATGTGTGAAGAGTTTGGGAATATATTTAAGACACAGAAAAACACAAGGGCAACAGAGTATGTAGTTTATTGATAATCACCATCATACACATATTTTGGGATAGGGAATAGGTCTTGTAGAAGAATAATTTGTAGGTGAAAGCTCATATGATGTGTTTGTAGCAAACCAACTATCATCATCAGAGGAAAGAATAAACGGGCCCTCCACAGAAGTTATGGGAAGAAGTTGAGCTTCAGCTTGAGTGGAAGCATGAACATAGGTCACCAATGGAATGATACGATAAGCGGGAGAATAAGGAAACCCTGGGGGTACAGGTGAGGAGCAGAGACGTTCCAACAGAGCTGTAACATCGATGGCCAAATAAGACAGCTGATGACTTATATATTCACCCAGGCCTGTGAAATTGAGCAGCCGAGAGAGAGAAAGTCAAGCTGCAGGTGGGCGTTGATCAGCTGGATGAAGATCAGGGATAAAGGATGAAAATTTTATTGAACAGTAGTGGTAACACTTAAAATATTTTCACATGAATACATGTACAAGCACATGCAAAGAATGTAGGAAACAGGAATGACATGGAACAAGCATAAAATTGGAAAAAAACACACACCCACACACTCACAAAAATGTTCAAGAGAAACACACATATACCACAGAATGTCTAAAAGCAAAAAATTTAAAATAATAAACCATAAACAAACTTAGAATTAGAAAAGAAATATGTGTAACATTAAGCAATAATAAAAAATATATCTCACCCATAATGAAGTGATGAAAATATCCAAATTGTTCAGGACAACATGAGATGCGCACAACTTGATTGGAAGTGCTAATGGCAGTAAGGGCCTTGGAAATGTTTAAAATACCCAAAAAGACAAACATGAAGATAAGGGAATATCTAATGGCTGAAAATGTGTTTTAAGTGGATTTCAGAATGAGAAAAGTTTGTTCTAATGGTATTTTAAAATCCAATAAGTAGTTTTAAGGGGAATCAGAAAAAGATGTTAATAAAGCATATTGGGATTCCAAAAGAATGAGATAATTGGGCATAACCTAAGACTGTATAAATAGGGCATTAAATCTGTGCTAAGATTCAGACTTCACTTTTGGGACGTCTCACAAGAGGATCTCGTTGTTTTTTGAACAATAAACTGGATATTTGCTTCTCTCATCTATCTTGTTCGTGGCTTCATTTTGATCAGTAAATTGAGGATTATTGTTTTGACTAACGAGGAAATTCAGAAACCTACTCGTTCCTGGCACAGCTCATTTGCATATAGTGACAGCCATTCACTTCTATAAGTCTCTCTGGATAATGGAGTCTGCTAAATGCTGTAAACATAATAAAAATAAACACCACAGTATATTCCAGATATAAACATGCAGTAATCCATGTAATGATATAAACTGAGAGAGTGAAGAGTGTGTCATTGTCTCTCTGCAGGTTGTGTAATTGTGATATCTCAGATGAAAGCTGTGCTGCTCTGACTTCAGCTCTGAGATCAAACCCCTCACACCTGAGAGAACTGGATCTGTCTGAGAATAATCTCAGAGACTCAGGAGTGAAGTGTCTCTCTGCTGTACTGGAGAATCCTCACTGTAAACTGGAGACACTGAGGTAAGTTAATCTCTCTGGGCGTTACATGACCAGCTCAGGGCTGTTAGTTGGGCGGTTAATTATCCGGGACTCAGCCTAGATTCTTCTCCATGCATTTTTCCAGGCTCAACTAGTAACCTAAATTGGTTTTATGGATGCTGAGGTAATATATGACATGGTCAGAAAAAGTGGGATTTATGATCAAACTTGTCTCTGTGTTGTCACTGTGTGTAGGATTACCAGACAAATAAAATATCAAACTTTTCAAGCTAGGCAACTTTGGTGTCGCTAGCCAATGGGAGGCACAACTAAGCTACCACTGAATGTGTTTAGCTGCTACAGTGCTATGCAAATACATTATCTTTCTTTATACTCTGCTCATATCGTGTTCATGTAAACTGGAACTCATATAGACATTTACACACCTTGTTTTCCTGCTCAGCCTCAGAGGATGTTACTGTTCCCTTTCAAAGGGAACTTCAACGTTGCATTTAGCAGTATGGGAACGCCTTGCGCGTGACTGGTATCTGAAGCTTGTGTAAAATCATGCCTCTACTTATACGCCTGCCATGATCAGGTGACGTGGCAATTAAGCGCGTCGCATGATATATATATGGCACCTGTGAACCACGCCGCCAGCCTTATTATCTTCAGCGAGACTGCATGTCTGTTGTTTGTGTGACAAAAACGCTTCATTTCTACTCTATATTTTCTCAAAATCTCTTAACTTTTCTATCCCTTTTTAAAGAAAAGGAGAGGTAAGTAATGAGCGAGAAAGAGTTAAAGATGTGTGTAACGTGTCGTGCTTCACGCGGGGAAAAGTGCACACTTTTTGGGTGAAGTGTTAGTGGTGTAGTATGCGGTGGCAACCTCGAGAGGCTGCGCATGGTAACGCTACATTAAGCAGCTCAACTCGCGCTCTTCTCGAAAAAAAAACGGAATCCAGCTCTCCGCTGGATTTTGGAGTTCGCGTCGCGACTCCTCCTCCCGCTATTGAAAGTAGTGGTAATAATCCCTCTCTGACTCCGAAGAGTTAGAAGGATGTGTTAAAAACTGAGCGCAGCGTATAAAGAGCTGCTTGAAGTGATTACCTAGTGAAAGTAAATACTTCACACTGCAGGAACTCCCCTGTCTTCCAGAAGTTATGACAAAATCTCACTTCTGGGGGAAAACCATGCTTAAGCCATAGTCATAACTCCACGATGTTGGATTATTTGGCCATTGTGGGAATGAATGGCATGGCTACTTAGCTATGCCTGAGGTGGAGGAGGCGCTTGCTAGCTGCCTCTCTCCACCGACGGCAGGTAATTACAGGGGCCAGCTTGCATCCAAGGTGGCATTGGTGGGCAAGCCTATGCAGTAGTAGTCTTGCTTATGGGCCATAAAGGCCAAGCAGGCAAAGATGAGCGGTCCTGAGGGGCTGTGGAGGGATGTATCCAGGGACAGGAGGTTGTTAGGGCAGGTAGCCCCCAGTGCTACTGTAGGGCCTCCCCTAGCCAAGGTGGTCCCCAAGTTTTCGTGTTCCCTGATCAGCAAGCTGTCACAGGGCAACGGAAATCTGATGCTTCTCTCCAATAGAATGTGGAATAGCTAACGTCACTAGAAGACCATCGGGCAGCGTGCAAGCTACGGCCAAATGGGTCTCCATGGGTTCTGTCTACCATAGAAATGGTTACCGGATCCAGTTATAGCTCGACCCCCCCATTCACAGGTGTGCTCACCACAGAAGTCAGCACAGACCAGAGCCAAACATTAGCGCAGGAAGTAAGCTCCCTTTTGGACAATGGGGTCCTGAAACATGTACCCCGTTCCCTCAGGGAGGGAGGTTTACAGCCTTTATTTCCTGTTCCGCAAAAAAGTGGGAATATGCGGCTAATTTTAGATCTGCATCATCTGAACCGTACTCTTCGGACATACAGGTTCAGAGGCTGATGTTCAAACTTATCGTGCCACAGATCCAGTTCGAGAACTGGTTTGTGGCGACAGGTCTAAAAGGTGCATGTTTCCGCATAGGAATATTGCTAGCTTTATCCCCTCGCACCTTCACAAAGTGCATGGATGTCACTCTGGCTCCATTGGGACTCCAGGGCATTTGTGTACCAAGCTACCTGGACGACTGGTTAATTCTAGCACGATCCAGGGAGCTGGCGGTTCAACATTGAGATGTTGTTCTCACCCACGTGAAGAACTGGGGGCTCAGGTTGAATCTCAGAAAAGTTGGTTTTCCACGGTGCAGTGGACAACTTTTCTAGGGGTTATAGGATTCTACTACGATGAGGGCGTTTCTATCCCCAACAGGCGTAGTGTCAATCCTATCAACACTGAGCTAGATAAAGCTGTATCTTGGGAGCCTAGGGTGGAATCCACACATGTGGCTGAGGTCACATCTGTATGCTGCCCCCCCATCGCTGCTCCCACTAGCTCTAGCGAGAGTTCGCCAAGATAGCCTGCTAATAGCACCTTTTTGGCAGCTCGAACATGGTTCTGCGAGATGGCACTCCTTGGGAGATTCCCATCTGCAAGGATTCACTGTGGACCCAGTAACTGCGCAATAGCTACAGTCCTGGAGCTCCTACAATAACATTTCTCAGCGGGGTGAGCTCCTTCTACAATCAGGGTTATGTGGCCACCATTTCGGCCATCCACGCCCTGTTGAGGGAGCCTCTGTGGGGCAACATCCTCTAACTTCGAGGTTCATGCGTGGTCTCAGATGGCTGAGGCCCATCTGCAGGCCGCGCGTACCTTCCTGGGACCTTCTATGGCCCTGGAAGGTCTGTCGGCTGCCCCATTCGAGCTCCTAGAGCGGATCTACTGTCTCAAGCCGGAGGGCTGATCTATCACCCTCGGCCAGAACTCGGCAACTGTGGGTCTGGCCCCTGAGGGGCACCAGCTCATAGATTCGGGTCTCACAACTGAGATTTGTTGAAACCATTTTAAAAGCTAGAGCACCATCCACAAGGAAAGCGTTTGCACACAAGTGTCAGCTTTTTGTCTTGTGGCATGAGGAACGTCACCTAGACCCAGAGAACTGCGCAATTGCTACAGTCCTGGAGTTCTTACAGAACGGTTCTCAGCGGGCTGGGCTCCTTCTTCAATCAGGGTACTTGGCCGCCGTTTGGGCCAGCCATGACCCTGTTGATGGAGCCTCCGTGGGGCAACATCCTCTACCTTTGAGGTTCATGCGTGGTGTCAGATGGCTGCGGCCCATCTGCAGGCCATGCATACCTTCCTGGGACCTTCTATGGTCCTGGAAGGTCTGTCGACGCCCCATTCGAGCCCCTGGAGTGGATCCCTTGACACAAGGAAATCAAATGCACTCAGATGTCAGCTTTTTGTCTTGTGGCATGAGGAACGTCACCTAGACCCAGAGAACCGTGCCAATTGCTACAGTCCTGAGTTCTTACAAAACGTTTCTCAGCCGGGCTGGGCTCCTTCTACAATCAGGGTTGCGGCGCTGTTTCGGCCAGCCATGCCCCTGTTGATGGAGCCTCCGTGGGGCAACATCCTCTAACTTTAGGGTTCATGCGTTGTGTCAGACGGCCGCGCCCATCTGCAGGCTGCGACACTTCCTGGGACCTCCTGTGGTCCTGGAAGGTCTGTCAGGTGCCCCATTCGAGCCCCTGGAGTGGATCCCCTCCACAAGGAAATCAAATGCGCTCAGGTGTCAGCTTTTTGTCTTGTGGCATGAAGAACGTCACAGACCCAGAGAACTGCGCAATTGCTACAGTCCTGGAGTTCTTACAAAACGTTTCTTCGGGCGGGCTGGGCTCCATCTACAATCAGGGTTACTGGGCGCTGTTTCGGCCAGCCATGCCCCTTGATGGAGCCTCCGTTTGGCAACATCCTCTAACTTTAAGGTTCATGCGTGATGTCAGACGGCCGTGCGCCATTTGCAGGCCGCGCATACCATCCTGGGACCTCCTGTGGTCCTGGAAGATCTGTCAGGTGCCCCATTTTAGCCCTTAGGGTTGACCTACCGTCTCAAAAGCCGCAGGGTTGATTTATCATCCTTGGCAAGAACTAAGGAAGCTGTGGGTCTGGCCCCTGAGGGGCACCAGCTCATAGATTCTGGTCACACGACTGAGGTGGTAGAGACCATGTTAAACGGTTAGAGCACCATCTACAAGGAAATTGTATGCGCCAGTGGCGCGCCTTTTGTCTGGTGGTGTGAGGAACGTCAGCTACACCCAGTGAACTGCGCAATCGCTAAAGTCCTGGAGTTCTGACAAGAACGTTTCTCAGCAGGTTGGCTCCTTCTACTATCGGGGTACGTGGCCGCGGCGGCCAGCCCCGCGCCCCTGTCGATGGAGCCTCTGTGGGGCAACGCCCTCCTAAACTTCGAGGTTCATGAGTGGTGTCAGACGGCTGAGGCCCATCTGCAGGCCATGCATACCTTCCTGGGACCTTGCTGTGGTCTTGGAAGGTCTGTCAGGGACCCTATTTGAGCCCTTAGAGTCAGCCTCTGAGAAGCTTCTGACTCTAAAGGTAGCTCTTTACAGGCCCTGACATCTCTCAAGCGAGTGGGAGATAAGCCAAGTCCTTCCTGTATCCTAGGGCGGATTATATTCCTAAAGTGCCAACATTGGCTGCCCACCCTGTGGTGTTGCAGGCTTTCTCCCCTCCTCTGTCCTCTGACCAGAACAAGAGAGGATGCACCCATGGTTAGCGCTCCTCTGTACTTACGTCCACCGCCCGGCCAGTGGCGTAAGTCAGAGCAGCTACTAGTCTGCTTTGGCAGCGACAGGAAAAGTGATGCTGTGTCAAAGCAGTGCATCTCTACTGGGATTGTTGAAGGCTTTGTCCAAAGGGGGTTTCCTTGCAGGATGTGTGTGCGGCTGCAGGAGGTCTATGCCTCACATGGTCATTTGTTATTACAGCCTGGATATTCATCCCTCCCCAGGCTCGAGTGTGTCCTGCACTGACCCGGGTTTGGGTATTTTTGAACAGGCCGTACCCGGTATGACTGAGTGGGTATTCCTGTTCCCATACTGCTAAATGCAACGTCGAATTTCCCTTTGAAGGTGAAGGGGGCGTCAGGTTACGCATGTAACCATGTTCCCTGAGGAGCGAACGTAGACGCTGCGTCGCGCATACCGGGCTGGCCTGTGGAATTGCGTCTTTCGCTTCAGATAATAGAGGCTGGCGGTGTGGTTCACAGGTGCCATATATATATCATGCGACACGCTTAATTGCCACGTCACCTGATCGTGGCAGGCCTATAAGTAGAGGCATGATTTTACACAAGCTTCAGATACCGGTCAAGCGCAAGGCGTTCCCATACTGCTAAATGCAACGTTGAAGTTCCCTTCTCAGGAAACAGGGTTACATGCATAACCCCGATGTTTCAGTTTCAACCCCTTTACTGTTTTTTTTTTTTTCACACTGACTATGAGCTAGCATTTGGCAGAATTGAGAGACTGTCAGCCAATAAGGCACGAGTGTTTTCAGGAATTTTCCTATAAACCCTGTCTGGTTGGTCTTGCCTCACTGAAGATATAAAATTACAGGCGTCTGATTTTACTGATGTTCAGTTACGTAGTGATAAACCGCTCCAAATGGAGAATTATTCAGGGTTAAAGTAAAAATCTTTGTGGCTACAGACCCCAATGCCCAGGCCAGGTTACACCCCTGGACATGCTCCTCAGTAAGACACATTCTATAATAGTGAGACTTAAGCAGAGGTTTTAGGTTCAACATCAGATATCCTGAGGAGGAAAATCATTTCATTTCAGTGCACATTAATTAATTCCACACTGTTGTCTAATCTCACACACACACACACACACACACACTTGTCTTGTTTTCATATGTAAATATTTAAGAAGATACATAATCAGTCATTAATAAGAGGAATAATTTCAGAAGTCTGGTGATGAAAAGTTCAGGAATAGGTTACAGTTGTAAGAGTTAAGGTTTTGTCATTTTCACTTCATTGTGGTTTGAGAAGTTCTGTTTACTGAATCATGAATGCAGCTTTTCAAACCTTTTCACACACTATAATAATAAATAATACAACCTGTTTTTAACACCTCCATTTCATTTTAGTTATACTGTTTAAAATTTCATAAACATGATTCACAGTAATACACAGTGATTTAAGGCTGTAGTGACTGTGCTGATAAAGTTGATGATTCTGTGTGTCCTGAACTGAGAGAGTGAAGAGTGTGTCATTGTCTCTCTGCAGATTGTGTGATTGTGATATCTCAGATGAAGGCTGTGCTACTCTGACTTCAGCTCTGAGATCAAACCCCTCACACCTGAGAGAACTGAATCTGTCTGGGAATTATCTCAGAGACTCAGGAGTGAGCGTCTCTTGCTGTACTGGAGAATCCTCACTGTAAACTGGAGACACTGAGGTAAGATCATCTCTCTGAGAGTCACATGACCTGCTCCTCTGTAAGACACATTCTCTAATAGTGAGACTGAAGCAGAGGTTTTAGGTTCAGCATCAAATATCCTGAGGAGGAAAATTATTTCATTTCAATGCATTATTTGATTCGTTAATTATCTACTTACAATATTAGTTGTGTTTTCTATGTGTATTTGATGTTACTGATCTTTGCTTGTCTTGGAACCTGATGTAAAAAGAGCTTGTATGATGGCGTGATATAAATGCCGGGGCTCTGTTTCACTTTCATATATGTGTACTGGCAGTGACTCTTTGATAAAAAGTTCCTGCTGAACTTATCTGTGTGTCCTGAACTGAGAGAGTGAAGAGTGTGTCATTGTCTTTCTGCAGGTTGTGTGATTGTGATATCTCAGTTGATGGGTGTGCTGCTCTGACTTCAGCTCTGACATCAAACCCCTCACACTTGAGAGAACTGGACCTGACTAAGAATAAACTCAGAGATTCAGGAGTTAGTGTCTCTCTGCTGTACTGGAGAATCCTCACTGTAAACTGGAGACACTGAGGTAAGATACCTCTCTGAGAGTCACATGATCTGCTCAGGGACGTTAGTTGGACTGTTAATCATCAGGGCTGAGCCCAGATTCTTCTCCATGCAATTGTTCCAGCTCAGCTAGTAGATTATTTTCGTTTTATGGATGCTAGTTTGGTGTTAGTAACCCAAGGGAGGTACAACTATGCTATAACTGTATGGGTTTATCTGCTACAGTGCCATACAAGTACATTATCTTTCCTTATGCTTTCATCATATCATGATTACGTAAACTGGAACTCCTATAAGACGACGCCCTTGTTTTCCTGCTCAGCATCAGAGGATGTTACGGTTTCAGTTTCAACCCATTTATTGGTTTAAAAAAAAAGCATATATAAATTTTTTCTCACACTGACTATGAGTTAGCGTTTGACAGAATTGAGACCTGTCGGCCAATAAGACACGAGTGTTTCCACGCATTTTCCTGTAAACCCTGTCTGATTCTTCTTGGCTCCGTTCACTGAAGATATAAAATTACAGCCATCTTCTTTTACTGACATTCAATTACATAGTGACAAACCGTTCCAAGTGGAGAATTATTCAGGGTTAAAGAAAAAAACCTTTGGGGCTACGGCCCCCAATGCCCAGGCCAGGTTACACCCCTGGACCTGCTCCTCAGTAAGACACATTCTCTAATAGTGAGACTGAAGCAAAGGTTTTAGGTTCAACATCAGATATCCTGAGGAGGAAAATCATTTCATTTCAGTGCACAATAATTAATTCCACACTGTTGTCTAATCTCACACACACACACACACACACTTGTCTTGTTTTCATATGTAAATATTTAAGAAGATACATAATCAGTCATTAATAAGAGGAATAATTTCAGAAGTCTGGTGATGAAAAGTTCAGGAATAGGTTACAGTTGTAAGAGTTAAGGTTTTGTCATTTTCACTTCATTGTGGTTTGAGAAGTTCTGTTCAGTGAATCATGAATGCAGCTTTTCAAACCTTTTCACACACTATAATAATAAATAATACAACCTGTTTTTAACACCTCCATTTCATTTTAGTTATACTGTTTAAAATTTCATAAACATGATTCACAGTAATACACAGTGATTTAAGGCTGTAGTGACTGTGCTGATAAAGTTGATGATTCTGTGTGCCCTGAACTGAGAGAGTGAAGAGTGTGTCATTGTCTCTCTGCAGATTGTGTGATTGTGATATCTCAGATGAAGGCTGTGATGCTCTGACTTCAGCTCTGAGATCAAACCCCTCACACCTGAGAGAACTGGATCTGTCTTGGAATTACCTTAGAGACTCAGGTGTGAAGTGTTTCTCTGCTGTACTGGAGAATCCTCACTGTAAACTGGAGACACTGAGGTAAGATCATCTCTCTGAGAGTCACATGACCTGCTCCTCTGTAAGACACATTCTCTAATAGTGAGACTGAAGCAGAGGTTTTAGGTTCAGCATCAAATATCCTGAGGAGGAAAATTATTTCATTTCAATGCATTATTTGATTCGTAATTATCTACTTACAATATTAGTTGTGTTTTCTATGTGTATTTGATGTTACTGATCTTTGCTTGTCTTGGAACCTGATGTGAAAAGAGCTTGTATGATGGCTGATATAAATGCTGGGGCTCTGTTTCACTTTCATATATGTGACTGGCAGTGACTCTTTGATAAAAAGTTCCTGCTGAACTTATCTGTGTGTCCTGAACTGAGAGAGTGAAGAGTGTGTCATTGTCTTTCTGCAGGTTGTGTGATTGTGATATCTCAGTTGATGGGTGTGCTGCTCTGACTTCAGCTCTGACATCAAACCCCTCACACTTGAGAGAACTGGACCTGACTAAGAATAAACTCAGAGATTCAGGAGTTAAGTGTCTCTCTGCTGTACTCGAGAATCCTCACTGTAAACTGGAGACACTGAGGTAAGATCATCTCTCTGAGAGTCACATGATCTGCTCAGGGACGTTAGTTGGACTGTTAATCATCAGGGGCTGAGCCCAGATTCTTCTCCATGCAATTGTTCCAGCTCAGCTAGTAGATTATTTTCATTTTATGGATGCTAGTTTGGTGTTAGTAGCCAAGGGGAGGTACAACTATGCTATAACTGTATGGGTTTATCTGCTACAGTGCCATACAAGTACATTATCTTTCCTTATGCTTTCATCATATCATGATCACGTAAACTGGAACTCCTATAGACATTTACGCGCCTTGTTTTCCTGCTCAGCATCAGAGGATGTTACGGTTTCAGTTTCAACCCATTTATTGGTTTAAAAAAAAAAAGCATATATAAATTTTTTCTCACACTGACTATGAGTTAGCGTTTGACAGAATTGAGACCTGTCGGCCAATAAGACACGAGTGTTTCCACGCATTTTCCTGTAAACCCTGTCTGATTCGTCTTGGCTCCGTTCACTGAAGATATAAAATTACAGGCATCTTCTTTTACTGACATTCAATTACATAGTGACAAACCGCTCCAAGTGGAGAATTATTCAGGGTTAAAGAAAAATCTTTGGGGCTACGGCCCCAACGCCCAGGCCAGTTGCTACCCCTGGACCTGCTCCTCAGTAAGACACATTCTCTAATAGTGAGACTGAAGCAAAGGTTTTAGGTTCAACATCAGATATCCTGAGGAGGAAAATCATTTCATTTCAGTGCACATTAATTAATTCCACACTGTTGTCTAATCTCACACACACACACACACACACACACACACACACACACTTGTCTTGTTTTCATATGTAAATATTTAAGAAGATACATAATCAGTCATTAAGAAGAGGAATAATTTCTGAAGTTTGGTGATGAAAAGCTCAGGAATAGGTTACAGTTGTAAGAGTTAAGGTTCTGTCATTTTCACTTCATTTTGGTTTGAGAAGTTCTGTTCTGTGAATCATGAATGCAGCTTTTCAGACCTTTTCACACACTATAATAATAAATAATACAACCTGTTTTTAACACCGTCATTTCATTTTAGTTATACTGTTTAAAATTTCATAAACATGATTCACAGTAATACACAGTGATTTAAGGCTGTAGTGACTGTGCTGATAAAGTTGATGATTCTGTGTGTCCTGAACTGAGAGAGTGAAGAGTGTGTCATTGTCTCTCGGCAGATTGTGTGATTGTGATATCTCAGATGAAGGCTGTGATGCTCTGACTTCAGCTCTGAGATCAAACCCCTCACACCTGAGAGAACTGAATCTGTCTGGGAATTATCTCAGAGACTCAGGAGTGAAGCGTCTCTCTGCTGTACTGGAGAATCCTCACTGTAAACTGAAGACACTGAGGTAAGATCATCTCTCTGAGAGTCATATGACCTGCTCATCAGTAAGACACATTCTCTAATAGTGAGACTGAAGCAGAGGTTTTAGGTTCATCATCAAATATCCTGAGGAGGAAAATTATTTCATTTCAATGCATCATTTGATTCGTAATTATCTACTCACAATATTAGTAATTAGTAATAATTAGTAATTTTTGCATGTATTTGATAATGCACTCAGATGTCAGCTTTTTGTCTTGTGGCATGAGGAACGTCACCTAGACCCAGAGAACTGCGCAATTGCTACAGTCCTGGAGTTCTTACAAAACGTTTCTCAGCGGGCTGGGCTCCTTCTACAATCAGGGTTACTGGGCCGCTGTTTCGGCCAGCCATGCCCCTGTTGATGGAGCCTCCGTGGGGCAACATCCTCTAACTTTAGGGTTCATGCGTTGTGTCAGACGGCTGCGGCCCATCTGCAGGCTGTGCATACCTTCCTGGGACCTCCTGTGGTCCTGGAAGGTCTGTCAGGTGCCCCATTCGAGCCCCTGGAGTGGATCCCCTCCACAAGGAAATCAAATGCGCTCAGGTGTCAGCTTTTTGTCTTGTGGCATGAAGAACATCACGTAGACCCAGAGAACTGCGCAATTGCTACAGTCCTGGAGTTCTTACAAAACGTTTCTCGGCGGGCTGGGCTCCATCTACAATCAGGGTTACTGGGCCGCTGTTTCGGCCAGCCATGCCCCTGTTGATGGAGCCTCTGTTTGGCAACATCCTCTAACTTTAAGGTTCATGCGTGATGTCAGACGGCTGCGGCCCATTTGCAGGCCGCGCATACCATCCTGGGACCTCCTGTGGTCCTGGAAGATCTGTCAGGTGCCCCATTTGAGCCCTTAGGGTTGACCTACCGTCTCAAAAGCCGCAGGGTTGATTTATCATCCTTGGCAAGAACTAAGGAAGCTGTGGGTCTGGCCCCTGAGGGGCACCAGCTCATAGATTCTGGTCACACGACTGAGGTGGTAGAGACCATGTTAAACGCTAGAGCACCATCTACAAGGAAATTGTATGCGCTCAAGTGGCGCCTTTTTGTCTGGTGGTGTGAGGAACGTCAGCTACACCCAGTGAACTGCGCAATCGCTAAAGTCCTGGAGTTCTGACAAGAACGTTTCTCAGCAGGTTGGCTCCTTCTACTATCGGGGTTACGTGGCCGCCGTTTCGGCCAGCCCTGCCCCTGTCGATGGAGCCTCTGTGGGGCAACGTCCTCTAAACTTCGAGGTTCATGAGTGGTGTCAGACGGCTGAGGCCCATCTGCAGGCCATGCATACCTTCCTGGGACCTTGCTGTGGTCTTGGAAGGTCTGTCAGGGACCCCATTTGAGCCCTTAGAGTCAGCCTCTGAGAAGCTTCTGACTCTAAAGGTAGCTCTTTTACAGGCCCTGACATCTCTCAAGCGAGTGGGAGATAAGCCAAGTCCTTCCTGTATCCTAGGCCGGATTATATTCCTAAAGTGCCAACATTGGCTGCCCACCCTGTGGTGTTGCAGGCTTTCTCCCCTCCTCTGTCCTCTGACCAGAACAAGAGAGGATGCACCCGCTGTGTCCAGTAAGCGCTCTCTGTACTTACGTCCATCGCTCCGGCCAGTGGCGTAAGTCAGAGCAGCTACTAGTCTGCTTTGGCAGCGACAGGAAAAGTGATGCTGTGTCAAAGCAGTGCATCTCTACTGGGATTGTTGAAGGCTTTGTCCAAAGGGGTTTCCTTGCAGGATGTGTGTGCGGCTGCAGGGAGGTCTATGCCTCACATGGTCATTTGTTATTACAGCCTGGATATTCATCCCTCCCCAGGCTCGAGTGTCCTGCACTGACCCTCGGGTTTGGGTATTTTTGAACAGGCCGTACCCTCGGTATGACTGAGTGGGTATTCCTGTTCCCATACTGCTAAATGCAACGACGAATTTCCCTTTGAAAGGGAACGTCGGGGTTACGCATGTAACCCTGTTCCCTGAGAAGGGAACGAGACGTTGCGTAGCGCTGTCATACCGGGGCTGGCCTGTGAATTGCGTCTTCGCTTCAGATAATAGAGGCTGGCGGCGTGGTTCACAGGTGCCATATATATATCATGCGACACGCTTAATTGCCACGTCACCTGATCGTGGCAGGCCTATAAGTAGAGGCATGATTTTACACAAGCTTCAGATACCGGTCAAGCGCAAGGCGTTCCCATACTGCTAAATGCAACGTTGAAGTTCCCTTCTCAGGGAACAGGGTTACATGCATAACCCCGACGTTTCAGTTTCAAGCCCTTTACTGTTTTTTTTTTTTTCACACTGACTATGAGCTAGCATTTGGCAGAATTGAGAGACTGTCAGCCAATAAGACACGAGTGTTTTCAGGAATTTTCCTATAAACCCTGTCTTGTTGGTCTTGCCTCACTGAAGATATAAAATTACAGGCGTCTGATTTTACTGATGTTCAGTTACGTAGTGATAAACCGCTCCAAATGGAGAATTATTCAGGGTTAAAGTAAAAATCTTTGTTGCTACAGACCCCAATGCCCAGGCCAGGTTACACCCCTGGACATGCTCCTCAGTAAGACACATTCTATAATAGTGAGACTTAAGCAGAGGTTTTAGGTTCAACATCAGATATCCTGAGGAGGAAAATCATTTCATTTCAGTGCACATTAATTAATTCCACACTGTTGTCTAATGAGCTTATATCTCTCACACACACACTTGTCTTGTTTTCATATGTAAATATTTAAGAAGATACATAATCAGTCATTAATAAGAGGAATAATTTCAGAAGTCTGGTGATGAAAAGTTCAGGAATAGGTTACAGTTGTAAGAGTTAAGGTTTTGTCATTTTCACTTCATTGTGGTTTGAGAAGTTCTGTTCAGTGAATCATGAATGCAGCTTTTCAAACCTTTTCACACACTATAATAATAAATAATACAACCTGTTTTTAACACCTCCATTTCATTTTAGTTATACTGTTTAAAATTTCATAAACATGATTCACAGTAATACACAGTGATTTAAGGCTGTAGTGACTGTGCTGATAAAGTTGATGATTCTGTGTGCCCTGAACTGAGAGAGTGAAGAGTGTGTCATTGTCTCTCTGCAGATTGTGTGATTGTGATATCTCAGATGAAGGCTGTGATGCTCTGACTTCAGCTCTGAGATCAAACCCCTCACACCTGAGAGAACTGGATCTGTCTTGGAATTACCTTAGAGACTCAGGTGTGAAGTGTTTCTCTGCTGTACTGGAGAATCCTCACTGTAAACTGGAGACACTGAGGTAAGATCATCTCTCTGAGAGTCACATGACCTGCTCCTCTGTAAGACACATTCTCTAATAGTGAGACTGAAGCAGAGGTTTTAGGTTCAGCATCAAATATCCTGAGGAGGAAAATTATTTCATTTCAATGCATTATTTGATTCGTAATTATCTACTTACAATATTAGTTGTGTTTTCTATGTGTATTTGATGTTACTGATCTTTGCTTGTCTTGGAACCTGATGTGAAAAGAGCTTGTATGATGGCTGATATAAATGCTGGGGCTCTGTTTCACTTTCATATATGTGACTGGCAGTGACTCTTTGATAAAAAGTTCCTGCTGAACTTATCTGTGTGTCCTGAACTGAGAGAGTGAAGAGTGTGTCATTGTCTTTCTGCAGGTTGTGTGATTGTGATATCTCAGTTGATGGGTGTGCTGCTCTGACTTCAGCTCTGACATCAAACCCCTCACACTTGAGAGAACTGGACCTGACTAAGAATAAACTCAGAGATTCAGGAGTTAAGTGTCTCTCTGCTGTACTGGAGAATCCTCACTGTAAACTGGAGACACTGAGGTAAGATCATCTCTCTGAGAGTCACATGATCTGCTCAGGGACGTTAGTTGGACTGTTAATCATCAGGGGCTGAGCCCAGATTCTTCTCCATGCAATTGTTCCAGCTCAGCTAGTAGATTATTTTCGTTTTATGGATGCTAGTTTGGTGTTAGTAGCCAAGGGGAGGTACAACTATGCTATAACTGTATGGGTTTATCTGCTACAGTGCCATACAAGTACATTATCTTTCCTTATGCTTTCATCATATCATGATCACGTAAACTGGAACTCCTATAGACATTTACGCGCCTTGTTTTCCTGCTCAGCATCAGAGGATGTTACGGTTTCAGTTTCAACCCATTTATTGGTTTAAAAAAAAAAAGCATATATAAATTTTTTCTCACACTGACTATGAGTTAGCGTTTGACAGAATTGAGACCTGTCGGCCAATAAGACACGAGTGTTTCCACGCATTTTCCTGTAAACCCTGTCTGATTCGTCTTGGCTCCGTTCACTGAAGATATAAAATTACAGGCATCTTCTTTTACTGACATTCAATTACATAGTGACAAACCGCTCCAAGTGGAGAATTATTCAGGGTTAAAGAAAAAAATCTTTGGGGCTACGGCCCCCAATGCCCAGGCCAGGTTACACCCCTGGACCTGCTCCTCAGTAAGACACATTCTCTAATAGTGAGACTGAAGCAAAGGTTTTAGGTTCAACATCAGATATCCTGAGGAGGAAAATCATTTCATTTCAGTGCACATTAATTAATTCCACACTGTTGTCTAATCTCACACACACACACACACACACACACTTGTCTTGTTTTCATATGTAAATATTTAAGAAGATACATAATCAGTCATTAATAAGAGGAATAATTTCAGAAGTCTGGTGATGAAAAGTTCAGGAATAGGTTACAGTTGTAAGAGTTAAGGTTTTGTCATTTTCACTTCATTGTGGTTTGAGAAGTTCTGTTTAGTGAATCATGAATGCAGCTTTTCAAACCTTTTTCACACTATAAATAATAAATAATACAACCTGTTTTTAACACCTCCATTTCATTTTAGTTATACTGTTTAAAATTTCATAAACATGATTCACAGTAATACACAGTGATTTAAGGCTGTAGTGACTGTGCTGATAAAGTTGATGATTCTGTGTGCCCTGAACTGAGAGAGAGTGAAGAGTGTGTCATTGTCTCTCTGCAGATTGTGTGATTGTGATATCTCAGATGAAGGCTGTGATGCTCTGACTTCAGCTCTGAGATCAAACCCCTCACACCTGAGAGAAACTGGATCTGTCTTGGAATTACCTTAGAGACTCAGGTGTGAAGTGTTTCTCTGCTGTACTGGAGAATCCTCACTGTAAACTGGAGACACTGAGGTAAGATCATCTCTCTGAGAGTCACATGACCTGCTCCTCTGTAAGACACATTCTCTAATAGTGAGACTGAAGCAGAGGTTTTAGGTTCAGCATCAAATATCCTGAGGAGGAAAATTATTTCATTTCAATGCATTATTTGATTCGTAATTATCTACTTACAATATTAGTTGTGTTTTCTATGTGTATTTGATGTTACTGATCTTTGCTTGTCTTGGAACCTGATGTGAAAAGAGCTTGTATGATGGCTGATATAAATGCTGGGGCTCTGTTTCACTTTCATATATGTGACTGGCAGTGACTCTTTGATAAAAAGTTCCTGCTGAACTTATCTGTGTGTCCTGAACTGAGAGAGTGAAGAGTGTGTCATTGTCTTTCTGCAGGTTGTGTGATTGTGATATCTCAGTTGATGGGTGTGCTGCTCTGACTTCAGCTCTGACATCAAACCCCTCACACTTGAGAGAACTGGACCTGACTAAGAATAAACTCAGAGATTCAGGAGTTAAGTGTCTCTCTGCTGTACTCGAGAATCCTCACTGTAAACTGGAGACACTGAGGTAAGATCATCTCTCTGAGAGTCACATGATCTGCTCAGGGACGTTAGTTGGACTGTTAATCATCAGGGGCTGAGCCCAGATTCTTCTCCATGCAATTGTTCCAGCTCAGCTAGTAGATTATTTTCGTTTTATGGATGCTAGTTTGGTGTTAGTAGCCAAGGGGAGGTACAACTATGCTATAACTGTATGGGTTTATCTGCTACAGTGCCATACAAGTACATTATCTTTCCTTATGCTTTCATCATATCATGATTACGTAAACTGGAACTCCTATAGACATTTACGCGCCTTGTTTTCCTGCTCAGCATCAGAGGATGTTACGGTTTCAGTTTCAACCCATTTATTGGTTTAAAAAAAAAAAGCATATATAAATTTTTTCTCACACTGACTATGAGTTAGCGTTCGACAGAATTGAGACCTGTCGGCCAATAAGACACGAGTGTTTCCACGCATTTTCCTGTAAACCCTGTCTGATTCGTCTTGGCTCCGTTCACTGAAGATATAAAATTACAGGCATCTTCTTTTACTGACATTCAATTACATAGTGACACACCGCTCCAAGTGGAGAATTATTCAGGGTTAAAGAAAAAAATCTTTGGGGCTACGGCCCCCAATGCCCAGGCCAGGTTACACCCCTGGACCTGCTCCTCAGTAAGACACATTCTCTAATAGTGAGACTGAAGCAAAGGTTTTAGGTTCAACATCAGATATCCTGAGGAGGAAAATCATTTCATTTCAGTGCACATTAATTAATTCCACACTGTTGTCTAATCTCACACACACACACACACACACACTTGTCTTGTTTTCATATGTAAATATTTAAGAAGATACATAATCAGTCATTAAGAAGAGGAATAATTTCTGAAGTTTGGTGATGAAAAGCACAGGAATAGGTTACAGTTGTAAGAGTTAAGGTTCTGTCATTTTCACTTCATTTTGGTTTGAGAAGTTCTGTTCTGTGAATCATGAATGCAGCTTTTCAGACCTTTTCACACACTATAATAATAAATAATACAACCTGTTTTTAACACCGTCATTTCATTTTAGTTATACTGTTTAAAATTTCATAAACATGATTCACAGTAATACACAGTGATTTAAGGCTGTAGTGACTGTGCTGATAAAGTTGATGATTCTGTGTGTCCTGAACTGAGAGAGTGAAGAGTGTGTCATTGTCTCTCTGCAGATTGTGTGATTGTGATATCTCAGATGAAGGCTGTGCTACTCTGACTTCAGCTCTGAGATCAAACCCCTCACACCTGAGAGAACTGAATCTGTCTGGGAATTATCTCAGAGACTCAGGAGTGAAGCGTCTCTCTGCTGTACTGGAGAATCCTCACTGTAAACTGAAGACACTGAGGTAAGATCATCTCTCTGAGAGTCATATGACCTGCTCATCAGTAAGACACATTCTCTAATAGTGAGACTGAAGCAGAGGTTTTAGGTTCATCATCAAATATCCTGGAAAATTATTTCATTTCAATGCATCATTTGATTCGTAATTATCTACTCACAATATTAGTAATTAGTAATAATTAGTAATTTTTGCATGTATTTGATGTTACTGATCTTTGCTTGCCTTGGAACTGGAACTTGAAAGAGCTTTTATGATGGCTGATATAAATGCTGGGGCTCTGCTTCACCTTCCCATATGCGACTGGCGGTGACTCTTTGATAAAAAAATATCCTGGTGAACTGTTCTGTGTGTCCTGAACTGAGAGGATGAAGAGTGTGTCATTGTCTCTCTGCAGGTTGTATAATTGTGAGATCACAGATGAAAGCTGTGGTGCACTGACTTCAGCTATGAGATCAAACCCCTCACACCTGAGAGAACTGGATCTATCTGAGAATAAACTCAGAGACTCAGGAGTGAAGTGTCTCTCTGCTGTACTGGAGAATCCTCACTGTAAACTGGAGACACTGAGGTAAGATCATCTCTCTGAGAGTCACATGACCTGCTCCTCAGTAAGACATGTTTAGCATTTGCTACATAATTTTGGACTGTGACACAAAACAAACATCTTTTTGTGAGCAACATTTTGTTTTTTGAGAGAGAGCAAGAGAGAGAGAATTTGACTTTGAAGATGTTAAATGACAGAGAACATAGCACATTTTGTATCAAGCGACCAAATTTGTAGGCGAGCAAAACACTGGAACATATGACTGATAGGTGTTTTGTTGTTAAACATCTGTGTCCTATTAGATTGATAGTTTGAACAATAAATAGCTCTCAACATCTACTCGTGGTTTTAGCCTTCAGTTTCACCTGTGAAGACTGCATTTGTTTTTAAAAAAGATGAGCCATCATGAAGATCATAGAGCTGTATATGGAAGAAAAGCAAGTCATTCTGAAGCTGAGACAAGAGCGAGCATTAATCAGAGGCATCACAATTCAATATTATTTGTGTATTGCTTTGAACAATGGACATTGTCTCAATGCAGCTTTACAGAAATATATAAACATAGGATACAGATTTTACATGTCTGGCTTAATCCCAATTGAACAATCCGTTGAACTCCAAAAGATGATATGAGGAAGAAACCTTGAGAGGAACCAGACTGAGAAGGGAACCCATCCTGATATTGGTAAGAACAGATAGTGTGAAAGTAAAACAGCTTGTACATTACAGTTTGTACATGAAGTCTTTGTTGAAATAGTCCACTGTTCAGAAGAGACCTGAGTGCAAAACTGCATTTGGTAATTGCAGTCCCAGGGCCATAGTAGCAACCATAGTCCCAGCAACCACAGCAAGAATGTCCATGTGAAATTGGAGTTGATGGGAGCTCCATCCAGAGGGTTGGCATAAGAACAGATCAGAAGATAATTACAATGGAAGCGCACACTCTGCCACAACACAAAACAAAAGGGGGGAATGGGACAACACAGATTCTACCACTCACTCACAACACAACAAACAAGCGATCTCACAAATATTGGCTATTCAAAAGTATGCACACAATCACAGATATACCACACATCCGCATTCCTCATTCCTCATTCAACACATTGTTCTTCCACCTTTTTAATCAATGCCCAATCCCTCCTCTCCTTACTCCTTGCGAGTAGGAGCTTGTAGATCTCCTACTCGCTTGAGAGATGTCAGGGTCAGCAGAAGAGCTACCAGCAGAGTCAGAAGCTTCTCAGAGGCTGACTCTAAGGGCTCAAACGGGGCCCCTGACAGACCACAGAAAGGTCTCAGGAAGGTATGCACAGCATGCCGATCGGCCTCAGCCGTCTGACACCACGCATGAACCTGAAGTTGGAGGATGTTGCCCCACAGAGGCTCCATCAACAGAGGCATGGCTGGCCGAAATGGCAGCATTGTAAACCCTGATTGTAGAACGAGCCAACCCGCTGAGAAACATTCTTGTAAGAACTCCAGGACTGTAGCTGGCTAGCAGTTCACTGGGTCTAAAGTGGATCCTTGCGGATGGGGATCTCACAAGGAGTGCCATGTGGCAGGGCTAGAACTTGTCGGAGCAGAGTGATGGGGGGGGGGGGGTTGAGCATACAGAATTGACCTCGTCCACACATGTGCACTATGGCGTCCAGCCCTAATTGTGAGGGTGGTCCACAGCGGGCTGTGTGTTGTCTCCTCAGAGGCGAATACATGCAGTCCCACTTGGCCAGACCTGGCCATATGGACTCCACCACTTGTGGATGGAGCCACCAATTCCCTTGCCTCAACAGGATGTCTGCCCCCATATTCCCAGAATGTACATTGCACTCACTGACAAACTTTCCTTCTGCCCAGAGAAGAATTAGTTGCACCTGCCTGAACAGGGGGCACAAACATAATCCTCACTGGTGGTCAATTTATAAGACCACTGGTGTGTTTTCTGTAAACACATGGTGACCTCTCAATTGAGGCAGAAGGAATTTACGTGCAAGAAATATGGCCCACATTTCTAGGCAATTTATATACCACTCCAGATGAGGGCCACACCAGAGACCTTGAGCTGGACAGCTGTCTAAAACCGTGCTCCAGCCCATGAGGGAGGTGTCTGTCATAACTGTCTTGCGCTAAGGAGAAACCCCTAGAGTGTGAACCAAGGATAGAAACTGGGGACACTCAAATTCTCAGAGCACGTAGCCATCGCCATGTGACACTGATTATTCTCAGAGGTTTTGTCCTTGGATGAAACCCACAACTTCTCAGTCACCACTGAATGGTCTCCTGTGTAATAGGCCCATAAGCGTCAATAGTCTCCCAAGATATAGCTTTATCTTGCTCAGTGTTGATAGGATAGACCCTACGCTTGTTGGGGATAGAAACGCTCTCATTGTAGTAGAATTCGTATAACCCCTAGAAAAGTTGTCCACTGCACTGGGGAAAGCATACTTTTCTGAGGTTCAACATGAGCACCAAGCTCTTCATGTGGGCGAGAACATCTCGATGTTGAACTATCAGTTCCCTGGATCGTGCTAGAATTAACCAGTCATCCAGGTAGTTTAGTACATGGATTCCCTGGAATCACAATGGAGCCAGAATGACATCCATGCAGTTTGTGAAGGTGCGAGGGGATAAAGCTAGCAATAGTATTATGTGAAAATATGCACCTTTTAGATCTATCATCACAAACCAGTCCTCAAACTGAGTCTGTGGAACAATAAGTTTAGGCGTCAGCATCTTGAACCTGTTTGTCCAAAGAGTACAGTTCAGATGACACAGATATAAAGTTGGCCGCATACTCCTATTTTTTGCATACCAGGAAATAACGGCTGTAAAAACCTCTATGTCTCAGGGAATAGGGTACATGTTCTATGGCCCTTTTGTCCAAGAGGGATCTTACTTCCTGTGCTAACATCGGGCTGTGGTCTGTGCTGACTACTGTAGTGAGCACACCTCTGAACCGGGGGGTTCGAGCTATAAACTGAACCCGGTAACCCTTTTCTACAGTAGACAGAACCCATGGAGACACATTTGGCAGTAGTTTCCAAGCTGCCAGATGGTCTTTAGTGACATTAACTATTCCACCTTCTATTGGAGGGAAAGCATCAGATTTTCATTGCTCTGTGACAGCTCGCTGACCAGAGAACACTGAAAACTTGGAACCGCCTTGGCTATGGGAGGCCATACAGTAGCACTGGGGGATAACTGCCCTAACAACCTCATGTCCCCTGATATGTCCCTCCTCGGGCCCTCAGGACCACTCTTCTTTGCCTGTTTGGCCTTTATGACCATTCTCAGATCAGGCCTAGTAGAAGACTGCGACTATGCCTGCATGGTTCCTCTGGCTGTCCGTGGGGGCTGCCATTCTCACCTTCTGGGTCTCCCTCGCACTAGTGCTGGCTCGGGCTCCACTCGTGGATGCCCGGGTGAACTCGAGACAACAGGGAAGAAACTGGCTGAACGCCGCCATATGTCGAGGTCACTCTGCAGGTCTGATTGGTATGCCTGCAACACTGTCTTTGTCTGCAGTGACCCACAAGCAAGACTACTACCGAACAGGCCTTACACACACCAGTGCCACGGATGCCTTACACAGTGGCTTGGATGGCAAAGCCGGCCCCCCTAATTACCTGCAATCGATGGAGAGAGGTAGCTCGCAAGCATCCGTGAGGCTCTGAAAGCCAACTCGCTCTGGCTTCCAAGAAGAGCGCAAGCCGAGCTGCTTAATGTAGGCATTACCATGCGCAGCCTCTCAAGGCGGGCATCACATGCTAGATCCCTAGACACTTCACCCAGAAAGTGTGCACTATTTCCCATGATGAAACGGGAGCAAGCCGTAATACACTTCTTGAATTCTCTCTCATATTTTTCTCTCTCGCTCATTCCTTTTTTTTCTTCTCTCTTTGTTTTTTTTAAAGGGATAGAAAAGTTCTTATATTTTGAGAAAATATAGTGAGGAAATTAAGCACCTTTTTGTTTCTTTACACAAATAAATGACATGCTGTATTTTGCTGAAGATAATAAAGGCTGATAGCACGGTTCACAGGTGCCATATTTACATTACGTGACGCACTTAATTGTCACGTCATCTGATCATGGCAGGCCTATAAATAGGCGTGATTTTACACAAGCTTCAGACGCCAGTCACATGCGAAAGGTGCTCCCATTGTGTTATGCTAATGACAACATCGAAGTTCCCTTTGAAAGGGAACACTAATTTAGACCTTAGCCTCTCATACTACATGTGGTTGCAGAACATAAGCCCAACATAAATCCAAAACTAAAGTCAACAAAACAGACACTAGCACAACAACAATACTAGACAAAGCAAGAGAATAAATAAAACAATGAAGCAAAACAGATGAAGAAAATGACCGTAAAACAAAATCGGGTAAAGCAAAACAGATTATGTGAAACAAAGCAATAAATAAAAGCAAAACAGCAGTGGCATCACATATAGTGTCTTCAGCTAGGGATTTGTCTTAAAGAAACATGTATGCTCAACTCCCCACTCTCACCTTAACACAAAGATCAGAGGGTCAACCTAAATGTACCAAGTCCCAATGTGAAAAAGGGAGAGGTGCACTTACCATTGGGTTAAACAAACACCAGATGCGAAGTTGTATGATTACTTGCATGTACTGTGGCTCAACATACATATACATATCATTCAGCCGTTGGCTAAATGTTGTGATCACTGAACGCGATATCCGGTGCCAACTCCCCACAATGCATGCACCACCAGCGCTGCTTTAAGACTATAAATAAACAAATTAGCCTTGAGATATTCACCTCATCACACCGTGAGCAAAGCCTGAACTTACCTGAATGGAAATGGGAACCAGAAATGCCAGGAGAGTGAGGAACTCCGAATCACCAAGACACCCATGTGCCTAGCAATATAAGGGTCCTTAAGTAGTCAGTAGCTCCCACCCTGTTGGTCTGCCAAAGCCATACCCCGAGCAGAACCAACAGGATAGCAAAATCACTTACCCTACCACACATGCAAATTATATAAACTGAGAGAGTGAAGAGTGTGTCATTGTCTCTCTGCAGGTTGCGTGGTTGTGATATCTCAGATGAAGGCTGTGCTGCTCTGACTTCAGCTCTGAGATCAAACCCCTCACACCTGAGAGAACTGGATCTGTCTGGGAATGAACTCGGAGACTCAGGAGAGAAGATAGTCTCTGCTGTACTGGAGAATCCTCACTGTAAACTGAAGACACTGAGGTAAGATCATCTCTCTGAGAGTCACATGACCTGCTCCTCGGTAAGACACATTCTCATCAAATATCCTGAGGAGGAAAATCATTTCATTTAAGTCCACATTGATGTTTTTTCCTGATCTGATCACAGTATTTATGTATTCAGTGTTTGTAGTAGTATAAGCAGATCAGGGCCGAGTTTCCCAAAAGCATCACAGCACAAACATCATCGTTTAATGGTAGAGCGAGCATCACTTTGAACACTCTCTCTCCCAGTTACAATGATCTTAACTTTGCAATGCTTTTAGGAAACTGAGCCCTGATTGTTCTTGTAAATTTGATTACATTATATTCACTTAAATTTTATTTGTATATGCTTTTTACAATGGTCATTGTCTCAAAGCAGCTTTGCAGAAATATATAAACACTGGATACAGATTTTAAATGTCTGAATTTATCCCAATTGAATGAGCCGGTGGCAACGCTGGTGAGGAAAAACTCCCTAAGATGTTAAGAGGAAGAAAACTTGAGAGGAACCAGACTCAGAAGGGCACTTGTCCTCATCTGGGTAACAACGGATTGTGTAAAAGTAAAGAAATGTTCATTATGGTTTAATATGAAGTCTGTTTGTTGAACTAGTCCACTGTTCAAAGGAGACCTGAGTGCAAAACTGCACGTGGTAATTGCAGTCACGGGGCCTTAGAAGCAACCATATTCCCAGCAACCACACTGAGTGTGTACATCTGGAATTGGAGTAGATGACAGCTCCATCCAGAGGTAGGGCATCCGAACGGATCAGGCAGGTGAGGAGAGCAGAAAGGATCAGGATCACTAGTATCTCCATAAAATCATATGTGTCTCGATAGAAGGAGAAAGGGAGGTAAGAGAGGGAGAGATTGTTAGGTAAGATTGTGCTTTGCATAAAAAAAAGTCTACTCATGGTAAGCTTGAGTAAACCGATCACGAACACTTATTGGAAGGCTGTTCCATAACTGTGGGGCTTTGTAAGAGAAAGCTCTTCCCCCTGTTGTTGTCCTCACTATTCCAGGTACCAACAAATAGCCTGCACCTTTCCATTTAAGTAAGCATGGTGGACCATAGAAAACCAAAAGTTCTCTCAGGTACTGTGACGCGAGACTGTTTAGTGCTTTATAGGTTAATAGTAGTATTTTATAATCAATGCGGGATTTCACTGGGAGCCAATGCAGTGTGGATAAGATCCAGACGTAGAGGACAAGTGTGATAAATGCCATGGTTCTCCCTGTCATCTTGGCCATGTTTTTCTCCATGGTTTTTGGTCTGGTTTCTTTACCATCATGTCCAGTAATCTCAGGGTAGATTTAAAACCTTGCCCATTGATTGTTATATTTGGGATTCCTGATGCCTCAGTTCCATTGAGCTAGATAGAAAAGGATGTTATCGCTTTCACATCCCTTATAGCAAGACATTCCCTACTGTTGCATTGGAAGTCTGCTAAATGTCCATCTATCTCCCAGTTGCTAAAGGACGGGATGTTTTATTTTTTTTTAACTCGAGAAAATAAGGTATATGATGAGGGGTTGTATGGACAATTTTTTTTTTGTTTTGTTTTGTATAAATGGCAACCCTTTATTGCATATTTTATGGAGTTGCAAACACTTCCCACTTACATTTTGTGCCTGTTGTTGAGTTTTACAATATCTATATAACCAGCGATAGTTATTGGTTAGCCACGATGAGCCGGGTTTGGGGTTAGGTTTGTTTTCGGTGGTTGTACTTTTTAATTTTGTTTTACTTTGTTAGTATAAAGAGAAAAAAAATGTGAATGATTGTTGATCTGTGTTAGTCGGTTTGTTTTGCATCTCAATAAAATATTTTGGGGACAAAAAAAAAAGAAATTTTCAGCAGAAATGTTCGGTAGAAATGAAAATGGAGATGTCTGTCCTCTGGCTTTGCTGAAACATACAGCTGTGTATCATCAGCATGACCGTGGAAGCTAATTCCATGTTTATGAATAATTTGAGCTACAAGTAGCATATATAAAGTAAAAAGCAATGGGCCTAAAACAGAACTTTGTGGAACACCAAATTTAACCTCGTTGTGCGTGGAGAAGTCTCCATTTGCATCTACGAACTGATAACAATCTGTCAAATAAGACCTGAGCCAGGAGAGGACCATTCCCTTAATGCAAACAACATTTTCTAATCTATAAATGAGAATAGTGTGATCTATAGTATCAAAAGCTACACTAAGGTCAAGCAATACAAGTAATGAGACACAACCCTTATACACACACACACACACACACACACACACACACAGGACCTCATTTATCGATCTTTTATTAAAGTTGTGTGTAAATGTTTGCATAAGTCAAACCAAACAAAAAATTCCTCGGTTTTATAAAAGTTTGTGAAACGCTCATTTTCTTACGTGCAAATGCATCTTGATGAATTCCAAACACAATAAATTACCAGCACTACTAAATTGCTTTTACACACACACCCCCCCCCCCACACACACACACACATGTATACATGCTTAGTAAAGTTGTGTGTAAATGTTTGTGTAAGCAAAACTGAACTAAAATATTTTGATCACCTTTAATGTGTGAAGCACATTCACAGCTCATTTGTATGTAGTGACACCCACACACACTTCTATAAGTCACTCTGGATAAGGGAGTCTGCTAAATTCTGTAAACTTAATAAAAATAATCAATTTAAACTCCACAGTATATTCCAGATATAAACGTGCAGTAATCCATGTAATTATATGAACTGAGAGAGTGAAGAGTGTGTCATTGTCTCTCTGCAGGTTGTGTGATTGTGATATCTCAGGTGAAGGCTGTGCTGCTCTGACTTCAGCTCTGAGATCAAACCCCTCACACCTGAGAGAACTGGATCTGTCTTGGAATAAACTCAGAGACTCAGGAGTGAAGCGTCTCTCTGCTATACTGGAGAATCCTCACTGTAAACTGGAGACACTGAGGTAAGATCATCTCTCTGAGAGTCACATGACCTGCTCCTCAGTAAGACACATTCTCTAATAGTGAGACTGAAGCAGAGGTTTTAGGTTCAGCATCAAATATCCTGAGGAGGAAAATCATTTCATTTCAGTCCACATTGATGTTTTTTCCTGATCTGATCACAGTATTTATGTATTCAGTGTTTGTAGTAGTATAAGTAGATCAGGGCCGAGTTTCCCAAAAGAATCACAGCACAAACATAAGGGGCGGCTGTGGCGCAGTTGGTAGAGCAGGTTGTCCACTAATCGTAGGTTCGTTGGCGGTTCGATTCCTGGCCCGGGTGACTCCACATGCCGAAGTGTCCTTGGGCAAGACACTGAACTCCAAGTTGCTCCCGATGGCAAGCTAGCGCCTTGCATGGCAGCTCTGCTACCATTGGTGTGTGAATGGGTGAATGAGACACAGTGTAAAGCGCTTTGGATAAAAGCGCTATATAAGTGCACATTTACCATTTACAAACATCATCGTTTAATGGTAGAGCGAGCATCACTTTGAACACTCTCTCTTCCAATTACAATGATCTTAACTTTGCAATGCTTTTAGGAAACTAAGCCCTGATTGTTCTTGTAAATTTTATCAAATTAAATCTCACACACACTATAATTTATCAATGTATTATTAAAGTTGTGTGTAAGTGTTTGCATTAGGGAAACGAAACTATACATTTCTTTCTGATTTAGAAAAGTTTGGGAAATGCTCGTTTTCTTTGTACTTGCATGTGTATGTTGAAAAATACTCACCTAATATGACAGATTTGAATTTGTGCACACAACCATGTGTAGAATACACACACACACACACACACACAGTGTCATTTATCAAACTTTTAGTAAAGTTGTGTGTAAATATTTGTGTAAGCCAAACTGAACTAAAGATTTCTGACAGAAAGGCTGATTTTCTTCGTACTCGTGTGCTTATTTTGATCTCCTGTAATGTGTGAAGTGCATTCCCGACACAGCTCATTTGCATGTAGTGACGCCCACACACTTCTATAAGTCACTCTGGATAAGGGATTCTGATAAATGCTGTAAATATAATAAAAAAATAATCAATTTAAACTCCACAGTATATTCCAGATGTAAGATTGCAGTGATCCATGTAATGATATAAACTGAGAGAGTGAAGAGTGTGTCATTGTCTCTCTGCAGGTTGCGTGGTTGTGATATCTCCGATGAAGGCTGTGCTGCTCTGACTTCAGCTCTGAGATCAAACCCCTCACACCTGAGAGATCTGGATCTGTCTGAGAATAATCTCAGAGACTCAGGAGTGAAGCGTCTCTCTGCTGTACTGGAGAATCCTCACTGTAAACTGGAGACACTGAGGTAAGATCATCTCTCTGAGAGTCACATGACCTGCAGTGTTTATGTATTCAGTGTTTGTAGTAGTATAAGCAGATCAGGGCAGAGTTTCCCAAAAGCATCACAGCACAAACATCATCGTTTAATGGTAGAGCGAGCATCACTTTGAACACTCTCTCTCCCAGTTACAGTGATCTTAACTTTGCAATGCTTGTAGGAAACTCAGTGCTGATCGTTCTTGTATATAAAAGTGCAGTAATCCATGTAATTATATAAACAGAGAGTGAGGAGCGTGTCATTGTCTCTCTGCAGGTTATGTGACTGTGGTATCTCAGGTGAAGGCTGTGCTGCTCTGACTTCAGCTCTGAGATCAAACCCCTCACACCTGAAAGAACTGGATCTGACTGTGAATAAACTCAGAGACTCAGACAAGAAGCAGTTCTTCTCTCTTAAACTACAGGACTTGAGGTGATTTACAAGTGTCATGATTTAGAGGCAGAGACAGATGCAAGTGCAGATAAAGATTTAATAATAATTAAAACAAACACAAAAGAAGCTTTAAACATCACTAATGTGAGGAATAAACACGTCACACGGACCAGAACTGTCTCAAAGTGAGACAAGAAAAGCAAAACAGAAGTGGGGTTCAAACTGTGGATAGCTCTGTGTGTGTGTGTGTATATATATATATATATATATATATATATATATATATATATATGTATATATACAGTGATGTGCCTACAGTGCAAACACAGCACTACACAATTGTCCTAATGACTACAGTTTTCATTCAGATGGCATCTATTTATGGTATAGACCAGGGGTGCCCAATATGTCGATCGCGATCAACCGGTCGATCGCAAAGGAAGTAGATCGCCATTAAAAAATATATATATATTGATGTTAACTTTGACATACAGGGCAGCCAGTCTGAGATCTCGTCTTTTGTCTCACAACGTGTGTATGATCAGACGCACTAGCGACCAAAATCACGGGAGAGGACATTTTTCAGTCTTTTAAAGACTTCATTGACAAAACCCAGCTCCCAGCGTGCAAACTGATATCAGTCACCACGAACGGTGCATCTGCAGTGGTTGGCAGTGCAAATGGATTCATTGTCAAGTGCAGGGAAGACGATGCTTTCCCTGACTTCCTTAAGCACCACTGCATAATACACCAACAAACCTTATGCACAAAAATGCTAAACATGAAAGAGATCATGGATGTGGCAACAAAGACCGCCTGTTCTATTCGTGTTAGATCACTTCAAAGATGGCTGTTCAGTGCGCATCTGGAGAAGGCAGACTGCGACCACACTGAGCTCCTGCTACACACTGACGTGAGATGGCTTAGTAGGGGTAAATTTCTGCAGAGATTTTTGAGAGCTCTGTCCGGAGATAAGGGAGTTTCTCTTTGCTGTTAAACATGCAGAATACACCCGACTCAGTGATGATCAGTGGCTGCTGGACTTGGCATTTTAACCGATCTGACAAACAGGTTAAATGAGCTTAATTTGGAGCTGCAAATAAAAGACAAAACGGTGGTCAATATGATCAGCTCAGTTAATGCCTTTAAACGGAAAATGCAACTTCTGTCCTCAAAGCTGCAGTGCCATGATTTTGGGAACTTCCAAAACCTCATGTCAGAACTGGAGACGCAGCAGAAGGCTTGTGCGCAGTTGAACATTGCACGCTACACGGAGCAGATTGACAGCTCTCGGTCAGTGTTTGACAGACGCTTTCAAGACTTTGCTGTACTGGAGCCAGTCGCTACATTCATGTGCTACCCATTTAGGGACAATATTGAGGTTGATTCACTCGCATCGAAAATGTCTGAACTGGAGGATGAGATTTTGAAACTACAGACAGACATTCAGCTGAAGTCCAGGGCTCAGTTTTACAACTTACTCACAGGGGAAAAGTACCAAACATGAGGAAATGTGCAACCTCGACTGCATTATATACTGTTTATGTATGTGTCAGCCTTTTCCCACATGAAGATTATTAAGTCCAAATACCGTTCCAGAATGACTTATTATCATTTCGAGGCCTGCTTGAGGCTACCAGCAGCTACTGTCCAGACTATGTAACCCTATCTGATTCTATTCAGTGCAAGTCATCAGAGTAAGCTATTGACCAAAGATGTACTGTATTGTAGTGTGCCATAAGGGTTCATGCAGTTATGCAAGGTACATGAACATATATTGTGTGTGTGTATATATATTTGAAATCTATCATTTTAATGGTAGATTTATTTAAACAGTGAGAGACAGAATAACAACAAGAAAATCCAGAAAAACACATTTCAAAAATGTTATTAATTGATTTGCATTTTAATGAGGGAAATGAGAATTTGACCCCTCTGCAAAGCATGACTTAGTACTTGGTGACAAAACCCTTGTTGGCAATTACAGAGGTCAGATGTTTCTTGTAGTTGGCCACCAGGTTTGCACACATCTCAGGAGGGATTTTGTCCCACTCCTCTTTGCAGATCTTCTCCAAGTCATTAAGGTTTCGAGGATGACATTTGGCAACTCGAACCCTACACAGATTTTCTGTGGGATTAAGGTCTGGAGACTGGCTAGGCCACTCCAGGACCTTAATGTGCTTCTTCTTGAGCACCTCCTTTGTTGCCTTGGCCGTGTGTTTTGGGTCATTGTCATGCTGGAATACCCATCAGCGACCCATTTTCAATGCCCTGGCTGAGGGAAGGAGTTTCTCACCCAAGATTTGACGGTACATGGCCCCATCCATCGTCCCTTTGATGCGGTGAAGTTGTCCTGTCCATTTAGCAGAAAAACACCCCCAAAGCATAATATTTCCACCTCCATGTTTGACGGTAGGGATGGTGTTCTTAGGGTCATAGGCAGCATTCCTCCTCCTCCAAACACGGCGAGTTGAGTTGATGCCAAAGAGCTCCATTTTGGTCTCATCTGACCACAACACTTTCACCCAGTTGTCCTCTTAATCATTCAGATGTTCATTGGCAAACTTCAGACGGGCATGTATATGTGCTTTCTTGAGCAGGGGGACCTTGCAGGAACTGCAGGATTTCAGTCCTTCACGGCGTAGTGTGTTACCAATTGTTTTCTTGGTGACTATGGTCCCAGCTGCCTCGAGATCATTGACAAGATCCTGCCGTATAGTTCTGGGCTGATTCCTCACTGTTCTCATGATCACTGCAACTTCACGAGGTGAGACCTTGCATGGAGCCCCAGCCCGAGGGAGATTGACAGTTCTTTTCGCACCAACTGTTGTCACCTTCTCACCAAGCTACTTGGCAATGGTTTTGTAGCCCATTCCAGACTTGTGTAGGTCTACAATCTTGTCCCTGACATCCTTGGAGAGCTCTTTGGTCTTGGCCATTGTGGAGAGTTTGGAATCAGATTGATTGATTGCTTCTGTGGACAGGTGTCTTTTATACAGGTAACAAGCTAAGATTATGAGCACTCCCTTTAAGAGTGTGCTCCTAATCTCAGCTTGTTACGTGTATAAAAGACACCTGGGAGCCAGAAATCTTTCTGATTGAGAGGGGGTAAAATACTTATTTCCCTTTTTAAAATGCAAATCAATTTATAACATTTTTGACATGCCTTTTTCTGGATTTTCTTGTTGTCTCTCACTGTTCAAATAAATCTTCCATTAAAATTATAGACTGATCATTTCTTTGTCAGTGAGCAAACGTACAAAATCAGCAGGGGATCAAGTACTTCTTTCCCTCACGATATATTTAGCATTTTTAGTGTAGGTAGATCTCTTTGACTGGTCATGTTAAAAGTAGCTCGCAAGTCAAAAAAGTCCGCACCCCTGGTATAGACCTTAACTATGTCTAGATGACTTACATTCAGTGGTGTCAAACTCATTTTAGTTCAGGGGCCACATACAGCCTAATTAGATGTCAAGTGGGCCGGGCCAGAAAAATCATAGTATAATCACCTATAAATAACAAGAAGTCCATGTTCCCTTTCAAAGGGAACTTCGACGTTGCATTTAGCAGTATGGGAACGCCTTGCGCGTGACCGGTATCTGAAGCTTGTGTAAAATCATGCCTCTACTTATAGGCCTGCCATGATCAGGTGACGTGGCAATTAAGCACGTCGCATGATATATATATGGCACCTGTGAACCACGCCGCCAGCCTTATTATCTTCAGCGAGACTGCATGTCTGTTGTTTGTGTGACAAAAAACGCTTCATTTCTACTCGATATTTTCTCAAAATCTCTTAAATTTTCTATCCCTTTTTAAAGAAAAGGAGAGGTAAGTAATGAGCGAGAAAGAGTTAAAGATGTGTGTAACTTGCTCCCGTTTCATCACGGGGGAAAAGTGCACACTTTCTGGGTGAAGTGTTAATGGTGTAGTATGCGATGGCAACCTCGAGAGGCTGCGCATAGTAACGCTACATTAAGCAGCTCAACTCGTGCTCTTCTCAAAAAAAAACAGAAGCCGAGCGAGTTGGGTTTCAAAGCCTCGCGGATCTGGGCCGGCCGCTGCCGAGGCAGCCAACCGTCTCAGGTTCGGGGGATCTCTTAAATCCGGAAGAGGAGCCGGAGACGGAGCCGGAGCCGGAGACGAGCGCTGCTCTATCTCTCTCTGTCTTCTGGGTTCAGCTCTCCGCTGGATTTTGGAGTTCACGTCGCGAATCCTACTCCCGCTATGGAAAGCCAAAGGGGTAATAAACCCTCTCTGACTCCGAAGGGTTAGAAGGATGTGTTAAAAACTGAGCGCAGTTTTTTGGCCATTGTGGGAATGAATGGCATGGCTATTTAGCTATGCCCGAGGTGGAGGAGGCGCTTGCTAGCTACCTTGCTCCACTGACGGCAGGTAATTACAGGGGCCCGCTTGCATCCAAGGTGGCATTGGTGGGCAAGCCTATGCAGTAGTAGTCTTGCTTGTGGGTCACTGCAGACAATGACAGGGTTGCAGGCCTACCAAGCAGACCGGGGTGCTGAGTGAGTTGTTCGCCACTTGGCAAAAGTTGTCTCAAGCTCATCCGGGTGTCCATGAGTGGAGCCTGGGCCAGCACTAGTATGGGGGAAACCCAGAAGGCGAGTATGGCAGCCAACCCTCGCAGAGAGCCAGTGGAACCGGGCGGCCACAGTCGCGGTCTGCTGTTAGGCCTGATCTGAGAATGGTCATAAAGGCCAAGCAGGCAAAGATGAGCGGTCCTGAGGGGCTGTGGAGGGATGTATCCGGGGACATGAGGTTGTTAGGGCAGGTAGCCCCTCAGTGCTACTGTAGGGCCTCCCCAGCCAAGGTGGTCCCCGGGTTGTGGTGTTCCCCTGGTCAGCAAGCTGTCACAGGGCAACGGAAATCTGATGCTTCTCTCAATAGAATGTGGAATAGCTAACGTCACTAGAAGACCATCGGGCAGCGTGTAAGCTACGGCCAAATGTGTCTCCATGGGTTCTGTCGACCATAGAAAGGGTTACCGGGTCCAGTTATAGCTCGACACCCCCGTTCACAGGTGTGCTCACCACAGAAGTCAGCACAGACCAGAGCTCGACGGTAGCGCAGGAAGTAAGCTCCCTTTTGGACAATGGAGTCCTGAAACATGTACCCCGTTCCCTCAGGGAGGAAGGTTTACAGCCTTTATTTCCTGTTCCGCAAAAAAGTGGGAATATGCGGCCAATTTTAGATCTGCATCATCTGAACCGTACTCTTCAGACATACAGGTTCAGAGGCTGATGTTCAAACTTATCGTGCCACAGATCCAGTTCGAGAACTGGTTTGTGGCGATAGGTCTAAAAAGGTGCATGTTTCCGCAAGATAGGAGTATTGCTAGCTTTATCCCCTCACACCTTCACAAAGTGCATGGATGTCACTCTGGCTCCATTGGGACTCCAGGGCATCTGTGTACCAAGCTACCTGGACGACTGGTTACTATTCTAGCACGATCCAGGGAGCTGGCGGTTCAACATTGAGATGTTGTTCTCGCCCGCGTGAAGAACTGGGGGCTCAGGTTGAATCTCAGAAAAGTTGGTTTTCCACGGTGCAGTGGACAACTTTTCTAGGGGTTATAGGATTCTACTACGATGAGGGCTGCTTATCCCCAACAGGTGTAGTGTGCAATCCTATCAACACTGAGCTAGATAAAGCTGTATCTTGGGAGCCTAGGGTGGAATCCACACATGTGGCTGAGGTCACATCTGTATGCTGCCCCCATCACTGCTCCCACTAGCTCTAGCGAGAGTTTGCCAAGATAGCCTGCTAATAGCACCTTTTTAGCAGCTCGAACATGGTTCTGAGAGATAATATCTCTGCAAGATGGCACTCCTTGGGAGATTCCCGTCCGCAGGGATTCACTGTGGACCCAGTAACTGCGCAATAGCTACAGTCCTGGAGCTCCTACAATAACATTTCTCAGCGGGGTGAGCTCCTTCTACAATCAGGGTTATGTGGCTGCCATTTCGGCCAGCCACGCCTGCTGAGGGAGCCTCTGTGGGGCAACATCCTCTAACTTCGAGGTTCATGTGTCGTCGCAGATGGCTGAGGCCCATCTGCAGGCCGCGCGATACCTTCCTGGGACCTTCTATGGCCCTGGAAGGTCTGTCGGCTGCCCCATTTGAGCCCCTAGAGCGGATCTACTGTCTCAAGCCGGAGGGCTGATTTATCACGCTCGGCCAGAACTCGGCAACTGTGGGTCTGGCCCCTGAGGGGCACCAGCTCATAGATTCGGGTCTCACAACTGAGATTGTTGAAACCATGTTAAAAGCTAGAGCACCATCCACAAGGAAAGCGTATGCACTCAAGTGTCAGCTTTTTGTCTTGTGGCATGAGGAACGTCACCTAGACCCAGTGAACTGCACAATTGCTACAGTCCTGGAGTTCTTACAGAACGTTTCTCAGCGGGCTGGGCTCCGTCTTCAATCAGGGTACTTGGCTGCCGTTTCGGCCAGCCATGACCCTGTTGATGGAGCCTCTGTGGGGCAACATCCTCTACCTTTGAGGTTCATGCATGGTGTCAGACGGCTGCGGCCCATCTGCAGGCCATGCATACCTTCCTGGGACCTTCTATGGTCCTGGAAGGTCTGTCGGCTGCATCATTCGAGCCCCTGGAGTGGATCCCATCCAGAAGGAAATCAAATGCACTCAGGTGTCAGCTTTTTGTCTTGTGGCATGAGGAACGTCACCTAGACCCAGAGAACTGCGCAATTGCTACAGTCCTGGAGTTCTTACAGAACGTTTCTCAGCGGGCTGGGCCCCTTCTACAATCAGGGTTACTGGGCCGCTGCTTCGGCCAGCCATGCCCCTGTTGATGGAGCCTCCGTGGGGCAACATCTTCTAACTTTAAGGTTCGTGCGTGGTGTCAGATGGCTGCAGCCCATCTGCAGTCCGCGCATACCTTCCTGGGACCTCCTGTGGTCCTGGAAGGTCTGTCATGTGCCCCATTTGAGCCCTTAGGGTGGACCTACCGTCTCAAAAGCTGGAGGGTTGATTTATCATCCTTGGCAAGAACTAAGGAAGCTGTGGGTCTGGCCCCTGAGGGGCACCAGCTAATAGATTCTGGTCGCACGACTGAGGTGGTAGAGACCATGTTTCTACAATAACATTTCTCAGTGGGGTGGGCTCCTTCTACAATCAGGGTTATGTGGCCGCCATTTCGGCCAGCCACGCCCCTGTTGAGGGAGCCTCTGTGGGGCAACATCCTCTAACTGCAAGGTTCATGTGTGGTGTCAGATGGCTAAGGCCTATCTGCAGGCTGTGCATACCTTCCTGGGACCTTCTGTGGTCCTGGAAGGTCTGTCAGCTGCCCCTTCGAGCCCCTAGAGTGGATCCCATCTACAAGGAAATTGTATGCGCTCAAGTGGCGCCTTTTTGTCTGGTGGTGTGAGGAACGTCAGCTACACCCAGTGAACTGCGCAATCGCTACAGTCCTGGAGTTCTGACAAGAACGTTTCTCAGTGGGTTGGCTCCTTCTACTATCGGGGTTACGTGGCTGCCGTTTCGGCCAGCCCTGCCCCTGTTGATAGAGCCTCTGTGGGGCAACGTCCTCTAACTTCGAGGTTCATGAGAGTTGTTAGACGGCTGAGGCCCGTCTGCAGGCCATGCATTCCTACCTGGGACCTTGCTGTGGTCTTGGAAGGTCTGTCAGGGACCCCATTTGAGCCCTTAGAGTCAGCCTCTGAGAAGCTCTGACTCTAAAGGTAGCTCTTTTACAGGCCCTGACATCTCTCAAGCGAGTGGGAGGTCTACAAGCTCTCCCTATTGCCCCTCCTGCCTTGACTTTACCCCTAGATAAGCCAAGTCCTTCCTGTACCCTAGGCCAGATTATATTCCTAAAGTGCCTACATTGGCTGCCCACCCTGTGGTGTTGCAGGCTTTCTCCCCTCCTCTGTCCTCTGACCAGAACAAGAGAAGGATGCACCCGCTGTGTCCAGTAAGCGCTTTCTGTACTTACGTCCACCGCTTGGCCAGTGGCGTAAGTCAGAGCAGCTACTAGTCTGCGCTTTTAAAAAAAAAATAATTTAAAAAAATAAATTTTTTTTAATTGTTGGGGTTTTTGTAAAAATTTGTTTAAATGTTTTTTTTTTTGAATTCTATAAAGTCTATATTTTATATTTTTATTATTTTTTTTGTTTTATTTTTATTTTTTTTTTTTGTTTTTTTTTTTTTAATTTGTAAATTTTTAAACACTTTCTTTTTTGTATAATTGAGTTTTTTTTCTTTTTTTAATATTTTGAAAGAGATTTTTTCCGGAGAGTTACGTTATGTAACCCTGTTCCCTGAGAAGGGAACGAGACGTTGCATTGTGCTGTCATACCGGGGCTGGCCTGTGAATTGCCTCTTCGCTTCAGATAATAGAGGCTGGCGGCGTGGTTCACAAGTGCCATATATATATCATGTGATGTGCTTAATTGCCACGTTACCTGATCATGGCAGGCCTATTAGTAGAGGCATGATTTTACACAAGCTTCAGATACCGGTCACGCGCAAGGCGTTCCCATACTGCTAAATGCAACGTCTCGTTCCCTTCTCAGTGAACAGGGTTACATGCATAACCCCGACGTTTTTACATTTGTTTTCATGCAAAGACATTTATATTTAATGAAATATCCTTTTATAAAATATATCATGAGCAACCTCAGATTTCTTAAGACAAACGTGTGCAATTTGCTTCTGATTATCATTCACATATATGTGCATTACAACTGCTCACAGTGTTTGTACAAATGCAAAAAAAAAACTTCACAGGTATTTAGAACTGAAGAATTTAGTATTTCACTTTAAAATTGATGGCATTGCATGAACAATAGGATTCCACCAAACCAAACTCTTTTGTACTGAAGCTGTTGACTAACATTAAATTGCACTTTATTTTTAACTATTACCCATTCATCTCTGTGAATAAATAGGAAGCAGTCCATTTTTCATGGAAAGCTCTACACTCTGTATCCACTTTTCTGCTTTTTGGCAGACATTTTGGCTAATGAGGGTGTGGGGACGAGTAGAAAATAGAGTAGACGTCGCATTGCTGCCATCTGCTGTTCAGTCCCAGAGATGTGCCACGTCTTTTACCCCTAGCGGATAATTCAGGAATAGCATTTCATAAAAAATGACAAGTTCGTGTCTTTTATGCATATTTTTTTTTTTCACTTTCAAAATTCGTCCTGCGGGCCGGATTGAACCCTCTAGCGGGCCGATTTTGGCCTGCGGACCGTAAGTTTGACACCCATGACTTACAAATTACTTATTTTTATCAGTTAAATTGGGGAAGACAGAAAAAACACATTACCTGCAGAGCTCCAGCACCATTTCCAACTTTGCCAACCTGTCATATTCAGCCGAGGGTAGCATGGTGAAGTTGTGCTTCTGCTGTGCCAGTGTTGCTTTCAGTGGAAATCGGCCTTATCGTTCCAAGAGTTGATGTTTCCTTGCTAACATCAGCAAAAATGTGTTTTGCCCGAAGATGGTACTTCAAGCTTGTCGTGCTTCGATGGAAGGACAGTTCGTCACTTCAATAAGTGCACACAACTTAGGTTTTATCGACTTACAAATAAGAAAAATACAAGCAAAATAATAACGCGTTAAAATTTTTGATTTGCATGTGTTAACGCTTTAACGTTGATAGCCCTAATATATACAGTATCTCACATCTATATATGTGACAACACTGAAGAAACGACACTTTGCTACAACATAAAGTAGTGAGTGTACAGCTTGTGTAACAGAGTAAATTTGCTGTCCCCTCAAAATAACTCAACACTCAGCCATTAATGTCTAAACCGCTGGCAAGAAAAGTGAATAGACCCCTAAGTGAAAATGTCCAAACTGACCCCAATTAGCCATTTTTCCCCTCTGTGGTGTCATGTGACTTGTTAGTGTTACAAGGTCTCAGGTGTGAATGGGGAGCAGGTGTGTTCAATTTGGTGTCATCGCTCTCACACTCCCTCATACTGGTCACTGAAAGTTCAACATGGCACATCATGGCAAAGAACACTCTGAGGATCTGAAATAAAGAATTGTTGCTCTACATAAAGATGGCCTAGGCCAAGACCATACAGCGGTTTACGTACCATACAGAGTGCACGTGCTCAGCGTCATATCCAGAGGTTGTCTTTGAGAAATAGACGTATGAGTCCTGTCAGCATTCCTGCAGAGGTTGAACGGGTGGGGGGGGGCTCAGCCTGTCAGTGCTCAGACAAGAAAACCGGCAAACAGTTTGCAGAAAACAAGCAGACTAAGGACATAGATTACTGGAACCATGTCCTGTGGTCTGATGACACCAAGATAAACTTAATTGGTTCAAATGGTGTCAAGTGTGTGTTCCAACAATCCGGTGAGGAGTACATAGACAAGTGTGTCTTGCCTACAGTCAAGCATGGTGGTGGGAGTGTCATGGTCTGGGGCTGCATTAGTGCTGCCAGCACTGGGGAGCTACAGTTCATTGAGAGAACCATGAATGCCAACATGTAATGTGACATACTGAAGCAGAGCATGATCCCGTCCCTTCGGAGACTGGGCCGCAGGGCAGTATTCCAGCATGACAACGACCCCAAACACAACTCCAAGATGACCACTGCATGCCAAAGAAACTGAGGGTGAAGGTGATGGACTGGCCAAGCACATCTCCAGACCTAAACCCTATTGAGCATCTGTGGGGCATCCTCAAATGGAAGGTGGAGGAGCACTTGGTCTCAACATTTCACCAGCTCCGTGATGCTAGGACATTTTCACTTAGGGGTGTACTCACTTTTTTTTTCTTTATTCAGTTTATTAACAACATAAAGAGCTATTGATTATAAACATGTTCATATTCAGTGAGTTACTGGGTATTGTTTTAAACTTTGCACTTAAACTTTACTTTGATGTTTAATGTTCATGTTCAACCTGACAGCTTAAATATTAAACTTGTTTTTGTTTAATTTCAGGTTATGAAGAATTTTCATCTGATGCAGATTCCAGAGAAGATATTTTTAATAAAATGTGCTCAACTCACTCATTTCCTGAACATTTTTTTTTTCTCACACTGAGAAATAATCAGAATTAAATGTAATATTTCCACAAAGTGTAAGCACAGACAGTGTGTCTAAGATCTAAAGAACCTGTGCTTGCTCGTGAGGCGAATGTGTTAACCACTAAGCCACCATGCGCCCCACCCTAATTTTCTGTTCTGGTTAAAATAACCCATTCATATTTCACAAATGCTGTAAATGATTTCCCTTCATTCATTTCATCCACTCATTTTCTCCAACAAACATTTCATGTTTAAAATAATATTTAAATGACCAAAATGATGTTCTGGGTTATTTTCTCTTTGGAGTAGTGCAGTTTAATAAAACTACATGTATTCAAACTTTCACCTGTACGTACACCCACACACACACACACACACACACACACACACACCTGCCATTGGAGAAAATGGGAGGCCTATATTGAATATTTGAAAATAAATGTAATATTCTTGTTTCTATATATTCTAAAGCGATGACAATGGAACATAACGCTGCTAAATAATAAAGAGAGCATGAAGGTTTAAAACTACAGAAACCGGTTCTGGACCAGTCCCACCGGAGCCTTCAGCCGAAGCCGAAGCCTGGTGAACGACCACGAGCTATTGTGTGCAGATTCCTTTATCACAGGGACTGTGTTGATATTTTACGCCGTGCGAGAGAGCTCCAGCAGATTAAAGTGAGGGATTTGACCATCTCCGTTTTCCCTGACTACACAGTCCAGACAGCCCGGGCCCGGGCCGTGTTTAACGAGGTTCGGCGTCAACTTCGTGATATTGAGGGCGATTGCTATGGAATACTTCATCCAGCTCGGCTTCGCATTACATATAACAGTGTCCAGAAGGACTTTATTTCAGCGGAGGAAGCAGGAGACTACGTTAAACTCTCAAAACCGGGTGAACTGCATCACCTACATAGTGTAGTGTTTTATTTGTTTATTTATTTATTTAATTGTTAATTTTATTCTTTATTCTTTTTTTTTTGCACTCGGCCTTCCAGGTCTACAGAATTTGAATTCTTATTGAAGATATTATCGGTGCATTACTTCGTCTACAATTTGTGGACTGACTCCTTTTAAATCTACTTTTGTATTAATGTGCTTCTCTGTCGCTCTGACTGGGTTAGAGTTTATTTCATGTTATTAGTTATTTTCATTTTTCTTTCTTTATTTATTTATTATTATTATTATTATTATTATTATTTTTATTATTATTTATTTTTAATATGCTACACTGTGTAATATTAGTTAAGTCTTTAAAAGGTATGGACATTATATTTGTTAAAGTGCGCAGACTATTTATTAGATTTGAAGTCAGTAGGGGACAACTTTTCTTTTACTGGAATTATTTTTAGTTTAGGTAATTTTGTTTATCTTACTCTAGGTCCACTTTGTGGACAACCCTAGGGGTGAAACACTGTTGTCTGTCACAGTTCCGTCGGATCAGAACTCCAGATCCCAGAATGCAACGCGCACCTTGCACACACGCATGCGCTCAAGGTCCCCGGAGTTCTGATCTGAGACACCTGCTGCCAATCACACACGCTCACACACACACACCCTCCACTAGTATTTGGAGAATCACTTGCCTCGGAGTCATTGCGAAGTATACGCTTAGCGACCTTGTTTATCTGCGATACCAAGCCTTTCTACTTTGATTGACTTCCTAGTTTACCTCGACTCTTACTTACGGTTTTCGACTACGTCTCTGTCTCGCCCAGTTTATCTTGTTCGTTCGATCGCCTGAACCTTGCACGTCTTACGTTTCACGCTGCCTATAGATTCATAGCTCCGCGTTGCTTTACTGTCTTCCGCTCCGCAATTGTGCCGTTTCCACACCCGGTGACAGAATACTTCGCCTACTGATGGACACAGCGGGAGATCCCCAGATGGCTCGCGCCATCAAGGGACATGGCAGGATTAGTGAACATGATCAACGCCTCACCAAATTACACGCGCAGGTAGCCCAGTTAAACCAAGCCGCACTACCTCCCACGACCACGCCCACCCGCTTACCAACTCCTCCATCCCCGGAGAAATACGATGGGGATTTTGCGCGTTGTCGAGGATTTCTTCTCCAATGCTCCCTGTTCTTTTCCACCTACCCCGACCTATCGGACGAGAGGAAAATCATTCACTTCATGGAGCTCCTTACCGGGAGAGCTCTACTATGGGCCACTGCAGAATGGGAAGGGAACAATATCACCACGTATGACCAAGTGATTGCACGTTTTTGCACCGTGTTCGATTATTCACCAGATAACCGAGAGACAGGGGAGGAGTTACTATCCATGGTCCAGGGTCCACGCAGCGTGGGAGATTATGCTCTGGAATTCCATACGGTGGCCGCACGCGAGTGGATGGAATGAGCCTGCACTTAAAAGACGACATCACCAAGGAGCTCACCTGTCGCGACGATGAGTCATCTCTTGATGGACTTATCACCATGGCCATCCGTCTGGACCGTCTTCTACGGAAACGCAGGCCAATAAGAACCAATGCAGAGAGATCCTTAACGGAGAGCCCTGAGGAGCCCATGCAGTTGGGGCAAGCACGCGTAAACCCACAAGAACGTGAGCGACGACGCCGGGAGCACCTCTGTTTCTACTGCGGCGCTAGGGACCACATCATACCACAGTGCCCTCACCGACCACGTAAACCTCGTCAGGAAAGTCCCGGTTTAAGCTCTACGCCTCCTAAGGTATGTCCTGATTCTCCTGCCCGGTACATAACTCAGGGTGCATTGATCATCCACGTTGTCTTGGAATACTCTAAGGTTTCTTGTAGTTTAGATGCACTAATTGACTCCGGCGCGGCGGGGAACTTCATTGACCAGGAAACAGTGCGTCGATACAACATCCCGTTCCGCAGTCTCATTAGTCCCCGTCGCATCAAGGCCATTGACGGAGCCCCCATAGGGGATGGCATCATTACCCGGATCACAGACCCAATTCTCCTTCACACCAGTGCTCTACATCACGAGCAGATCTCCTTATATGTCATCAGGATGACACGACATCCAGTGGTCCTGGGATTCCCCTGGCTGACACAACACAACCCACGCATCTCCTGGGACATGAAGGAGATCACTCACTGGTCCCCTTATTGTCTTCAGCACTGTCTCCCCATCCCCACGATTCAGCTCACGTCAACTTCCATAGAGAGCCCGGACAGCACAGACTACCTTTCGATCCCCAGGGCCTATCATGATCTTAGAGGAGTCTTCAGCAAGAAGAAAGCTAGTGGCCTGCGCCCACATCGCAGCTACGATTGTGGCATTGACTTACTGCCCGGTGCAACACCTCCGCTGGGGAAGGTTTATCCTTTATCGCTCCCTGAGCAACGGGCCATGGAGGAGTATATCCAGGAAGCACTGCACCAAGGTTATGTCCGGCCATCTACCTCCCCAGCGTCTGCGGGGTTTTTCTTTGTGGAGAAAAAGGGGGGCAGGTTACGCCCATGTATTGACTATCGAGGGCTAAACCAGTGCTGTGTGAAGTATCGTTACCCCTTACCTCTCGTACCGTCCACCCTGGAGCAGTTACGTACCGCCACTATATTCACCAAGCTGGATTTACGCAGTGCTTACAATCTTATTCGGATTCGGGAGGGAGACGAATGGAAAACAGGTTTCAGCACGCTCTCCGGCCATTATGAATATCTGGTTATGCCATATGGGCTTTCAAACGCGCCCTCAGTATTCCAATGCTTAATCAATGACGTACTGCGTGACATGTTGGGCCGATACGTCATTGCCTACATAGATGACATTCTCATCTACTCCAACTCCTTGGAGGACCATATCATCCACATTCGTGCAGTTCTACAACGGTTACTATAGAACCAGTTATATGTCAAAGCAGAAAAGTGTGAGTTCCATAAAACCTCCATCTCGTTTTTGGGATACGTAATTAGCCCAGAGGGAGTTTTCCATGGACCAGGTTAAAGTAACAGCCATAGTGGAGTGGCCCATGCCCACTACCGTTAAGGAGCTGCAACGTTTCTTGGGGTTCGCCAACTTTTACAGAAGATTCATCCGGAACTTCAGTACCATCGCCAGCCCCCTCACAGCCATGCTTAAGGGAAAGCCCAAGCGCCTAACCTGGAACTCCAATGCTCAGTCCGCCTTCGAACAACTTAAGACTGCCTTCACCACTGCCCCCATCCTCAAACATCCGGATCCTGCTCGTCCATTCATTGTGGAGGTAGACGCATCTGAAACCGGAGTGGGAGCAGTCCTCTCCCAACGGTTTGGAGAAAGACCCAAGCTCCATCCAGTAGCATTCTTCTCCCGGAAGCTTAATCCCGCTGAGAGAAATTATGACGTAGGGGATCGAGAACTCCTAGCCATCAAACTGGCATTGGAGGAGTGGAGGCATTGGTTAGAAGGAGCAACACACCCTTTCGTTATTTTCACAGATCATAAGAACTTCGAGTATATACTCACTGCCAAAAGACTAAACTCACGCCAAGCACGTTGGGCTCTGTTCTTCACCAGATTCAACTTTACTCTGTCCTACCGCCCTGGATCCAGGAACGTAAAGGCAGATGCCCTCTCTCGCCGCGACCACTCTGAACGTGCCCATGATCAGGATGAATACATCATCAAGCCAGTCTGCATTGTCAACGTGTTAGAGTGGGATTTGAATCAGAGATTAGAGGAAGTTCCAACATAAAGAGTACCAGTCAACTGTCCTTCCGGCAAGCTATTTGTACCAGAGGAATACCGGTCAGAACTTATCACTTGGGCACACACGGCACTGGGTACAGGGCACCCCGGGGCACAATGGACATTCCATCTCCTCCAAGAGAGATACTGGTGGCCTCACATGGAAAAGGACCTTAGAGCGGTAGTGGCTTCCTGTTCGTCATGTGCTCAGAATAAAGTACCGAGAACCCTTCCCGCAGGAAAACTAATGCCGCTGCCCACACCCGAACGTCCCTGGTCTCATATTTCCATCGACTTTGTTACTGATATGCCCAAATCCCAAGGGAACACCACAATTCTGGTGGCTGTGGACCGGTTCTACAAATCTGTCCGGTTCATCCCGTTGCCCGCTCTTCCCACCGGTTTCACAACCGCCGAACTACTGTTTCAGCACGTCTTCCGATACTTCGGCATACCAGAAGAAATTGTTTGCGACCGAGGTCCACAGTTCACGTCACGGGTATGGTCAAGCTTTATGACTAAGTTAGGAGTTACTGTTAATCTCACATCCGGCTACCATCCTCAAGCCAAAGGACAAGTAGAGAGAGTTAACCAAGAACTGGGGCGCTTTCTCCATACCTTTTGCACCCATAATCCGGAGGACTGGAACCAGTTCTTACCATGGGCCAAGTATGCCCAGAACTCGCTGCGGCACTCAGCTACCAACCTCACACCCTTCCAGTGCGTGCTCGGATACCAACCGCCATTGTTCCCCTGGAACGTCACTCCCACTGCAGACCCGGCCGTCGACCAGTGGTTCAAGCGGAGTGAGGAGGTCTGGGCATCTACCCACCGACGCCTACGAATCGTCTCCGAGACCTACAAGAGCAAAGCCGATCGTCATCGCCGTGTCCACCCAAACTACCAGCCGGGCGATAGAGTGTGGCTATCTACCAGGAACCTTAAACAAGCCCACGGCTGCAAAAAACTAACCCCGAGGTACACGGGCCCGTTCCGGATTCTCAAGCAGATTAATGAAGTCACGTACCGCCTGAAACTCCCATAATATAGCCGCATCTCCCCCTCCTTCAACGTGTCTAGACTCAAACCAGTGGTGGTTGGCCCGCTAGCCAAGGAGGTCCCCTCTGAACATCCACCTGCGCCGCTTGAGATCGAGGGACAACCGGCGTACCTCATCAAGAGAATTCTCAAGTCCCGACGTAGACAGGGCAAGTTGGAATATCTGGTTGAGTGGGAGGGGTACGGGCCTGAGGAGCGATGCTGGGTCCGCCATCAGGACATTCTAGATCCTGAACTAACCAAAGACTTTCACACCACGCATCCTGAACTCCCAGGCCCACGACCCCAGGGTAGGCCAAGAGGGAGGTCGGCTCCCTGAGACACCTGCTGCCAATCACACACGCTCACACACACACACCCTCCACTAGTATTTAGAGAATCACTTGCCTCGGAGTCATTGCGAAGTATACGCTTAGCGACCTTGTTTCTCTGCGATACCAAGCCTTTCTACTTTGATTGACTTCCTAGTATACCTCGACTCTTACTTACAGTTTTCGACTACGTCTCTGTCTCGCCCAGTTTATCTTGTTCGTTCGATCGCCTGAACCTTGCACGTCTTACGTTTCACGCTGCCTATAGATTCATAGCTCCGCGTTGCTTTACTGTCTTCCGCTCCCGTGATTGTGCCGTTTCCACACCCGGTGACACTGTCTCCCTTGTTTTATGGAGACTGGGTGTGTCCCCCTCTTCGGCTCCTATTGGCTGTTTATATTCCTATGGTTTACTTTATTTAAATGGTGCCTGTTTTATAATTTTTATATAACCAGCAACAGTTATTGAGTAGCCATGATGAGCTGGGGGAGGGCTACTTTTTTAATATTTTTTTCCTTTTTTTTTTTTTTCTTCTCAATTAAATATTTGGGAAAGGGAAGGGAGGGGAGAAAAGGTAAATGAATCACACGTAAATGAATCATATGAAAATTAATAAATAAGACAATGGAAAAAAGAAAAAAACTACAGAAACAAACCATGGACAGAACATGTACACATACACCATCATGTATCGATTTGTGTTGAAGTCCCGGTTTGTAATCTTCAACACCCAGGTTGTTAAAATGCCTAGATGTCAAAGTCCATGTTGGTGTACCACCTCGAAATATTCTCTAACGAACTCTGTCTCTAAAAGTGAAACTCTTTCTGAAACCCCAACACCAGTTTTAATGAGCAGCTGGAAAACATGAAGATTAAAAAGAAAGTGAGATTTATAATTCCACACAACAACAACTGCTGACTAAAGGTGAGAGATCTCTCTAATAAACACTTCTGAACAAGAAAAATGTGTTTATAGACCGTGTGTGTGTTTAGGAAACAAGAAATGGTTCTCATGTCACACTGCTGCAGTAAAGTTGGTTTTATATTATTTTGGAAAGGAGAGCATTAACACTAAAGAAAGCCATACTGACAAGTTCAGTAAATGGTCTGTAGAAGGAATTAGAAATCTAAATTAATTCACACAAGTAAAATTTTACTTGTTAAAATTTTACACAAGTAAAATTTTACTAACTTTTTGGTCAGGTGTACTCTATGCTAAAGTCCACAAACTGCAATAAAAACTACAGTGGGGGAAAAAAGTATTTGATCCCCTGCTGATTTTAAACGTTTGCCCACTGACAAATAAATGTCTATAATTTTAATGGTAGGTTTATTTGAACAGTGAGAGACAGAATAACAACAAAAAAATCCAGAATAACACATTGCAAAAATGTTAGAAATTGATTTTCATTTAAATGAGGGAAATAAGTATTTGACCCCCTCTCAATCAGAAAGATTTCTGACTCCCAGGTGTCTTTAAAGGGAGTGCTCCTAATCTCAGCTTGTTACCTGTATAAAAGACAACTGTCCACAGAAGCAATCAATCAATCAGATTCCAAACTCTCCACCATGGCCAAGACCAAAGAGCTATCCAAGGATGTCAGGGACTAGACTATAGACCTACACAAGTCTGGAATGGGCTACAAGACCATTGCCAAGCAGCTTGGTGAGAAGGTGACAACAGTTGATGTGATTATTCGCAAATGGAAGAAACACAAAAGAACTGTCAATCTCCCTCGGCCTGGGGCTCCATGCAAGATCTCACCTCGTGGAGTTGCAATGATCATGAGAACAGTGAGGAATCAGCCCAGAACTACACGGGAGGATCTTGTCAATCATCTCATGGCAGCTGGGACCATAGTCACCAAGAAAACAATTGGTAACACACTACGCCGTGAAGGACTGAAATCCTGCAGTGCCCGCAAGGTTCGCTGCTCAAGAAAGCACATATACATGCCCGTCTGAAGTTTGCCAACGAACATCTAAATGATTCAGAGGACTACTGGGTGAAAATGTTGTGGTCAGATGAGACCGAAATGGAGCTTTTTGGTATCAACTCAACTCACCGTGTTTGGAGGAGCAGGAATGCTGCCTATGACCCCAAGAGCACCATCCCCACCATCAAACATGGAGGTGGAAACATTATGCTTTGGGGGTGTTTTTCATCTAAGGGAACAGGACAACTTCACCTTATCAAAGGGACAATGAAATCTTGGGTGAGAACCTCCTTCCCTCAGTCAGGGCATTGAAAATTAAAAGTAATTACTAAGTCATTACCAAGTACTAAGTCATGTTTTGCGGAGGGGGTCAAATACTTATTTACATCATTAAAATGCAAATCAATTCATAACATTTTTGACGCGTTTTTCTGGATTTTTTTTTTTTGTTATTCTGTCTCTCACTGTTCAAATAAACCTACCATTAAAATTATAGACTGATCATTTCTTTGTTAGTGGGCAAACGTACAAAATCAGCAGGGGATCAAATAATTTTTTCCCCCACTGTATTTCCGTGTGCAGTATATTGAGAAGTGACTACAAACACCACAATCACTATATGACTACAATGTCCCTGTGTCTCTCTTTAAATGTAGAGAAGCCAAAAAAATGTCAGGTTAAATGTAGATAATGAAGATGGTGAAGACAGTTAAATGTAGATAATGAAGATGCTGATGAAAGTTAAATGTAGGAAGTATGAGGGAAGATTATTGGAGACTGACACAAGGGCAGCAAATAACCATTATTGCGATTTTCAATTAATCATCTAATCTATAAAATAATTCATGAGAAATGTCCATCACAAATTCCCAGTGCTTAAACCGATGTCTTCAAATAGCTTCCTGAATCTGATAAGCAGCCAGAAAAACCTTTCATTATTATTTTTATTGTATTGATAGGAAAAGTTAAAAAGCTAATAGTTTTTAGTATTTGCGAAGCTATATCCGGCAAATGTTTGGTAAATGACTAAAGCTATTAATCTATTATCAAAGTTATAAGCAGTTTCCTGTTGATCATCTAATTGATTCATTGCTAATTGAGATGGTAATTACTACCTGTGCATTATGTGTGATACACAGCATCATTTGGATGCATCTGTAAAGACTATAAATATCCTTAATTGTTGAGCGTTCTTAATATTTATTCAGTAACATTAACCTTGTGGAAAGAAATTACTACCTTATTATTCTTAGACATTGAGAGCAGGTGAAAAACATACAGTGGACCATGAACACTTTGAGAAGGACATTCAAGAGGTGGTTACTCTTCAAGTCACTCATATCACACCTATTACAGCAGTTCGATGTCAGCATTTTCACAATTATGAACGCTCAAAACATTGATCTAATGACTGGTTATAAAAATATATATTTATATATTTTGCTTATATCTAAAAGCACAAATTGAAGCCCTACATTATATTCAGTCAGACCTTCAATTCAATTTTATTTGTGTAGCTCTTTTAAGAGGAAGAAACCTTGAGCGGAACCAGACTCCAAAGGGAACCGATCGTCATCTGGATGACACTCAATAGTGTGATTATAAGTCATTCCACTTCTATAACTGTGTACTACATGGTCAAACAATGCAGTTGTGTAAGCAGGAAAATGAATTACAGTTTTACATATTCGTCATGGTGACGTTATAGTTGTACATTGTTGGAACGTGGTGAGTATGTCCCAATGACTAAACTGGTACACTGTAAAGAAGTAAACGGATCGGACCATATTTGTCACGGTGAAGTACCAAATAACATTCCCGCCACATAACCTTGTGATTCCAATATTCATCGTGGTGACGTTATAGCTTATATTACATTGTTGGAACATAGAAAGTACGTCCCAATGACCAGGGCCTGGAGTCTCACCATTTAATCTTTTCAATCGTAACTGTCTCCCGAGACAATTCGCCAGCCTCAACCCCTTTATTTCTAACATATATCACTCCTTGGTCAGGGGTGGATATACAATTCTTGAGCCATTGGCTTTATGGACAGCAAGCGATATGGGTTTCACTTTGAAACCCATATAGGATTGACTTTCATTCCCCCTTTCAAATACAAATGTTTTTAATGGAAATTGTATTGATTTTGATGGAAGCAATAACAATGGTATTTGTTATGGAATTTCTATTTGACCCATCATCTCATAATATACTCATAAGACACAGCTGTGCAGCAAGTAACATCAAGCAATAATCACATATATAACCATTTATACCTTCAGCGTTGTAATTCTTTTCGAATACATACTAAGATAAAACCATTAAATTAAATAAATAAATGAAAACTAAATGTAGAACAAAAAACATTTAACTTAAATATTATCAATTCATAAATAATTAAGCATATAAATTACACCGGGTGTGGGGGGGAAAAAATTTTTTGGGGGTTGGGGGGTGGGTTGGGGGGCGCCACCCCCCCCCCTGCCCCCCCCCTTTTTGTTTATCCCAAAAAAAAAAAATCGTATATCTCAAAAAATATATCAGATTTTGTGCTCCAACAGTTTAAAGGCTCATGCCTTCATTTAAAAATATTTCATTCTCAAAAATAATATAATGAATAATCACCATTTACTAAGCAAAATGTTTAAACGATAATTGTTGTAAACTGCCTTTTTGCTGGAAGACATTGCCATTGATGTATGATAAATAAGATCAAAGATAACAAAATTATTGTAAAATGAATAACGTTAATTCATTTAGGCTACTTAAGTAAAATGTTTGATACAGTTAGTAAATTTCCCAAACTATATCCAAATGGCATCTCAAAGATAAAATGAAAGTTATCTGGATACCAGGGTGCTGTGTATTCACAACGTTCTCAATGGGACTAGTGAGTGACGTTTTTGAGGGCGTGGTCATGATGTTAACTTTTAACGTTTTTAATTGTGGAAACACCATGGTATAAGAGGGGTAATCCATGGCTAGGTGTGCATTAAACGATTCGAACAAGTGGTTCTTTGCCTCCACAACATGCATTAAAATCGTTTAATGCACACCTAGCCGTGGATTACCTACATGTCATCTGAGAGAGAAAGAGAGAGACAGCTAATTCTGTATGTAAACAGATATATTTACCAATCAGGACCTCTCAGAGTTGGAGAAGTCTTTCCATTGACTTCCCTCCAATTGAGGCTCTCTGCCAGGGAGTTGGCACTCACCCTCTTCAATATGCGCCAGGTGCAGTCGCACACATCCGCCCCATCAAAGAGCGCCAACCAGTTTACCTGAAACCGATTTTTAAAAAGACAATATAATATAAAAATAAATAATCAATAAGCATGTATTGCCTTGTCAACTGTGTCATGGCTTCTCACTCTTGCAGTTCCCCTGCCCTGTGTGTTTTCCAGGTTTTCGTCTGCTACCAAAGATTAAATCATAACTGTTCCCTCATATCAAAGTGGTGTTGAATGTTTTCCTTTGAGTTGGAGTGTGGCATTTTGAAGAAAAAAAAAGAAGTGCTTTTACTTGTAATCTGGGCTCTGTTGCATTCTTTGCTCCAGACTACACAGTTGAAGGTCTTGCAGGGACAGTAAACCTTCCTCAATATCCAACGGCTGAACCTGGACCTCCTGCAGTTGAAGCAATCTCAGTGGTTTGTTGATCCAGCACCATCTCGTGGGTCTTTGCCTCCAACTCTGACACAAGCCACGATAGCTCTGCTTCAAATCAATTCATAACATTTGGGGACAAGTTTATTTCTTGGATTAGCCTCCATTACTCAACTCCTAATGCTAGAGTTCAGACTAACGATACTTATTCGGATTATTTTGCGCTCGGACGAGGGTGTCCCCAAGGTTGTCCTTTATCTCCACTGCTTTTTGCTGTTGCCAACGAGCCGCTCTCTATTGCACTAAAATCTTGCTCCTTGTTATTGTATGTGACTGATCCTACCTCCTCTATGCCTTCTGTCTTGGATGTTTTAGAGTCTTTTGGTGTTGTCTCTGGTTATAAACTAAATTTAGATAAAAGTGACTGTTTCCCTGTCAATACTCCAGCTCTGTCTCTCCAACAGTCAGATCTACCGTTTCGATTTAGTCAGTCAGGTTTTAAATAACTAGGTATCAACCTGACACGTTCTCTATCTAATCTTCTATCAGCTAACTTTACTCCCCTTATCTCAAAAGTTAAATCTAACATTCAGAGTTGGGGTAACTTATCACTTTCCCTAATTGGCAAGATCAATGCCGTCAAAATGAATATTTTACCGAAGTTTCTTTTCTTGTTCCAACAAGTGCCTTTTTCTCTCCCAAAATCATTTTTTGATTCATTGGATAAGATAATTAGTAGATTTATTTGGGGAGGGAAGCCACCAAGGGTTAGTAAATCTTTACTGCAGAAATGTAAACTTAGGGGAGGACTTGCATTTCCCAATTTTCAATTCTATTACTGGGCTGCACACATCCATAAACTTTGTTACTGGGTTCAATCTCCTGGATCTTCTTGGTCTAAATTGGAATTATCTTCTTGTAGTGAATCCTCTTTACCTGCTCTACTTTACTCCCCTTTACCTACAAAACTTTCCCTATATACTGATAACCCTGTTGTCCTCAGCACACTTATGACTTGGTATCAATTTAGATGACATTTTAAATTTGTAGGTGCATCCTCTTTGTGTCCTTTAGTGAACAACCATCTATTTCCCCCATCGTGTATGGACTCCTCATTTTCAGTGTGATACAAGGGTATTAAACAAGTTAGAAATTTGTATTCTGATGGTGTGTTTGGTAGCTTTGCCAATTTGGCATCCACTTACGATCTCCCCTTGACACATTTCTTTCAGTACTTTCAAATACGGAATTTCATTTCTAGATGTTTTCCTGATTTCCCTTCTGCTCCTCCTGAACAGGCTTGGGAAGACCTGTTTTCAAATAACCCGCATCAGAGAGGAATGATTTCTAAGATTTATGATTTTATTTTGACGCAAGGTTAGTTGGTCGAGTATTAAAATTAGGAATGCATGGGGAACGGAATTAGGAGTACAAATAAGTGAGGAGTGTTGGGAACATGTTATAGGGACGGTACAGACTACCACTTCTTGTGCTCGTCTTGGACTTATACAGTTCAAAGTTTTAAATAGTGTCCATCTGTCCACGTCGATATTGTCTGTGATGTATCCGGATGTAGAGGACAAGTGTGATAAATGCCATGGCTCTCCCTGTCATCTTGGCCATATTTTTTCTTCTGCCCTGAACTCCATGGTTTTTGGTCTGGCTTTTTTACCATCATGTCCACTATTCTCAGGGTAGATTTAAAGAGTTGTCCATTGATTGCGATATTTGGGATTCCTCAAGCTTCAATTCCTTTGAGCTCGATATAAAAGGATGTTATTGCTTTCACATCCCTTATAGCAAGACGTTTCCTACTGTTACATTGGAAGTCTGCTAAATACCCATCTATCTCTCAGTGGATAAAGGACGTGATGTTTTTTTCTGAAACTCGAGAAAATAAGATATACGATGAATGGTTGTACAGATAAGTTTTTTTCATAAATGGCATCCCTTTATTGCATACTTTATGGAGTTACAGACACTACCCACTTAAAGGTTAGTGCCTGTTGTTGAATTTTATAATATCTTTATAACCAGCGACAGTTAATGGGTAGCCATGATGTTCATTCAGCCACAAGAGCATTAGTGAAGTCAGACACTGATTTTGGGTGAGGAGGCCTGAGGTGCAGCTGAACGGGACAGCTGTGTGACGACCTCAGCTGAACGAGACAGCTTCGTGACGACCTCAGCTGAACGAGAAGGCAGAGTGACATCCAGAAGAGGGGAGGGAGGGCGGTATTCGGTCTCATCTCCGAGCATATGCTCCAACCCGTGTAACTTGGCATATTCTACAACGAACGCCGGGTGTGGTATGGTGCATGCGCTGTACCGCGATGGTATTCCGAGTATGCGGCTACTCTGAGCCATCAGTACCCTCGACCTTCTTCCCTGCTCCGTGATCTTGAGATACCACTCCGCATAGTTGTTGTACCAGGCGTCCATCGGGGAAAAAAAAAATCTGCTGCCTCTTAGTCACGGTCTTTCGTTCTGTCACAATTTGAAGGTTGAGGCAGAAGCAGTTGCAGATTTATATATATATATATATATATATATATATATATATATATATATATATATATATATATATATATATATATATCCACAAGTGAAGAATACTTAATAATAATATAGGGATAACCAAACTCTAAGTCGAAAACTAGGCAAAAGTCAAAACCAGAACAGCAGTCAAAATGCAGAGTTAGCTACAAGGGCAAGCAAAACAAACCAATCTCCTAACAACAAATCACCAACCACCTCCAACATTCCACCACTTCTCACTTCATCTTCCTCTTTACAAAATGGCCACCAATCAGTGAGGTCATCAAGGGGGCAGGAGCAAGGCAGGCTAGGGCAGGCTGGAACGTCTGGGAGGGAGTTCAGACCTGCACACAGAATATCACAGCACAGAATAAACTTCCCGACCCGAGATAGCGGGTTGTAACATTTATTTCAAACAAAGGAAACACCTGGAATTTGGCGAAGCACCTGAAAGTTGGTCCGATATTATATTTGTTTGTAACGGCTGCATTGTAGACGTGAAACCAGCTAATGTTATGCTCCATGTAATGTAAGCGATAGCCAGTTATTTGTTAGCAATGCTAACACATTGCAATGTTAAAAGTACCTCCTAATGGTCCACCATGCATCGCCATTCAGCCTGTATCCTGTCAGCTAAATGTAGCCTAATGTCACTAATAATTATTCACATGTTCATGATTTTAATCAATCTTTTTGGCCTGCTACCACATCAGTGAATTTAAACTAATGCTTGCATTCAGAGTATAAGGTAGGGGTGTGGGTGTGTGTGTGTGTGTGTGTGCGTTCAGGAGTGCATCTCCACTCATTGACGGTATCAGCCAGAGGAGGATGTCCTCTAGGAGAGTTTTTATTTTTTTTTAATGAATTAATTTTTTTATACCACACCGTGGTATCCACTTTGGTATCGAGTATCGTGTACTTTTGGTGGTATCGGCACTGACTACTTGATTTTTGGTATCTTGACATACCTAACTCACTCACACACACACACACACACACACACACACACACAAGGCCTCATTTATTAGAAATCTTTATTAAAGTTGTGTGTAAATGTTTGCGTAAGTCAAACTGAACTAAAGATTTCTGACAGAAAGGCTGATTTTCTTCGTACTCGTGTGTTTATGTTGATCTCCTGTATGTGTGAAGCGTGTTCCCAACAAAGCTCATTTGCATGTAGTGACGCCCACACACACTTCTATAAGTCACTCTGGATAAGGGAGTCTACTAAATGCTGTAAACTTAATAAAAAATATTTAATTTAAACTCCACAGTATATTCCAGATATAAAAGTGCAGTAATCCATGTAATGATATAAACTGAGAGAGTGAAGAGTGTGTCATTGTCTCTCTGCAGGTTGCGTGCTTGTAATATCTCAGATGAAGGCTGTGCTGCTCTGACTTCAGCTCTGAGATCAAACCCCTCACACCTGAGAGAACTGGATCTGTCTGTGAATAAACTCAGAGACTCAGGAGTGAAGTATCTCTCTGCTGTACTGGAGAATACTCACTGTAAACTGGAGACACTGAGGTAAGATCATCTCTCTGAGAGTCACATGACCTGCTCCTCAGTAAGACACATTCTCTAATAGTGAGACTGAAGCTTTTAGGTTCAGCATCAAATCTCCTGAGGAGGAAAATCATTTCATTTCAGTCCACATTGATGTTTTTTCCTGATCTGATCACAGTATTTATGCATTCAGTGTTTGTAGTAGTATAAGTAGATCAGGGCCGAGTTTCCCAAAAGTACAAACATCATCGTTTAATGGTAGAGCGAGCATCACTTTGAACACTCTCTCTCCCAGTTACAATGATCTTAACTTTGCAATGCTTTTAGGAAACTCAGCCCTGATTGTTCTTATAAATAAAAGTCCAGTAATCCATGTAATGATATAAACTGAGAGAGTGAAGAGTGTGTCATTGTCTCTCTGCAGGTTGTGTTATTGTGATATCTCAGATGAAGGCTGTGCTGCTCTGACTTCAGCTCTGAGATCAAACCCCTCACACCTGAGAGAACTGGATCTGTCTACGAATAAACTCAGAGACTCAGAAAAGAAGCAGCTCTTCAGTCTTAAACTACAGAACTTGAGGTGATTTACAAGTATTTCAGATAAACATGTACAGAAATAAAATATATAAATATTTAGACTCATTAACATTGTTTGATACGTTTTGTTTAGTGAAGAAAAAGTGTAAGTAACCTGGTCCTGTTTTTATAAAGAGCTATTGATTATAAACAGGTTCATATTCAGTGAGTTACTGGGTATTGTTTTAAACTTTGCACTTAATCTTTACTTTGATGTTTAATGTTCATGTTCAACCTGACAGCTTAAATATTAAACTTGTTTTTGTTTAATTTCAGGTTATGAAGAATTTTCATCTGATGCAGATTCCAGAGAAGATATTTTTAATGAAATGTGCTCGACTCACAGCGGCATTTCCTGAATGTTTTTCTCTCACACTGAGAAATAATCTGAATTAAATGTAACACATTTCAACAAAGTGTAAACACAGACAGTGTGTCTAAGATCTAAAGAACCTGTGCTTGCTTGGTGTGATTCTTCATCATCATAGAACTTTACAGAGTGGTGTGGCAGCACTACTATCAGGAATAAACACTTACTGAAGATCAATTCTTTATTTTTATTATTACACAATTCCACTGTTATACCCTACAGAATCCAGACATCATGGCAGAACTCAGGTTCTGGTTAAGGTTCTAGTTGCTCTGGTCTACACTCCAGCCCATGTCTTCCACCACCCCACCACTCTATCACATCATCTGGTTGGAAGACTCTAAAATCACCATGGCTGAAGCAGTGACTATTTCCTCAACATGCTATTGCTGCTCTGTTCTCTTTCCTGTAAACACTGCTTTGTTTTGTTTTTGTAACATTCTGAAGATATCTAATTGCTGTGACTGTTCATTTGTTATAAACATTCATCAGCTTTGGTGGAAAGCACGAGTCTGGAGAGTTCACTGGAGTTTTCAGATCTTTTAAGTGGCCTTGTGCTGTTGTAACCCAACCACCTCAAGGATTTTGTTTGTTTTCCAACACCATTCTGTATAAACTCTAGACACTGTTATGTGTGAAATCCCAGGAGATCAGCAGTTTCTGAAATACTCAAACCGGCCCATCTGGTACGAACATCCATGTCACGGTTAGTTTGCAGAGAGCACACTTTTTCCACATTCTGATGTTTGATGTGAACATTAACTGAAGCTCTTCAGTTTATACTATTTCACCTCTCAGCATTATTATTTATTTATTTTTTAGGTCTATTGTTTCAGTCTTTGATATTTTATCATTTTATTCTAATCTTTGCATGGCACTTTGCAGGGCAACTATTGTTGTTGTGAATGTGCTTTATAAATATAACTTACTTCCTGGTTATGTCATCTACAGGTGTATAAATACATTAGCCTTTTGTTTTTACATCAAACCAATGACTGTATATCAGTACAGTAACAGTTAATATAATATCAGTTACAATAACATGTTTCAATGGTCACAAATGGGATAAAACATTTGAAAAAAAGTATTGCTTTGATTTCAGTATCCAGCTAAAGGTATCAGATCAGCGTTGGTGCCGAATATCTTCAAACAATTCCCAGCCGAATTCAAACAATGAGTTTGCAAGTAAACAAATATGTTTTCAACCTCAACTTAAACACTGAGACTGTGTCTGAGTCCCGGACACTAATTGGAAGACTGTTCCATAACTGTGGGGCTCTATAAGAGAAAGCTCTTCCCCCTGCTGTAGCCTTCACTATTCCAGGTACCAACAAATAGCCTGCACCTTTTGATCTAAGTAGGCGTGGCGGATAATAAAAGACCAAAAGTTCGATTAGGTACTGTGGTGTGAGACCGTTTAGTGCTTTATAGGTCAGTATTAGTAGTTTATAATCAATGTGAAATTTTACTGGGAGCCAATGCAGTGTGGATAAGATCGGGGTGATGTGGTCGTATCTTCTGGTTCTAACAACAAGGTGTCAATCAGTGTAGGAGAAATAAATCTAAATAATAACAACATGCAAAGAATAAATAACACAGAGTGTTTATTATTTTTTGTTTTTCTCAAAACAAGAAAAGAATAAAAAATTGTGTGGCAATTTTCCCATTTTCATAAACCAGTCTGCACCGTCTAATGGGGTCATTAAAAAAATTATATTTTTCTTTATTACAATATTAAAATAAAATATACCTGCAACCTTACTACTCAACTTCTGTTAAATATAAAAGTACTTTAATATCCATGTGAACAACTTGGCCAGGTCTCCCTGGCAAACATGTGTTTTTTCTTTATTTCACTGGGAATCACCTGGTTTTTAAAGGAGAAATTAAACGCAATAATAATAATAATAATAATAATAATAATAATAATAATAATAATAATAATAATAATAATAAAAAGTGGGAAACAAAATGAGCTTAAACGGCGTTTGATAAAGTTGAAGATCAGAGAGCTGAGCTTCACGTCCACATGCACTAACCACGAACTCTCACACTGATTAATCTTTTAGTGAAACATGCTCAAAAGTGGGAATTAGTCTTAACCTTTTTTTCTTTGTTGTTGTTGTTGACATGTCTGATTTTGGACAAATGAGTGGAGAAATGAAAGGTGAAAAGACAATAAGAATAAAACACAGTGCCTCCCAGTGGAAACACATCAACATGGCAGCCTGAAAGCAGATGGAAGAAAGAGAAAAGTGCAGTTTGCACAATTATAATAACCACAAATCATAGATTTGAAATAAAGGTATTTTAAGGGTCTAATCTGTTTACCGTATTTTCCAGACTATGAGTCACATCCTGCTCAAATCTGCATGGAGATAAACACTAACATGTTGAGCACGGAGGTTTCCTTCTGGCTAAACGTTGGTGATTTCTATCCACCAGGACAGCTGTTATTGTTATTGTTATTGTCTACGCGTGATTATTAAAATGTGTGATTTCAGTGTCTCTATTTGTTTAGAAAAATAATCACACTAAGAATCAGCGTAAGCAAGAATTATGATATGCGTACTGTAGCAACTACAAGGTGAAAAACACTGCACAATGTAGTCTGGAAAATATGGACTGTTCTTGTAGCTGTCGCTGAAAACATGTATGGGACTTTTCTTTCTTTAAGCCTTTAAAGTATTTATTTGTTATGTTGTTGTTATTACAATAATGCAATGTAAATATTAATAATAATTTGCCTATGTGAGTTTTGTTTTACAAGGGTTGCAGAAATAGTGACACCTACAGGTTAAACTAGTGAGCTGCATTTAATTTAAGTTACTGTGGCCATGTGACTATGGAATAGCAGCGCAAACATGTGCATGCAGTTTTTGGTGCTACGCTGTACACGGAGTTAGGTGCTAAAGAAGAGAATAATTAAACACTAAAGCGTTACAGCGACCCCTAGATTTCTGGTCGGAAGGCGCACACGGTATGTTGGTTTGTGATGTTGTGCATTTCATGTTTGTATTGTAATGTAATAGTGCAAATGTTTCCTAAGGCCATTAATGCTAGTTTAATATGTGAGCAAGATGAATGAATACTCATGGACTCTTAAAAACATGCTTATGTACAATATGCTCATGTGAGAATATGCTGTGTACTTTATTTCAGTTTTTCACGGTGTTTGATGGTGATTGAATGCGCTTAAGTTGTGAAGGAATGCAATAAAACATCAGGGGGCGCACGGTGGCTTAGTGGTTAGCACGTCTGCCTCACACCTCCAGGGTCCTCCAGGGGCCATGTTTGTGCGGAGATTGCATGTTCTCCCCGTGCTGCGGGGGTTTCCTCTGGGTACTCCGGTTTCCTCCCCAGTCCAATGACATGCATGGTAGGTTGATTGGCAGCGTGTCTAAATTGTCATGGTGTATGAGTGTGTATATGATTGTGCCCTGCGATGGACTGGCACCCTGTCCAGGGTGTACCCTGCCTTGTGCCCGATGCTTCCTGGGATAGGCTCCAGGTTCCCTGCCAACCTGAGGAAGGAATAAGCGGTTGAAGATGGATGGATGGATAAACATCAGTTGAAGCTTACATTTAAATCTGACCAGAAGAATACGTTTGGGAGCAGCTACAGTAAATCTAATGATCAATAATCTAATTAAACATATTTAACATCCATATCCAGAAAGTAGATTACAGCATTTAATTTTGTATCACATTTTTATATAATTAATTAATTAATTAATTTGTTAACTCTTTATCAACTCTTCACTGTAAAATCACTATCAATGTAATGTATTTTCAGGTTCATGTATGGCTCCATTGTTCTACTTGACCACAGGTCAATGGTAGTCGCAAAGTACCAGACAGCTGAAAAATCCCTCTCTATTTCCCGTCGACGTTTTGCATACAGTGCAGGTAATGCCACTTTAGAGAAATAATTGTGTGAGGGGATGACATATCTTTTGTACAGTGTGTTGACCATTTTCCTGAAGCCTTCACTGCTCACAGTGTTTATTGGACACATGGAATGCAATTGAATCAGTGATTTCATTCTGTTTTTGCAAGTAGGATGGATACGGTGATGCGCTGTACAGTGTCACCATTATGGATGTCTGACTTGATGTTGGTGAAGGACGGGGACTCAGTGAGCTAACGTTAGTGAAGTCCATACATTCATCGTACTGCAGTTTGTGATGTTTTTTTCAAGTGGTTGAACAAATTAGTTGTGTTGCTGACCGGAGCTGAAATAATTCTAAAGCACCACATGCATATGATTTGTTCTTGCTTAATATCACTTCATAATATCAATTCACAATACTTCCACACAACAGACGACAATCCGTTCCGCGGGACTAGTACTTCGCCTTCTGTTCCAGACATTTGATTTTCAGTTTGTCTGTCTGCAGTCTGTTGAACACTCTTCTACTCTAGACTGCAGCCGCAACATCCGAGGAACTTTTCCACATGCTGTAGCTGGAGGGTTCGCGAGCAGTCCACCCAGTGGTGATTGGCTGTAAGTGTAGGAAGTGCTTAATCTGTCCTGCAGCGGAGTTTTTCATGAGCAGAGAACAAACTTTAAACATCAGTATCGCAATCGATTATGTTCATGTAATCGTGGGCAGTCAAAATCATAATCGCGATCGATATTCGATTAATTGTGCAGTCCTATTACTTTTGTGCTAAATAGTAAGGTAATCATTTCGATAAGTTTCTTAAAAGAGTATGAATAATTTGATTAAAACAGATCTGATTATAAAATGTATTTAAATATAAAGACGATTTAAATGAATATAATAAATATGATAAATTCAAAGATGGCTGACGATTATTGATTTGATTGAGTACAGTTTTTATTTACATTTTTGTTTATTATGTCCACCCTTCATCATGGTCATTCAATTTCACCCCTTAACCACCAGGAGCAGTGATTAACACCTGGATATTCTCTTGTGTGCATATGCTGAGACCTTAATCACAAAGTCATATGACATATGTTGTATTTACTGTAATTTAAATTTAAACATCACTACGTGCTGAGAACACTTTTCTAACACTGTGGATATTCATAACTTTTCTGTTTGAGCTTTGATGAGAACTGCTACCTAGAATTACTTCTATCATAGCATGTTAGCTTCACTTCACTGTGTCTGAGATAGCTAAGTTGTTGTTTGCTATTTTTCCAGTGGCTTGTACCATCTCATGCTTTGAGCTATTGGGACTACAGGGCCGGAGTCTTTGCTTCGCTCCCTTCCCCTCCTGCCCAATAACATCTATTGATCCACCCATTCGGCGCTACCAGTGCTAACAGTTTGGAGTGGTGCGGCACTCCATTTTCCTTCACAGAACTTGAACCAACACAGCTAATAGGCCAAAAGGTACTTCCTCCATTACCTAACAGTGGCCTAGACACCAATACAAACCCCTCCTGATAGCCTGAGGTCAAAGGCAGCATGTCGTTGCTGGGCTATGAATATTTTTTCATGAAAAAACCCAAAGCAACAGCAGAACCACACTTGTCATAGTTGGCTTTGGAAGCTTATTGTAAGAGTTCAGCAGATAGCAGCTCACAGACACCACTGGCAAAATTTGAAACAGCCAAAACAGGAGCTCCATGGTGAGATTTTTGGCTAAAGGCTAAAGGTTTTTATTTATTTTTATTTATTTTTATTTTTATTAGGTATTTATTCATTTATCATTTTATTCTAATCTGTGCACGACCGTTTTTGTTGTGAATGTGCTTTATAAATAAAACTTACTTTACTTACTTATGTCATCTATACATATTATATAAACTGTAAACTAATATATATATATATATATATATATATATATATATATATATATCTCATATCATATAAATATACTTATAACCACAATACATACGTGATAGTAAAATATCAATAACCTAATTTACATAATGATGTGAAAAGATTTGGCGTGTTAATGTTTAAAGTTAAAACATTTTATAAGAAACATGCTAATTCTGTTAGAATGTGAGGTTATATATTTTAAATACTAACTTATATAAATTTTATACACATCCTGTTCATAAAAATGGATTTTTTCCCCCATCTCTGTTTAATAGATTGGGTTTAGGGTTTTTTTTAAGTTTAATGTGTGTTTGTAAATTTTTAATTAGGGTTTAATGTGTGTTTGTAAATTTGAACCATCCTTTCACTCTTTCTTCCTGCCTGTACACACAAACACACACACACACACACACACACACACACACACACTCACACCTGCTGTTATTTTATGACTATATTTTATATAAACTTTAAAGTGATGGTGTGAACCAGTGAGACATAACACTGATAACTAATAAACAGATCATTAGGGGTTTAAACTACAGTCACAAACCACCAGATCAGAATTTCTACACTAAACTATTTGATGAGTTCTATAGAGTTTGATATTGTGTAAACTACAACCCCAGACTGTGAACTGTCTACTGAAGAAGTTTCGAGTTCCTCTAAATATTTTCTAATTCAGAAAGTGAAACAGTAACTCAGTGCCACTTTGAGGAACGACTGGAAAACATGAAGCTTTAGTAAAAAATAAGATTTATAATTCCACACAACAACGCCTGCTGACTAAAGGTGAGTGATCTCTCTAATAAACACTTTTAGACAAGAAGAGTGTGTTTATAGACCGTGTGTGTTTAGGAAACAGGAAGCAGCTCTCAGGTCACACTGCGGTTTTATTTTGGACAGAAGGAATATAAAATCCCAAAAACTATATATATATATATATATATATATATATATATATATATATATATATATATATATATATATATATATATATATATATATATATATATATATATATATATATATAAGTCATTAATATGCTGTGAATCACGGATTATAGACGGATATTATAAAACGGATTATAGAGTGAGTTTAAAATAGCTGATGGTTTTGAGTTGTCTCGAGTGTTAGATAATAAAATAATCACTTATTTTATTTCCCCCTTTTTTTACTTTGCTATTTAATCAAAACAAGGTCACGTGTTGGGACACAAGTTTATAATTACAGGGGTTCCCATACTTGAAGTTTAAACCCCATGTGGAGTCGTGAGAGAAAGTTATACTCAGTATTTTACTTTATTCACTCTCCTGACCCTCAGCAGCAGGGTAGAACTTCAACAACAGAAACAAAACCTCAGTCTAGCTCCACTAAATAAACTAGTGCTGTGTCTTAAACCGCATCCTTATGTACTGATCTAGAGCGTTATTCAGCACGAACACTAACCCGGGTTCCTGTTACAGTTAGTGTTTCAATTCTAAACACATTTCACGTCACGGTTAAACCCACTGAAAGCACCGTACTTTTATTTTTAGTTATTTTTTTACCAGTCTGGACTTTCTAGATTAATAAACAATGCCTCACGCGCTGCCGCTGCTTCTGCACGCGCACACAGAGACACGCGCCCTTTCACACCCTCACAACAATCAGTCATTGGATGAACACAGTTTAATTGAGGGCAAAATTTCCATCCAATAAACATGTAGAGCCCCAACTCATAATAAACTGATTCATGTAATGTAATGTCATCGAGTTGGTCCAACTTAATCTGATCAAATACAGGTTAAATGAAATGGATACATTTATAAAGTTAATTGTTTAATGCTTATCGACTCAAACTTAAACATTTATCTGGAAAATAAATCATTAGTTTAAAATCCTTCTCATTTTATTCTCCCTGTATAGAGAAAAAACTTGGTTCAAATGTTATTATTTAAAACACTTAAAACAAGTATAAAAACAGGTGTACAACACAGTTATTTACCGTAAAACAACCATAATATTAGAAAAAGCTATTTTAGGAACATTTTATGAAGTTCTAGGGTTAGCTGGTTCTTGGTGATCATTACCACGTTTATCAAATCTGTTAAATGTAACCTACAGTAGTTAGTGAGCTGTGTGATAAAATATCACTTGTCTGACCCAAAACATCTTTATATGTTGGGTTTATAAGGTTATAAAATGGCAGGAACCACAGAACTGGCTAAGCTAAAGTGTGCAGTGCTGAGGTTGATGAGCCAAGTGGCTGTCTAGCTAGCTAGTTTTGCAAGTTGGAAAAAAGGTCCTGGGACAAAATATGTAGCATACCTCCTTAGACTCAGACATCTTGCTAGACAGAAATCAATTTGTATTGCTAAGATTTGTTCCCTGGGCTAGCAATCTTCAGAAGTTGAATTGAGTACTCACTGATGATGCGAATTTGCACACTGTGTGAGTCTGAATTTAATCGATCGGACTCCTGGAAGCTCGCTTAACTATTTCTCCACTGCTGCATATTTCACTCAACATTATGACATTCACATTCTTTAACAGTGAGGTCAATTCTTAACTACAAAAAAGGGAACTTTACCAACAACAAATATCCAACAAAATGCTCTCATCAGCAATAAACCCCTTTAGAGCCAGCATGAGAAAATGGCGGTCACACACTGTGAGCTTGGTGTCTGATCTCGTCTCGTACATGCACAAACAGCGCTCCCCAAATCAAACTCATTTGTGTTCATCAAACTGAAATAAATCTCCTAGATGATATTTTTTATACATTTTATGTTAGACTAGTTATACATATGCATTATTCCTAATTAGATATGTTTAAAAAAACGTAAGAACATTTAAATGTGTCATATCTATGAAGGGCCTGAATCATTTGATATAATTTTTGAGTACATACACCTCCTGAGTTTTTGAAAAGGTGACAGAAAATGTAAGTTCACTCTTTCCACTAGACTGGTAAGCTAGTGCAAGGACTATTCCTTTGGTTTTCAGTCACTTACGTTACACATACTTTACTGATATAATGAAATTTTCAAATGTTAGTCCTGTATTCTAACAAATTTTAAACATAAATTTAAAAATAAATCATGTTTTGCGCAGCTGCCAGGAGTATAACCTGGCCTGGACATTGGGGGGCTGTAGAGAGGGGCCATGGTCCGTAGAGAGCTTACAAAGCATGCATGGTTGAAAGGTATCGATCAGGAGAAGACTATAAAAACATGTCCAAAACATTAGATGAACCATGGAACACAGTGAAGGCCATCAACAACAACTGGGGGAAATGGAGTACCACAGTGACATCACCAAGAACAGGACGTCCCTCCAAAAATGTATAAAAGCACAATCAAGAACTTACAATGAAGGCTGCTAGAGAGCTACAGCAACATCCAAGGATGTGCAGGAATATCTGCCGAGTACTGATTACTCTCTGTATGTGGCAGCAATCTCTCATATTCCTCACATGTCTGGACTATGCGGTAGGGAGACTAGACCAAAGCCATTTCTCACAAAAAAAAAACCATCCAGCAAGCACATCAACAAGAGAACACCCTACCCACTGTGCAGCATGCTCATGGTAGCATCATGTTTAGGGCTGCTTTTCTTTAGCTAGAACTGAGGCTCGTATCAAGTCGAGGGGAATACCAGTCAATTTTAGATCAAAACCTTCAGGTGTCTGCTAGTAAGCTGAAGATGAAAATAAATTTCACATTTCAGCATGACAGTGACCCAAAGCATACATCCAAATCACCAAAGGAATGGCTGAACCAAAAGATCAATGTTTTTGAATGACCTAGACAGAGCCCAGACCTGAATCTAAAAATCTGTGGGGTGACCTGAAGTGAGCTGTGAAAAGAAGATGCCCTCACAATCTGATGGATCTGGAATGTTTTAGCACGAAAGTGTGGGTGGAAAAATATTGCTAAGTCATGCTGATAGATTATTACACAAATAGACATTAGTTTAGGGCAGTGCACACTTACGCAACTAGGTTATTCCATCCATCTTCTATACCGCTTATGCTTCCTTCAGGGTTACGGGGAACCTAGAGCCTATCACAGGCAGCATCGGGGCACACACACACACACACACACACACACACACACACACACACCCATATAAAAAATATACACACACCCATATAATTACAATAATAAAATAACAAGCTAGAAAGTTGTGTAATTTTGTTTAATTTAGTTAATTTTCTTTGTTTATTATAGGTCTACATATCTAGTTGTCACAAGTTTCTTCAGTTAAATTGAGCTAGCTAATTAGCTACTTATCTGGAAGACACAACTCATTTTGTTGATCTGATTTTGGAAAATACTTTTGATGCTCTTAGTTGGAGAAACTGAGAATGAACAGTCCAGACCAGCAGATGAAGAAGATAAAACAGAACAAACACAAATATATACTTCAATAATTATAACTTTCTCTATTTTCTATAAAACTCACCAGGCACCACTGGGATACAGGTTTGCTAATATCAGCAAATAATGAGTCCAGTATATACAATAAATATATAACTATAATAAATAGATAACTAAGAGTGTTCTGATATTTTTCTCAGTAGATTAGTTTAATAACTCAGACAATACTGTTATACTAATGCAGCACCAAAGTCATTTTCCACTGAAGTAAGTTTTTATGTTACTGTGAGTTAACACTGATTTGGTCTATAAGAAGTTAACTTCATTGTAGTGTTCCTTAATTAAATATTACATATTGTATTATAAACAGTAAATATTACAAATCTTGCAATTAATAAATACTGTAAATATTATAAATGCTGTATTACGAAGCATTACATTTCTGTCTTCAAACAAATGTTTGGTATTGAGAGTTATGTATGTAAATGTTTATTTATTTGTTTATATTTATGTGTATGACTGTGGCACATTTATGTACATGACTGTGGCACAAACCAGCAAAAGAGATCAGTCCTGATCATACACATCTGTCTGTCCATGACCAATAACCTTTCTTTACTAATAGTGAAAATGGATCACGCTAATCCTGAACAACCTGCTGGATCTCTGCAGTTCAAAAAGAGGTAAGCGGTTATTTTATTTAAGGCATGAATATTTATTGAAAATATAAAGACTTTATGTACATCATAGAGCGGGGGTTAAACTTAGATTCTGCCCAGGCATCAGTGATCATCATGAGGCTTTAAAGGGCAATAAATTAAAGCTCTTAATTTTTTTTACGCATTATTATCTGTTCTATTGATCAACACCAATAACCTAGGGTCCACATGGTTGCCAGGTTGTTGTTAAGTAAGTGAGAAACTACTAAAGGAATTTAGTCAAATTAGTAAAGTTTAATAAAATACTATTTCACACTGAATAAATGTTACTGTGTGTGTGTGTGTGTGTGTGTGTGTGTGTGTGTGTGTGTGTGTGTGTGTGTGTGTGTGTGTGTGTGCAGTGCGACAGAAATAAATAGATCAGATTCACCAGTACCCAGCTGTGTGTCCATGAAGAGTGATTATTGTATGATTTTAGCACTACATTTTAAAGAGAAGAGAGAATTCACACCAGAACGGTAACAAACATTTACATGTAACTCGAATTAACTAATATCTCATTGTTAACCATTTTAATGTAAAAAAGCTAAATATCCATTACACTGATATATACTGATATATATTCTGTAGTATGGAAGTTTTCTTTTAGAATATTATAAAGATACACGTACTGTTTACTTTATTATGAACACCTGTACACCTTCACATTCATTCAATTAGTTCATTAATTCAACAGTGAACATCATGAGCCTTTAAAGGGCAATAAATTAAAGCTCTTACATTTTGTTTTGTTTTTTAAGTATTATCTGTTCTATTGATCAACACCAATAATCGAGTCTCTGAAAGTAGAATAGAAAATTTCTAGGAAAATAAGTTAAAGTTAAATAAGTTTGGTCTGTCATCCAGACATGACGAGTTCGGATCGCGATGATGGGGTGTACTCTCTCTCCCCTATCAATAACAGTGACACTAGCCAATCATGCATGCAGTTGCGTTTTCCTCCAAGTGTGTTACAGCGCCCCCTGATGTTGCATGAGCAGCAGTTCAATAATATGCTGTCTTTTCACATGAACAGCCTTCACCCGAAAAGAAAATCCCTAAAAATGTCAGACCACTCTAGTACTAATCTTTTTAGTGATTATCTACTGATTGACGTTAATGAGAATCTACAGGAAGATAAATTATTAATAGCAAAACTTAACAGCAGATCCCTCATCTACACACAGCTAACATCATTAAACTACTTAAAGCCATTTCGTAAAACTACTAACTTTATTTGACTATAAAATAATACCTATTTTGAATAAAGTTAATATTATACACACATAAAAGTCCCCCTCAGGCCTGTACGTGTTGTGTAATCTGTAGACCATCAAATCAGAGAAAATATTAATTAGTGCCTGCGATGGACTGGCACCCTGTCCAGGGTGTACCCCGCCTTGAGCCCGATGTTCCCTGGGATAGGCTCCAGGTTCCCCGTGACCCTGAAGAAGGAGTAAGCGGTAGATGGATGGATGATAATTTGCAAAAACCTTTGAGTGGTAGAGAAGTTAAAGCATCGCATTGATGGATAAAATAAACAAAGGTTAATTCAGAGAGTCAAATTAAATGTCACACCAACAATAAAATGTTAAAAATAAAATCATTACATGTTTTGTTTCAAGTTTAATGTTAATATTAATAAAATAAAGCAACATGTATAGAAATGACAGATTAATATTTAGCCTATAATTGTTGTGGCATGATCCTTGTGGATTGTTTGAAATATGCTCGGGGTCCAGATCTCACAAAAGGTTGAGAACCACTGTATTAATTTTAGAAAGCTAACACATGGAACACATTAGTGTTTTTACTAACCTGAAAGTTTCCCCCCCATCCGATTAATCGAAAAATATTCAGCCAACTAATCGATTAATTAAAATAGCCCTATTTAAAACATCTCTGAAGAGTAAAACATTAAAAGGTTGAAACTTGTAGTTAAATATGGTAGCTATGTGCCACATGGTTGTCAGGTTGTTGATAAGTAAGTGAACAACTAAAGGAATTTAGTCAAGTTAGTAAAGTTTAATAAAATACTATTTCACACTGAATAAATTTTACTGTTGTTGTTGTTGTTGTTGTTGTTGTTGTTGTGTGTGTGTGTGTGTGTGTGTGTGTGTGTGTGTGTGTGTGTGTGTGTGTGTGAGCAGTACAACAGAAATAAAGAGATCAGACTCACCAGTACCCAGCTGTGTGTCCATGAAGAGTGATGATTCTATGGCTTTACTAGTAACATTTAAAGAGAAGAGAGAATCCACACCAGAACGGTAACAAACATTTACATGTAACTCGAATTAACTAATATCTCATTCTTAAACATTTTAATTAAAAAAAGCTAAATATCCATTATACTGATATATACTGATATATATTCTGTAGTGTGAAAGTTTTCTTTTAGAATATTATAAAGATACACGTAGTGTTTACTTTATTAGGAACACCTGTACACCTTCACATTCATTCAATTAGTCGATCATGTGACAGCAGCACAATGCATAAAATGATACAGATACAAGTCAAGATATTTAGTTCATCTTTACATCAAACATCACAATGGGGAACATATAAACTCAGTCACTTTGACCGTGGCATGATTGGTGGTGCCTTAGGAGCTGGTTTGACTGCTGATATTCTGGGCTTTTCATGCACAGCGGTCTCTAGAGTTTACACAGAATGGTGCAAATAAAAACAAAAAGCATCCAGTGAGGGAACTTCTGTGGTTAGAAACTTCTTGTTGAGAGATCAGAGGAGAAAGGGCAGACTGATTTGAGCTGACAGAAAGGCTATGGTTACTCAAATAACCACTCTTTACAAAAGTGATGAACAGAAAAGCATCTCAGAAAGCACAACACATTGTAGCTTGAGGCTTCACCAGCAGCAGACCACATCAGGTTCCACTCCTGTCAGTCAAGAACAGGAATCTGAGGCTATAATGAACACAAACTCACCCAAACTGGACAGTTGAAGATTGGGGAAAATGTCACCTGGTCTTTAATTGTCACCTCCATCTGGCACTAACAACCATGCCATGGTCAGAGATCTCATTTTCCCCATTCTAATGTCTGATGTGTAAATTAACTGAACCTCGCGACCTGTATCTGTGTAATTTTGTCATTTGTATCCATCAGGTTTAGTTACATTTGCATTCTCTGAAACATTGATCATTGTTTTATTAAATTAGAGGCTAAAGTTCAAACCATAATTTTAAGTAATGTGGATAATGGTGTAATAAAATGGACAAGTGCATGATATTTAAAACTTTTGTATTCAGTGTCCTGCAGGGAGAAAGAGAGAAAACACAACAGATCATAATCACAGATACAGGGTAAGATCAAACTCAGCATGACAATAGTATTTTAATCATTATGCTGGTATTATAAACATCTCTCCAGTCACTTTGTGCTGAGTATTTCTACAGATAATGAGGCTAACAAGCACATATACATTTGACTCAAGAAAAATGACAGAGATCGTGCTTGATATCTCACCACATGTCTATTACCATTTTACAGGTGTAAGTGTGTAAGCACTGAACCTCATCTTCAGGAGAGATGCAAATTAAATCTGATAAAGAGGTTTCAGCATGTAAATGAGTTGATAACAAACCAGGGAAACCCAACACTTCTACATGAGATCTACACAGAGCTGTACATCACAGAAGGAGACAGTGGAAAAGTCAGTAATGAACATGAGGTGAGACAGATCGAGGCAGCATCCAGGAGAGCAGCAACAGAGGAAACACCAATCAAATGCAATGACATCTTTAAGCCCTTATCTGAAGAAGACAAACCCATCAGGAGCGTTCTGACTAAGGGAGTCGCTGGCATTGGAAAAACAGTCTCTGTGCAGAAATTCATTCTAGACTGGGCTGAAGGGAAAACAAATCAGGATGTTCATCTCATATTTCCACTTCCTTTCAGAGAGCTCAATTTAATGAAGGATCGAAACCTGAGTCTGATGGAGCTTCTTCATTTCTTTTATAAGGAGATAAAAGAAACAAACATTTCCAGCTTGGACAAAGTTCTGTTCATTTTTGATGGTTTGGATGAATGTCGTTTCCCTCTGGATTTCCAGAACACAGTGAGGTTGTGTGATGTAACTGAATCAGCATCAGTGCATGTGCTGCTGATAAACCTGATCAAAGGGAATCTGCTTCCCTCTGCTCTCATCTGGATCACCTCCCGACCAGCAGCAGCTGATCAAATCCCCTCTGAGTGTATCCATCGAGTCACAGAGGTACGAGGGTTCAATGACCCACAGAAGGAGGAATATTTCAGGAAGAGGATCAGTGATCAGAGCCTGAGCAACAGAATCATCACACACCTGAAGACATTAAGAAGCCTCTACATCATGTGCCACATCCCAGTCTTCTGCTGGATTTCAGCCACCGTTCTAGAGAGAATGTTGGGTGAAGCAGAAAGTGGAGAGATCCCCAAGACTCTGACTCAAATGTACACACACTTCCTCATCATTCAGACAAACGTCATAAAGAAAAAGTACACAAAGAGCAGAGAGACAGATACAGAAATGGTTCTGAAACTGGGTAAACTGGCTTTTCAGCAGCTGATGAAAGGCAACCTGATCTTCTATGAGGAAGACCTGATGGAGTGTGGCATTGATGTGACAGAAGCATCAGTGTATTCAGGTGTGTGTACACAGATCTTCAGAGAGGAGTTTGGGCTTCACCAGAGTAAAGTGTACTGCTTTGTTCATCTGAGCATTCAGGAACACCTCGCAGCTCTATATGTGCACCTGACATTCATGAATGAAAAGAGAAATGTTTTTAAAAAGCCGGCCTTTCTGAAATTGAGCCTGAAAGTTAGGATCTCAGATGTCCACAAGTGTGCTGTAGATCAGGCTTTACAGAATGAAAATGGACATCTGGATCTTTTCCTTCGCTTTCTTCTGGGTCTCTCACTGGAGTCCAATCAGATCCTCTTACAAACCATAGTGACACAGACAGGAAGTAGCTCCCACAGTAACCAGGAAACAGTTCATTACGTCAAGAAGAAGATAAGAGAGAATCCCTCAACAGAGAAATCCATCAACCTGTTCCACTGTCTGTATGAACTGGATGATCATTCTCTAGTTGAGGAAATCCAACACTACCTGCAATCTGGAAATTTACAACAAAGCAAACTTTCTTCTTCTCAGTGGTCAGCTGTGGTGTTTGTGTTACTGACATCAATGCAGGAACAGGATGTGTTTGTCCTTAATAAATATACCAACAAACACTGTACATCAGACGAGGTTCTTCTGAAGCTCCTGCCTGTGGTTGAAGCATCCAGAAAAGCTCAGTAAGTAATGCTGAATATAATTCAATTCAATTTTATTTATATAGCGGTTTTTACAATAGTCATTGTCTCAAAGCAGCTTTACAGAAATAAAAAACAGGTATGAACAGTCAGAAACATCTAAAGAGAGACAAACAGGAACAGATAAACAGAGACAAACAGGTAGAAAACAAAAGGAATTTATCCCAACTGAGCAAGCCACTGAGTGGCGGCCGGTGTGAAGGAAAAACTCCTAAGATGTTTTTGAGGAAGAAACCTTGAGAGGAACCCGACTCAGAAGGGAACCCATCCTCATCTGGGTAACACAGAATGTGAAGGTAACACAGATAATGTGAAAAATGAGAAGTATGGCCTCAGGAGCAGCTGTAGTCCCAGCAGAAGATTTGGGCTCATCCAGAGGCAGAGGGGATCTGGATCTCCAATATGTCCATAAATTCGTGTGGGGCTCGGCAAAAAGAGAGAGAGAGGGAGAAAAACCATTAGGACTGTGAATTAGTGAGATATAATTTAGTCAGGGTAAGCTTGAGTAAACGTTGAGTAATACGTTTTAAGCCTAGATTTAAACACTGAGACTGTGTCTGAGTCCCGAACACTAATAGGAAGACTGTTCCATAACTGTGGGGCTCTATAAGCGAAGGCTCTTCCCCCTGCTGTAGACTTCACTATTCTAGGTAATATCAAATAGCCTGCACCTTTTGATCTGAGTAGGCGTGGCGGATCATATAAAACCAAAAGGTCGCTTAGATATTGTGGTGCAAGACCGTGTAGTGCTTTATAGGTTAATAAAAGTATTTTAAACTTAATGCGAAATTTTACAGGGAGCCAATGCAGTGTGGATAATATCGGGGTGATATGGTCGTATCTTCTAGTTCTAGTAAGGACTCTAGCAGCTGCATTCTGGACTAACTGGAGTTTATTTATATTCCTACTGGAACATCCAGACAGTAAGGCATTACAGTAATCTAATCTAGAGGTGACGAATGCATGAACCAGTATTTCTGCATCATGTAGTGACAATATGTTTCTTATCTTAGAAATATTTCTGAGATGAAAGAAAGCTATCCTAGTAATATTATCTACATGAGCATCAAATGATAGACTGGAGTCAACAAAACTCCATGCTCCAAACTTTATGTATAACTGTTACACTGTTACAATATTCTTACAGCATACATGCAAGACACAAGACCATCTGACCATCACACCCAGATGTGCTTCTTGAACATCCCATTCCACATTTATTCCTCTTTGCTGTTATGATAAGCTCCACTCTTCTGTGAAATCTTTACACTAGATTTTGGGGCGTGGCTGCTGGGATTTGTGTTCATTCAGCCACAAGAACATTAGTGAGGTCAGGGACTGATGTCAGGTGAGGAGGCCTGGGGTGCAGTCGGTGTTCAGTGGGTTTGAGGTCAGGGCTCTGTGCAGGACACTCGAGTTCTTCCACTCCAGACACACCATGTGTTCATGGAGCTCGCTTTGTGCACAGGGGCATTGTCATGCTGGAACAGGTTTGGGCCTCTTAGTTCCAGTGAAGGGAAAGTATAATGCTACAGTGTACAAAGCCATTCTATACAAATTGTGTGCTTCAGACTTTGTAGCAACAGTTTGGGGAAGAACCACATATGGGTGTGATGATCAGGGCTCTACATACCTTTAGCCATATAGTGTATATTTAATATAGAATAAAACATATTATAGGAAAATAGTGTAAAAGGGTGTTGTGATGCAGACCAACATGAAGCAGAGTTACTGTAATAATCTGTAATTGATTATTTTCCTAAAACAGCAAAGTGTATTATTCCTCTTACACCAAAGTAATTTGTCTATAAAACAAATTCCTGTTATCACTTATGCTGGAGCTGCACCAGTTGTTTTTCCTCTGTTAATGTTAATATAACTCCATGAAACAAGTCCCTGTGAATGAGCTGTTACTATAGAAACAATAATGTATTAGAGTGCATTAATATAAAGCTGTGATTGTAGCTGCACTGCTGTCAGAGCTGCTGTTATAGAAAATTAATCAACACCTTCTGACCAATCAGAATCCAGAACCAAGGGTACTGTGGTATAAATGTCTATAATCTACATTCAGTAAACACACATTACACAGTAAATGATGCAGCATGTTGCAGCACATGTATAGCATGTTTGTACATTTCATATAAAAAGTGTTTGAGAACTTGTTTGATAATGTACACTGTTATTGCATCATGTATTTTGTTCTTTCCTTCAGGTTTTATAATTGTGGCCTAAATGAGGAAAGTTGTGCAGCTTTAGCCTCAGTGCTCAGATCTGAATCCTCCAATCTGAGAGAACTAGATCTGTCTAAGAATAATCTCAGAGACTCAGGAGTGAAGTGTCTCTCTGCTGTACTGGAGAATCCTCACTGTAAACTGGAGACACTGAGGTAAGATCATCTCTCTGAGAGTCACATGACCTGCTCCTCAGTAAGACACATTCTCTAATAGTTTCAGTGCACACTGATTAATCTGATTCCTAATTATCTGATCACAATATTAGTTGTGTTTTCTACATATAGTTGATGTTACTGATCTTTGCTTATTTCAGAACTGGAACTGAAGAGAACATTTCTGATGAACAGTTTTAGTCACAACATTAAAAATAATCATGACGACTTTCTCCTGCAGCTTTCTCAGTAATAAAGGAAGCTGAAAATAAGCTTTGAAATAGGTGATGGTTCTAAAGACAGAGAACATTTACTCCTTTGTACTGCATTCATTGTTCATCATGGGGTGTGAAATTTATGTAGAGTGTTCTCTCTCTCACAGCCTCTTTTCTTTATTTAAAGTTCTTTCTCTCTGTCACTCATACATACACACACACACACACACACACAATCTTGCTGCAGAGGAACTTTGCAGTAAAGATCAGCAACATGTCGCTTTATGGAAAATATGGTTTATTTACAACACTACACCACTGTTGGAGAGACAGAGAACAGAGTGTTAGTCTCACGTCTACACCATCTCCTGTCATCCCATCTGAAAGCAAGTTGTTATATTGGGTACAGAAGAAGTAAACAGGTTGGAGATTCAGTGCTGGATGTTGATTGGTCTCAGCCAGTGGGGGAAATGTCTTCAACAAAAGGGTGAATTGTAACAAGCAACAGCTGTGAGATTACACAAGTCAGGTAACATCCTGGCAATTCAACATCCTGCTTTAAAACAGCATTAAGATAAAAATCACAATTTAACAACCTACAGCCAAACCTTAACCTTAAACTGCAGTTTCTGTCCAAATAAATCCTCACTGGGACCAGCTAAATGTCCTGAAGATAAAAACTATCACATGTTCTGCAAAATATGACTACATTTGGTCCATCTGAAGACAGAGAAATACATAAAACACACACACACACACACACACACACACACACACACACACACACACACACACACACCACACACACACACACACACACACACACACACACACATACTCTTTGTTTGTTTTTACTGCTCTCATACAAATCATAATTCTGTAGTGATTAAAGACTGCAGTGACTCTTTGATGAAAAAGTTCCTGCTGAACTGATCTGTGTGTCCTGAACTGAGAGAGTGAAGAGTGTGTCATTGTCTCTCGCCAGGTTGCGTTATTGTGATATCTCAGATGAAGGCTGTGCTGCTCTGACTTCAGCTCTGAGATCAAACCCTTCACACCTGAGAGAACTGGATCTGTCTGTGAATAAACTCAGAGACTCAGGAGTGAAGTGTCTCTCTGCTGTACTGGAGAATCCTCACTGTAAACTGGAGACACTGAGGTAAGATCATCTCTCTGAGAGTCACATGACCTGCTCCTTAGGAAGAAACATATAACATTTACACATTTAGCATTTTCTACATAATTTTGGATTGTACATGACATAAAAATAAATGTCTTTTTGTCAGCAACATTTTGTTTTCCCAGAAAGAGAGAGACAGACTTTGAATTGTAAGATGTTTATAATGCAGCATATTTACATGCAAACCCCCCAAACCTACTGGAACAGCAGGGTCAATTCATTTGTTTTTGCTGTAGACTGAAGACATTTTGGTTTGAGATTAAAAGTTGAATAGAGTTTCGAATTTCAGTTTTAATTTCCTGGTATTTATATGTAGATGTGTTAAATGACAGAGAACATAGTACATTTTGTAACAGAAGACCAGATTTGTAGTCGAGCAAAACACTGGAACATGTGACTGACAGGTGTTTCTTGTTACCCAGGTGTGTTCTGTTAGATTGCGAGTTTAAACAATAAATATCTCTGATTATCTACTTGTGGTTTTAGCCTTCAGTTTAATCTGTGAAGACTGCATTTGTTGTTAAAATGGAAAAACCATCATGAAGATCAGAGAGCTGTGTGTATGAGAAAAGCGAGCCATTTTGAAGCTGAGAAAACAGCAACAATTAATCAGAGGCTTCTCACGAACATTGAGCAGAGCCAGTATAACAATTTGGAATGTCCTGAAAAAGAAAGAAACCACTGATGTACTGAGCAACAGACACCGGACGGGTCAACCAAGGAAAACAACAACAGCTGATCACAAACATTGTGAGAGCTGTGAAGAAAAACCCCAAAACAACAGTCAGTGACATTACCAACAACCTAAAACAGGGCAGGGTGAAGGTATCACAATCCACCATTTGAAGAAGACTCCGAGAGCAGACATATAGAGGCCATACTGCAAAGTGCAAACCACTCACCAGCAGTAAGAATCAGAAAGCTCGATTGGAATTTACAAATAAATACAGAGATGATCCACAAAAGATCTGGAACCAAGATTAAACTCCAACAAAATGATTGAAAGGCCAAAGTGTGGAGAAAGAAAGCATCTGCTCATGATCCAAAACATACAAGCTCATCTGTGAAACCTGGTGGAGGTAGTGTTCTGTATTGAGCTTGCATGGCTGCCTCTGAAACATTCTCACTGATCTTTATTGATGATGGAACTCATGATGGAAGCAGCAGAATGAATTCAGAAGTTTACAGGAACATTTTGTCAATTTACAGAAAAATGCATCCAAATTAATGGTGAGGAACTTCATCATGCAGCAAGACAATGATCCAAAACACACTGTCAGCTCAACAAAGGACTTTATCAAGGGCAAAAATGGAAGGTTTTAGACTGAAAAGTCTATCACCAGACCTTAACCCAACTGATCAGCATTTCACCTCCTGAAGAGGAGACTGAAGGGAGAAACCCCCCGAAACAAACAACTACTGAAAGAGGCTGCAGTGAAAACCTGGAAAAGCATTACAAAAGAAGAAACCATCAGTTTGGTGATGTCAGTGAGTCACAGGCAAGAGATATGTAACCAAATATTAAGTGTTATTTACTTTCATTTACTTAGACTTATCTGTTCCTATACTTTTGCTCACCTAAATTTGGGTGTTCTGATACAAAAGGTTCTATGTTTTATGCTCTTCAACACATCTAGATGTAAATACCAGTAAATAAAAACTGAAATCCTAAACAGCAGTTTCGGAGGGGACTGTATTTGTATATTTACATATTTATAAACACCACCAAGTAGATCGAGTTTATAAGTCCAAGTATTTGTCCAGTGTTTGCTCAGGATGCAGGAGTGCCAGATAAATCCTGTCCACAACTAACTTAGAAGAGTCTTCCGTACTGCTGATGTCCATTTCCTGAGTGGAAATCTTCTCCTAGGTGACAGCACCTTCAGGTTCTCTTTCTTGGTGACGTGTTGTGCTGACTTCACCAACTTGGACTCATCAGGGAAGTAACTCGACAGTGAAACGTTCCTTTTTCCTTTAGTCTGTTCTAGAACCCAGTTGATCTGTGTGATTTAGTGCATGTCGTCTGGCTGTGTCTGTGTTCCTGACACACCTGAGCAGTCAGAGTAACTCACCTCATCTGAGGAGATCTTACCCTCCTCCATGTGTGTGAGCTGATCTCGGCCGTGTCGCCCCCTGAGCTCCCCGCCTGCACAGCTCTGTGTGAACAACTCGACTTTTTATACCCGATGTCCCCACAGTCTAAACATCTCATACTTTCAGTACTGAACACAGTGTAGCTGCTATCACCATGCTTACATTTACAACTTATATCGAGGGTTTCATCTCAGTTATTAACAAACATAAATAGTTATCTATCAAGTTATAATGAAGGCCTGGAGTATTATGGGTGATGATACGCAGTCCCTGTACATATATTTTGAGGTAATTCCTTCGGGTATGCGGCTCAGGAGTTGTAGGTTTATGACCAACCGCTACAAGTTTACTTTTATGACAGAGACTCTCCGTCTGTGCAATTTGAAATTCTCAAGTGATTCTTAATTGATGTTATTTATGAGGTATTTATGAGTAACTGAATTTATATCGAAGCACATGAGAATTATGTTTTATGTATGTTTTAATATGTGTTTATATATTTGTACATGTCCTTTAACGTGTTTTAGTCAAGTGTAATCATTCTCATGGATCTGGAAAGCGCACACACACACACACTCACACACACACACACACACACACACACTCATCCTCTTACACAATAAATAGAATTTGTTATTTAATTATTTCTCTCATATAATTAATGACTAAGTTTCTGTATTTCACAGTGATTAAAGACTGCAGTGACTCTTTGATGAAAAACTTCCTCCTGAACTGATCTGTGTGTCCTGAACTGAGAGAGTGAAGAGTGTCATTGTCTCTCTGCAGGTTGTGTTATTGTAATATCTCAGGTGAAGGCTGTGCTGCTCTGACTTCAGCTCTGAGATCAAACCCCTCACATCTGAGAGAACTGGATCTGTCTGAGAATAAACTCAGAGACTCAGGAGTGAAGTGTCTCTCTGCTGTACTGGAGAATCCTCACTGTAAACTGGAGACACTGAGGTAAGATCATCTCTCTGAGAGTCACATGACCTGCTCCTCAGTAAGACACATTCTCTAATAGTGAGACTGAAGCAGAGGTTTTAGGTTCAGCATCAAATATCCTGAGGAGGAAAATCATTTCATTTCAGTCCACATTGATGTTTTTTCCTGATCTGATCACAGTATTTATGTATTCAGTGTTTGTAGTAGTATAAGCAGATCAGGGCCGAGTTTCCCAAAAGCATCACAGCACAAACGTCATCGTTTAATGGTAGAGCGAGCATCACTTTGAACACTCTCTCTCTCCCAGTTACAATGATCTTAACTTTACAATGCTTTTAGGAAACTCAGCCCTGTTTGTTCTTGTAAATTTGATTACATTAAATTACACACACACACACACACACACACACACACACACACACACACACACACACACACACACACACACACACTAGGGATGTCACAAGAACTGATACTTTGGTACCAAGTTGGTCGCAACATTCTTAAAACGTGACGGTACTTGTTTTTCTGCAGTACAGTTGGTACCGGTTGTTACGAAAGTACAGTGATTGCGATTCTTCCGGAACTGATGGGAGCAGCAAATACGCACAAGTGTTTTAGTCACTTTGCAAGTGGTGAAGAAGAAGAGGAAGGAAGCCTACAAGCACACCGGAAAAACTACAGAAGATTAGCTTAGCTTACCAAGTTTAGCTCCGCCCGAATCGTTGAGAGGAAAAGAGAGTAAAGCTTGTATTGGTTTACGTTGTGCAACCGATGCTATCGTTCATTTCAAACAAAACGAGAAAACACCTGGACTTTGGTGAAGCACCTGAAAGATGGTCTGATATTATATTTGTTTGAGACGGCTGCACTGTAGCCGTGAAACCAGCTGACGTTATGCTCCATGTAATGTTTGCGATAGCCAGTTATTTGATATCAACACTAACACATTGCAATGTTAAAGCTACCTCCTAATGGTCCACCATGCGTCGCCATTCAGCCCGTGTCCTGTCAGCTAAATGTAGCCTAATGTCACTAATAATTATTCACATGTTCATGATTTTAATAAATCTTTTTGGCCTGCCACCATTTCAGTGAATTTAAACTAACGCTTGCATTCAAAGTATAAGGTGTGTGTGTGCGTTTAGGAGTCCACCTCCACTCATTGTCAGACAGTGTTTGATAACTAAAATACACCCCCCACCACCCCACCCCCCACTCTCTCTCTCTCTCTCTCTCTTTACCAGTATCAGCCAGAGGAGGATGTCCCCCAGGAGAGTTTTTAAATTTTGTAAAATTTTATTTTATTTTTATACCACACCGTGGTATCGACTTTGATATCGAGTATCGTGTACTTTTGGTGGTATCGGTACCGACAACTAGATTTTGAGTATCGTGACATCCCTAACACACACACACACACACACACACACACACAGATGGCCTAATTTATTATTAATCTTTCATTAAAGTTGTGTGTAAATGTGTGTGTAAGTCAAACTGAACTAAAGATTTCTGACAGAAAGGCTGATTTTCTTCGTACTCGTGTGCTTATGTTGATCTCCTGTAATGTGTGAAGCGCGTTCCCGACACAGCTCATTTGCATGTAGTGACGCCCACACACCCTTCTATAAGTCACTCTGGATAAGGGAGTCTGATAAATGCTGTAAACTTAATTAAAATAATCAATTTAAACTCCACAGTATATTCCAGATATAAAAGTGCAGTAATCCATGTAATGATATAAACTGAGAGAGTGAAGAGTGTGTCATTGTCTCTCTGCAGGTTGTATAATTGTGATATCTCAGATGAAGGCTGTGCTGCTCTGACTTCAGCTCTGAGATCAAACCCCTCACACCTGAGAGAACTGGATCTGTCTGGGAATAAATTCAGAGACTCAGGAGTGAAGCGTCTCTCTGCTGTACTGGAGAATCCTCACTGTAAACTGGAGACACTGAGGTAAGTTCACTGAGTCACATGACCTGCTCCTCATTAAAACACAAATAACATTTAGCAATTGCTACATAATTTTGTATTGTACATGACAAAAATAAAATGTCTTTTTTGTGAGCAACGTTTTGTTTTCCCAGAAAGAGAGAGACAGACTTTGACTTGTAAGATGTCTATAATGCAATATATTTACATGTGTAGCAATGTGGCTCGTTTCGCTCGATTAAGACCCACTACGCCACCCCGAATAAACGGGAAAATAACCCAACTAAGGACACACAAGTACGTTCCACTTAGAACAGGCAAGAGGCTTGGGTTTCCATACAAAAATACATTTTATTTTAAGATTAAAAAGTCAATAACTACTTAAAAAGAAGAACAGCCAATACAATCAAGCATTTGGTTGAATAAAACAGTCACAAAAGGATTTAACAGATGATCCTAGGAGAACTGAGGTTTCCTGTATGAAGGGCAGGCTAGTACAGAAGCACCAGCTTTACAAAAAGGGAAAAGCACCCCACTAATCAGAATCATACCCACAAAATTCACTGCAAATAAATACAGCAATAATAACGACCCTTAATTAAGTACAGCCCAAGGTGCAGAAAAGGACCTCCTCCAGCCTCAGGAAGCACTCAGCTCCTACAGGGGGAAAAACCCCAAAAGAACACAAAGTCAATTATAATCTGCTCAAAGCAGACCCAAAAAAAAAACAAAAACAAACAAAAACCCTTACTGTCATGAAAACAGAACCTTGAGCTCAAACTGATTACAGGTAGCAAGTCGATCAAGACTGACCAAAACCACTACTACCATGTAGCAGTATCAGCATAACTGACACACTGTTACAACACAGTGGAATTAAAGAAAGACTGATCTCAATGACCGTAGCCAACACAAAACAAAACCAAATCAGAATATGAAATAACAAAAAGCAGCCCCAAAGCAGCAAAACAAAACAAAGCAGAACCAAACACAAAGCAGCAACCAAGCAAAAAACAGCAGCGTGGCTCCGTGAGTGAGGGAGAGGAGCTATACCGCTATGTCCACATCTCACACAGCCTGCCTTAACGCATGCAAACTCGAGGAGTCGTGATCCGATGACGTAGTACTCACGGCGGTACATACAGTGAGGGAAAAAAGTATTTGATCCCCTGCTGATTTTGTATGTTTGCCCACTGACAAAGAAATGATCAGTCTATAATTTTAATGGTAGATTTATTTGAACAGTGAGAGACAGAATAACAACAAAAAAATCCAGAAAAACGCATGTCAAAAATGTTATAAATTGATTTGCATTTTAATGAGGAAATAAGTATTTGACCCCTCTGCAAAACATGACTTAGTACTTGTAATGACTTAGTAATTACTTTTCATTTTCAATGCCCTGGCTGAGGGAAGGAGGTTCTCACCCAAGATTTGACGTTACATGGCCCCCTCCATCGTCCCTTTGATGTGGTGAAGTTGTCCTGTCCCATTAGCAGAAAAACACCCCCAAAGCATAATGTTTCCACCTCCATGTTTTGGCGGTGGGGATGGTGTTCTTGGGGTCATGCAGGCGCATTCCTCCTCCTCCAACACAGCGAGTTGAGTTGATGCCAAAGAGATCCATTTTGGTCTCATCTGACCACCAGAGGACAACTGGGTGAAAGTGTTGTGGTCAGATGAGACCAAAATGGAGCTCTTTGGCATCAACTTAACTCACCGTTTTCAAAGGGACAATGGACAGGGTGTGTACCGTCAAATCTTGGGTGAGAACCTCCTTCCCTCAGCCAGGGCATTGAAACTTAAAAGTTATTACTAAGTCATTACCAAGTACTAAGTCATGTTTTGCAGAGGGGTCAAATACTTTTTCCCTCATTAAAATGCAAATAAATTTATTTATAAAAACATTTTTGACATGCGTTTTCTTTTTTTTGTTGTTATTCTGTCTCACTGTTCAAATAAATCTACCATTAAAATTATAGACTGATCATTTCTTTGTTAGTGGGCAAACGTGCAAAATCAGCAGGGGATCAAATACTTTTTTCCCCCACTGTACGAAAATCATATGATAGCTTCGTTAATAGTTGTAGCAGCAACAGCTGGCACTCCGACTGGGGGTACGTTCAATGACCATGCCACACAGTTGGGGGCCTTGAGGACGCCGCGCTGAGAGCAAGCAGCACCCCACACATACAGTCTCGGTAGCCCAACGTCACGCTAAACAAATAAACCGCACAATAAGCAGGCAACTAGCATCAAACAGCTAAGTGACAAAGCTAACAGCACATACCTCTGCAATCCGTAGCATTGCAAGAAAGGGGCGGGTTTTCGACCATGACGCATTCCATGAGGCATAAACCACCGTTTATATACTAAGGTAGGAAGCGAGCTCATTGGCTACTTAGTCAACAAGGGGGGCGTTCTGATCGCTGCACACCTCACTACACATGCAATCCCCCCAAACCTACTGGAACAGCAGGGTCAATTCATTTGTTTTTGCTGTAGACTGAAGACATTTTGGTTTGAGATTAAAAGTTGAATATGAGAAAAGAGTTTTCGAATTTCAGTTTTAATTTCCTGGTATTTATATGTAGATGTGTTAAATAACAGACCACCAAATTTGTAGTCGAGCAAAACACTGGAACATGTGCCTGACAGGTGTTTCTTGTTACCCAGGTGTGTCCTGTTAGATTGAGAGTTTAAACAAAAAATATCTCTGATTATCTACTTGTGGTTTTAGCCTTCAGTTTAATCTCTGAACACTGCATTTGTTGTTAAAATGGAAAAGCCATCATGAAGATCAGAGAGCTGTGTGTATGAGAAAAGCGAGCCATTTTGAAGCTGAGAAAACAGCAACAATTAATCAGAGACTTCTCACAAACATTGAGCAGAGCCAGTCTAACAATTTGGAATGTCCTGAAAAAGAAAGAAACCACTGATGTACTGAGTAACAGACACAGAATAAGTCGGCCAAGGAAAACAACAACAGCTGATCACAAACATTGTGAGAGCTATGAAGAAAAACCCCTAAACAACAGTCAAGGACAGCACCAACAACCTAAAACAGGGCAGGGTGAAGGTATCACAATCCACCATTTGAAGAAGACTTCGAGAGCAGAAATATAGAGGCCATACCACAAAGTGCAAACCACTCACCAGCAGTAAGAATCAGAAAGCTATATTGGAATTTACAAATAAATACAGAGATGATCCGCAAAAGATCTGGAACCAAGATTATACTCCAACAAAATGATGGAAAGTCCAAAGTGTGGAGAAAGAAAGGATCTGCTCATGATCCAAAACATACATGCTCATCTGTGAAACCTGGTGGAGGTAGTGTTCTGGATTGAGCTTACATGGCTGCCTCTGAAACATTCTCACTGATCTTTATTGATGATGGAACTCATGATGGAAGCAGCAGAATGAAATCAGAAGTTTACAGAAACACTTTGCCAATTTACAGAAAAATGCATCCAAATAAATGGCGAGGAACTTCATCATGCAGCAAGACAATGATCCAAAACACACTGTCAGCTCAACACAGGACTTCATCAGAGGGGGAAAAGTGGAAGGTTTTAGTCTGGCCAAGTCGATCACCAGACCTTAACCCAACTGATCAGCATTTCACCTCCTGAAGAGGAGACTGAAGGGAGAAACCCCCGAAACAAACAACTACTGAAAGAGGCTGCAGTGAAAACCTGGAAAAACTTTAAAAAAGAAGAAACCAACAGTTTGTTGATGTCAGTGAGTCACAGGCAGGAGATATCTAAACAAATATTAAGTGTTGTTTACTTTATTTAGTCTTATCAATTCCTATACTTTTGCTCACCTAAATTTGAGTGGTCTGATACAAAAGGTTCTATGTTTTATGTTCTTCAACACATCTAGATGTAAATACCTGTAAATAAAATCTGAAATCCTAAACAATAGTTTCGGAGGGAACTGTATTTGTATATTTACATATTTATAAACACCACCATTCAACCCCTGCCCGAAAACCCTGAACCCTCTGCAGTCTGTTCTCATTTTTAAGTCCATGTAAGTAGAAAGTCCACACTCAGAACACATTTACAAATCCATGAAAATAGAAAGTCTGGAAATTAAGATCAGATATCCAAGTTAAAGTAGATCGAGTTTATAAGTCCAAGTATTTGTCCAGTGTTTCCTCAGGATGCAGGAGTGTACTGACTCCACACTGACATGTCCAGTCTCTCAATGTCCATGACACAGAGTTTTCAATCCAGTCTCATGTGTGGAAACAGAGAAGACAGGGAAAAGTCCAAAAAAGCAGAAAGAGTGCCAGATAAATCCTGTCCACAACTAACTTAGAAGAGTCTTCCGTACTGCTGATGTCCATTTCCTGAGTGGAAATCTTCTCCTAGGTGACAGCACCTTCAGGTTCTCTTTCTTGGTGACGTGTTGTGCTGACTTCACCAACTTGGACTTATCAGGGAAGTAACTCGACAGTGAAACGTTCCTTTTTCCTTTAGTCTGTTCTAGAACCCGGTTGATGTGTGTTATGGAGTACATGTCATCTGTCTGTGTTTCTGACACACCTGAGCAGTCAGAGTAACTCACCTCAACCTCCTAGTGTTCAGTGAAGAAGCTACCTAAGGCTGTGTTCATACATAATGTTTTTTTGAATCGGTCAGCATCTGTTTTTTAATCCGATGGAGTAGATCGTGTTTTCAGGAACACTCTGAGCTTCTTTTGAAATGCTTTCAACTGCGTTTTAGAACAGATTTTTTTAATATGACAAAACAATTTGCCCAGCAGTTTTCATCAGAAAAAGACATTAAATGTGAAAACAGACTAACTTTGTTTATCTACCAAGCCACGTTAGATACCAACATTAGTTAAGTCGAGAAATCTTTATGTAAAGTCAACTAGCTACCTTCACTGGATAACATATCTTAATTCAGTACATGAAGACGTATGTAAATTAGCTGGTTTAGCAATTTTTTAAATTGTAAAATAGACTACATTAGTTATATGTTCTGTATTGGTTAATGCTGTTGTTAACATCTACAAGAATTACTCCCTAACAAAAACGTTTATACTTCATTTATTCTTTGTTGAGGCTTACCTTATTGATGGTTTGGAACTTTCTCGTCCGAGTTGATGTTTGTAAATACCATCCCGAGTTGATGTTACAGATAAATATCCAATCAGCTGTTTAATTAACTTGGTGATGACCATCGGTCACACACCAATCACACACACACACAAACACACACACACATTCATCCAAACACTGATTGTTGATTGGTAGCTCATTCCTGTCTCCAGCTTTTCTTTCAGCTTGAGATCTCTTTTTTATTTAGAACTCTCACCATCGTTTTACATTCATTCTGATATGTTCATATAAGAATATGATCTGATATTATAATACATTCATTCAGCTTAAGGTGCTCCGTAAAAACACTTTTTTGGTGAGGGAAACCTTGTGTAAGCAGATCAGTGCCGAATTTCCCAAAACATCACAGCACAAACATCATCGTTTAATGGTAGAGCGAGCATCACTTTGAACACTCTCTCTCCCAGTTACAATGATCTTAACTTTACAATACTTTTAGGAAACTCAGCCCTGATTGTTCTTGTAAATTTGGTGAAATTGAATCTCGCGCACACACACACACTCTCTCTCTCTCTCTCTCTCACTCTCTCACACACACACACACACACACACACACCAATCAGGCCTCATTTATCAATATTTTAGTATAATAAGTTGTTTGTAAATGTTTGTGTAAGTCAAACTGAACTAAAGATCTCTGACAGAAAGGCTGATTTTCTTCGTACTCGTGTGTTTATGTTGATCTCCTGTAATGTGTGAAGCGTGTTCCCGACACAGCTCATTTGCATGTAGTGACGCCCACACACACTTCTATAAGTCACTCTGGATAAGGGAGTCTGATAAATGCTGTAAACTTAATAAAAATAATCAATTTAAACTCCACAGTATATTCCATATATAAAAGTGCAGTAATCCATGTAACGATATAAACTGAGAGAGTGAAGAGTGTGTCATAGACCACGTTCATAGGAACAATAATCTAATTATTCACCTTATTCTGAATAAGATAATTTTGTGATGAAGGTGTTTACATGAGTTGCTTTTAGAATATTCCTCTCATGTTCTCGTTTTATGTTATAGAAAGTAGATCGATTAACGTCACACGTCATTACATCACCGCGTTACGCTGTCCGACGTCCCTCCAGAATTTCACATCGACATACAGTTCGTCTTCGTTATGGAACCGTATACAGTTTTGGGTGTTTTTATTTAGAATTTCATGAAAGCTTCAAGTGCAGAAAATTGTTTGTCATACTGTACGTGCAAATGACTGCTTGAAGCCGTGGGCTGCGTCCCAAACCGCATACTGAGCTGAGATACATATATTTCGCCTACTATATAGTAGGTAAGTACGTGGTTTCTGTAACGCACGTCGATAACACGACTAAAACTGGAATACTCCACATGTCTTAATTCCATTTGTCAGTATCTTTACATGGACAACAATAATCCGATATTAACCTGTTTAAGACAATACTCTAATTAAGAAACTACCATGTAAACAGCAATTTTATTTAATTACCTTAATCAGATTAAAGTCATAATCGAAGTAAACACAAATGGAATTAAGTCGTGTGGAGTATTCCTGTTTTAGTCGCATTATGGACGTGTATTACAGACATGTACACACCTTAATCACACTATTAACATCGTGTGAGAGTTTTCACTGCATTTTCCGACAGGACACGTTCACACGGCAGCGCACCCATTTTACAGCAAACCAGAGAGCACAGCTGCGTCCCAAACCGCATACTTACTATATAGTAGGTGAAATACATGTATCTCGGTTACTGCATAGTACTCAATTCAATTCAATTTTATTTGTATAGCGCTTTTTACAATAGTCATTGTCTCAAAGCAGCTTTACAGAAATAAAAAACAGGTATAAACAGTCAGAAACAGATAAAGAGAGACAAACAGGAACAGATAAACAGAGACAAACAGGTAGAAAACAAATGGAATTTATCCCAACTGAGCAAGCCACTGAGTGGCGACGGTGGCAAGGAAAAACTCCCCAAGGTGTTTTTTGAGGAAGAAACCTTGAGAGGAACCCGACTCAGAAGGGAAACCCATCCTCATCTGGGTAACACAGAATGTGAAGGTAACACAGATAATGTGAAAATGAGAAGTATGGCCTTAGGAGCAGCCGTAGTCCCAGCAGAAGATTTGGGCTCATCCAGAGGCAGAGGGGATCTGGATCTCCAATATGTCCATAAATTCGTGTGGGGCTCGGCAAAAAGAGAGAGAGAGGGAGAAAAACCATTAGGACTGTGAATTAGTGAGATATAATTTAGTCAGGGTAAGCTTGAGTAAACGTTGAGTAATACGTTTTAAGCCTAGATTTAAACACTGAGACTGTGTCTGAGTCCCGAACACTAATAGGAAGACTGTTCCATAACTGTGGGGCTCTATAAGCGAAGGCTCTTCCCCCTGCTGTAGACTTCAGGTGGAGATATTATAATCCATACGGATTATGAATGAGATAAGATGGTGGTCTGAGATAACTTCAGACTGTGGAATAATTTCAATATTTTCTATACTTAGTCCGTATGTTAGTATGAGGTCAAGAGTGTGACCACCACTATGAGTAGGCCCGATTACGTTCTGATTAATCCCTACTGAATCTAAGAGGGACACGACCGCTGTTCTCAGAGGGTCCTCCAGGTTATCAAAATGAACATTAAAATCTCCGACGATTAATGCTTTATTTACAGACACAACCAGGTTTGATACAAAGTCTGCAAATTCACTAAGAAATTCAGTATATGGCCCTGGGGGTCTGTAAATAATAGTTAGGGAATTGACTTATTTTTTTTGGCTACGTAATTTACACTGGTATAAAAGAATTTCAAAGGAATTAAACTTATGACTATATTTTTGTTGTGACGACTAGATTTTCACTATGGATAAGACCAATACCTCCACCTCTACCAGTTGAACGAGGCTGATGTACATAACTGTATCCAGGAGGACTGGCTTCATTTAATGCTATGTTTCCGTTAAACACATTAAATTACATTCCTGGTCAGTAATGATGTCGTTGATAATAAGAGCCTTAGACGTAAGAGATCTAACGTTTAATAGTCCTAGCTTCAGATCAAAAATGCTGGCTGTGCATTCAATATGATTTAATTTTGTGTTAATTAGGTTACGAAGGTTACGAGATTTCCTATTTATTTGTATAGCTCGGGGAACAGACACAGTCTCTATAGTATTTATTACTGGTGATTGACTATTAAATGAACATTGATAGACAGCTTCAAACAGTCGTCTATTTGTACTTACAGCATGACAAATAATTAACTGCACTTGAAGTGTTTGTAAAAATTCTAAATAAAAACACCCAAAATTGTATACGGTCCCACAATGAAGACGAACTGTATGTTGATACGTGAAATTCTGGAGGGACATCGGACGGCGTGGCGCGGTGACGTAATGACATGTGATGTGCATTGATCTATGTTCTATAACATGTAACACAGGAACCTGAAAGGAATATTCTAATAGCGACTCATGTAAACATCTTAATCACAGTATTGTCTTATTCAGAATAAGGTCAATAATTAGATTACAGCTGTCCATGTAAACATAGTCTGTGTTTACTTCCATTATGACTTTAATCTTTTTTGCTGTTTACATGGTGGTTTCTTAATCAGAGTATTGTCTTAATCGGGTTAATATTGGATTATTGTTGTCCATGTAAAAATACTGATTGTGTCTCTGCAGGTTGCGTTATTGTGATATCTCAGATGAAGGCTGTGCTGCTCTGACTTCAGCTCTGAGATCAAACCCCTCACACCTGAGAGAACTGGATCTGTCTGAGAATAAACTCAGAGACTCAGGAGTGAAGCGTCTCTCTGCTGTACTGGAGAATCCTCAATGTAAACTGGAGACACTGAGGTAAGATCATCTCTCTGAGAGTCACATGACCTGCTCCTCAGTAAGACACATTCTCTAATAGTGAGACTGAAGCAGAGGTTTTAGGTTCAGCATCAAATATCCTGAGGAGGAAAATCATTTCATTTCAGTCCACATTGATGTTTTTTCCTGATCTGATCACAGTATTTATGTATTCAGTGTTTGTAGTAGTATAAGCAGATCAGGGCCGAGTTTCCCAAAAGCATCACAGCACAAACATCATCGTTTAATGGTAGAGCGAGCATCACTTTGAACACTCTCTCTCCCAGTTACAATCATCTTAACTTTACAATGCTTTTAGGAAACTCAGCCCTGATTGTTCTTGTTGAATTGATTAAATTAAATTACACACACACACACACACACACACACACACACACACACACACACACACACACACACACACAGGGTCTCATTTATCAATATTTTAGTAAAGTTGTGTTTAAATGTTTGTGTAAACTGAGAGAGTGAAGAGTGTGTCATTGTCTCTCTGCAGGTTGCATAATTGTGATATCTCAGATGAAGGCTGTGCTGCTCTGACTTCAGCTCTGAGATCAAACCCCTCACACCTGAGAGAACTGGATCTGACTGAGAATAAACTCAGAGACTCAGAAAAGAAGCAGCTTTTCAGTCTTAAACTACAGAACTTGAGGTGATTTAAAAGTATTTCAGATAAACATGTACAGAAATAAAATATATAAATATTTAGACTCATTAACATTGTTTGATACGTTTTGTTTAGTGAAGAAAAAGTGTAAGTAACCTGGTCCTGTTTTTATAAAGAGCTATTGATTATAAACAGGTTCATATTCAGTGAGTTACTGGGTATTGTTTTAAACTTTGCACTTAAACTTTACTTTGATGTTTAATGTTCATGTTCAACCTGACAGCTTAAATATTAAACTTGTTTTTGTTTAATTTCAGGTTATGAAGAATTTTCATCTGATGCAGATTCCAGAGAAGATATTTTTAATGAAATGTGCTCGACTCACAGCGGCATTTCCTGAACATTTTTCTCACACTGAGAAATAATCTGAATTAAATGTTACACATTTCCACAAAGTGTAAGTGCAGACAGTGTGTCTAAGATCTAAAGAACCTGTTCTTGCTTGGTGTGATTCTTCATCATCATAGGACTTTACAGAGTGGTGTTACAGCACTACTATCAGGAATAAACTCTTACTGAAGATCAATTCTTTATTTTTATTATTACACAATTCCACTGTTATACCCTACAGAATCCAGACATCATGGCAGAACTCAGGTTCTGGTTGAGGTTCTAGTTGCTCTGGTCTACACTCCAGCCCATGTCTTCCACCACCCCACCACTCTATCACATCATCTGGTTGGAAGACTCTAAAATCACCATGGCTGAAGCCGTGACCATTTCCTCAACACGCTATTGCTGCTCTGTTCTCTTTCCTGTAAACACTGCTTTGTTTTGGTTTTGTAACATTCTTTATGACACTTTTTTTTTCAAATCTTCAAATAGTTGTTAAATCTTCATGTATTAGGTGTCAGTCATTACTCAAAGCTCTAAAATCTTTTCCTAACATAGTAAAATCAATATACCTGCAAAAATGATACATTTTGTATCCACTGCCAGTTATCCAATTATTTTTTTATTATTATTCATTTGTAGTTGCACTTTAGGTAATGAATTGTGAATGTGCATTTACGAATGTTCCTCACTAACGTGGGCAGGCGAGATGTGCAGTGTGTAATGTCTGACTGTGTTTCACTTGGACCAATCACTTATCATTATTATTCCCAACGACCAATCACTAAACACCACTGTTACTCCCAACCTCGCACGTCTTTGTTCTTTGTTTTAAACTCCCTTCCTGGATAATAATAAAAGCGAGTAACCATTTCCTTACTGTTCACCTTTCAAGACTACTCAATGTCACAGCTTCATTTCGTCTGTAATTTTGGTAGTAAGTAAAGTATTTTGTAAATTCGTAAACATTTTCTTTGTGGTGTAATAACTTATATAAGAAATATATTATTTAAGAAATAAATAATTAAGAAATAAGCATGAGATTAGCAAACCCAGTCAGTTTGTCAATCTGTCTTTTTTTTTATTTCTCTTGAATGAGACATCCACCTTTTCTCACTATGAAGGATTCTACCCACTGTAGTAACCCTAGTAAAACTTCTTGTACTCTCTCCTGAAGGGAGAGAATATCCAATGGTCAAGAGTTCTCTGCATACTCAGCATAATTCTCATTGTTTCTTGCTTTTGTGAATAACTCGTACTAAATTCCGCACAGTAATGAACCTTAACAGAAGTGGCTGACCTTCCAAAATTCCTCCAAGAGCACAAGCAACTACTCACCCAGCAAGTCACAAAAGAACCAAGGACAACATTAAAGGACCTATAGGCCTCTCTTGACTTAATAAAGGTCATTGTTCATGACTCCACTATCAGAAAGACATGGAGAAAAATGGCATCCATGGAAGAGTGGTGAGTTGAAAACCACTGCTAACCCAGAAGAACATTAAAGCTCATCTGAATTTTGCCAAAATACACCTATGATCTTCAAACTTTCCTCTCTACCAATTGCCGGTGTGTGGTGGGCATTCAGGTGCAAAATGGCTGCTGTCGCATCATCCAGGAGGATGCTACACACTGGTTTTGTTGAGATTTCCCCCACATACAATGTGAAGTGCTTTGAGTGCCTACAAAAGCATCATTTAAACCTTAGGAATGAATGTTCTATGGATTGATGAGTCTAAAGAGGAACTGTTTGGAAGACAGGTGCCCGATTACATTTTCCGTAAACCAACCACATAATTCCATAAAGAGAACATTCCTATGGTCAAGCATGGTGGAGGAGTGGGATGGTGTGGAGATGCTTTGCTGCTTCAGGGTCTGGGCAATGTGCAGTTATTGAGGGAAACACAAATTCTACTCTCTACCAGAAAATCCTAAAGGGGAATGTCTACTCTTCAATACATAAGTTGAAACTCAAACGCGACTGGATTATGCAGCAGGACAACAATCCAAAGCACAGTAGTAAGTCCTAATCCTAGAAGTAAATGAAAGACTGATCTCAGTTATCGGAAGCATTTGGTTGCAGTTATTGCTGCTAAAAGTGGCACAACCAGATTTTATATTTAAATGGGAAATAATTTTTTCATGTGTGATAGGTGTTGGATAACTTTATTTTTGCTTCATTATTATTATTATTAATAATAATAATAATAATAATAATAATAATAATAATAATAATAATAATAATAACCGTATTGGTGTTTACTCAGGTTGCCTTTGTTTTATGTTGTATTTTGTTTAACCATCTGAAACTATTTAATATGAGATATATACAAAAACAGAAGAAATCAGCATGGGGAAATTCTTTTTCACAGCACTGTACCTGAACTTTTACTTCTGTAACTGCTTTTACTGCAGTCGATCAGGGCCTACTTTACCTCTCAATTGAATGAAAAGAACCCTCCTTAGGCATTACTTAGCTTCCACTACATAGCTTACATAGGTTGTGAATCAGTTGGTAGAGTGGGTTATCCACTAATCGTAGGTTTGGTGGTTCGATTTCTGGCCTGCATGACTCCACATACCACATAACGAAGTGTCCTTGGGCAAGACACCGAACGCCAAGTTGTTCCCAATGGAAAGTTAGCGCCTTGCATGGCAGTCCTTCTACCATTGGTGTGTGAGTGTGTGTGAATGAGACACAGTGCAAAGTGCTTTGGATAAAAGCGCTATATAAGTGCGCCATTTATTTACCATTTAGCTTCCATCTTCAAGGCTTCAAAGCTGAACACCTTCTCTGTACTGTCTTAATGTTGATGAAAGTTCATCAAATAAAATGGGTTTATAAAAGTTTGGAACAAACCAAGGATGTTCAATTTTATTTTCCTTTAAAACTATGCACTTTTGGATTGTTTTTCCATTTTACAGGTAGCTGTTACAAAACATTGACAGTTTACACCAAACAACTGTGTGTGTGTGTGTGTCTGTGTGTGGGGGGGGTGTTTTCAGAAGTTATTAGATTTGATAATTGATTGATTATTGACTAGTTTTAGATTAGTTTTGTCTTGAACTTGCAGCTTAAATAACTTTTTTATAATACAGCCCCTGAACTGAAATATCTGGAATGTTACAAAATCCAAATAACTGCTGAGATGTGTTTCATCTTGTCTGAAGTATAGAACGTGCCATATAAATACTGCTACTAATACTACTACTACAATTAATAATAATAATAATAATAAATAATAATAATAATAATAATAATAATAATAATAATAATATAGTTTCTTAAATTGTTTTAGTAAATGTATTTCATTTGGTTTAATGCTTTATAGCGTCTCTTTAAACTTGATCGATTTAGCCAGTATTTAAATGTAAAGGGTTATAAAAACTTTACTGTAAACTCAAATACTGTAAAATGTTGTCTTTGTTTTGTAAATTATTTATTTAATATTTATAATGTGTTACATTTGTCTGAAACTTAATTATAAAAATAGCTTTTGCTGTGAAGGAGCTCGCGGCCGCTCGTTTTTTTCTTTCGTGACGTTACCGCTAAGTGTGTAAAAGCCACGCCCCCACAATTTAATGATTAATGGTGCTTTCAGGAAGAGGGGCGGGATTAATCACAGTCAAACTTTCTCTGTGCTATCAGAGTCCACACAGACAGTCGATATCCTTCTACATTTCTTAAATCCTTCTAAAATTCTACATTTCTCTCATAAAAACTTTGGGAGAAATATTGTAGGAACACCAGGTTGGAAGGGAATAGTTAACTGATCTTAATCCATGAATAACTTTCAAAAATGTGAAAGCTCCAATTAGTTGTACACAATGCTGGGAAGTTTGATTCAATTTACTGAGCCGATTCTTTTGAACTGAATCGAATGTCCGGTTAGAGTCACTGTGACCAGTATAGTTATCCAAAATCCCTTTTTTAAATGACTAACATAGCTGTCACCCGTGAGTAATGGTTCCTGTGTCTTGTAAACACAGCCAGGACACTGTGCTTCATATCATCTTCAGATCCAATCTCTCCATTTTATCCATCTGTAACTAATCTTCAACTGATATTAATAATAAATATCAGAGTTAGAAGGATTAAAATGTATAAATAATTTAGAGTAACATCAGACTCTAAATCAGACCTGTTTGAGTCATTGGTTATGTTTCAACATGGAAATGTGAGTGACAGGAACAAATCATGACAAAAATAATAAATATTAGTGTTGAGTTTTGACTTTCATGTTTTTTACTGAATGTAATGTACTTGAGGCCACGCCCACCATGCCCACGTTACCACCCCCACCCCCGATTCCCTTGTCCTGAATTTCAACCCATTCTCATCTGGTCACCCTGAGCACAGCTGTAACTTAGTACTCGTCTATCAGAAGAAACTTCTTTTATGGTTGCAATTTCCCTGGTATGTGTTTCAATGTCCTGCAGTGTCACTGACTAGATGAATGGTGTTAAAGGAATTCCCAACAACCAGGTAGAGTTTAGGTATATGTATTAAAAAAAAAACAATTACATGCATAAATCAACTTAGAAATAAAATGTATTCAAAACTTTAATGCATGTTATCCCTTTTTTCCTAAGGTTTTTAAGTCAATACCATACCAACTCAACAGGTTGCGTATAAAACCATTGATTCTTGTTTTATGAGGCTTCATTTTGTGTTATTGTACCTGTACTACGTGACTCGGTAACACTCACTTTATATAATTTAGTGTTCTAATTAGAAACTAATTTAAATTAGGTTTATCTTAAGTTTTGTCCGGAAACGTGATATTTTTATGTGAACCATTCGACCACACATTCCATTTTTTATGGTTCTGTGTTCAGCTACAGTTTGTTGTTCCATGCGCCACCTGGTGGTTATTGTGTGAAGCATAACTAATGAATTTAAATTCTAAAAAGAGGGCCAGCAGGGTATAACTTGATCAAAGTGAGGAATCGCGTGAAACCTTAAATTACATTCTTAAATTCCACATGTGTATATTGAGAAGTGACACCACAATCGCTATATGACTACAATGTCTCTCTGTCTCTCTTTCTTTAAATGCAGAGAAGCCAAGAAAATGGCAGGTTAAATGAAAGCAAGGAAGATGGTGATGACAGTTAAATGTAGGAAGTATGAGGGAAGATTATTGGAGACTGACACAAGGGCTGCAACTAACCATTATTGTGATTTTCAATTAATCATCTAATCTATAAAATCACCTTTTTACAGACCTGCTCTGTCCACTCGCTTGACTTGGTGAACTTTCTCTGTAGACAGAGAGAGAGAGAAAAATGTTGCAATATATAGTTCTCATTTGTATTTTAACTACAAAATTTGATTTATTTATATTATTCTTACAGCAAAATCACAGTTCTTCTGCTTATGTACATTTTGTTGTGTTTATTTCACATCATGCCAGTAAAACACATTTAAATTAAAATAAATACATACAAATATGTATGTCTTGACTAAAGAATGAATGAATAGCCTATTCAGTCACTTAAACTGGGGGAATGAAATCACCAAATCAAAATTATAGGCCAACTAAGTACCAAGTAATATCTAGTGTCTGGATTTGGTATCCATAGTCATAGCCTACACAACACAGAGCACCTCAACTCAAGTGTTTTATTTATCAAATGCACATTATAACACATGCTCAATGGAATTCTTATGACATGGCATGCAACAACCACATAGCAAACATAAAATTGTGTGAATATAAACATACTATAAACAAATATAAAGAATATAAAAAATAGCTCTCAAAAACATACAAGCACTGATGAGCTACGTTTACCTTAGGCCTATTTTGTGTTCAGCATATCGCCTATTTGTTACTGCAATGATTGTAGTAATAAATCCTCATACAATAAGCAAAATAACTTAACATAAAATTCAAATGTACATTAACTGTGTATAACTTAATAGCAGAGTTCAGACTGTGCCTGAAGCATTGTAGCCTTGTCAAACTCAGTGGCTTTGATGATATTGGTCCCACTATCTGTGTTGAGACCTGGCGCTCCTCGCCGAGTCCCCAGGAGGGGAGCGCGTCCGTAAGTCCGTCTGCAATTGCTTCACCTTGTGATCCTCGGGAAAGTAACCCGTCTGGAGGCATATGCTGACAAGCTTCCGATCTTGGTCAATAAAGTGGACTGTCAGGCTCAAGTATGGTTCCGAGGTTCAGCTTTACCACAGGTCAGCTGTGGTCGCAAAATATGACCCTGACTTTAGTTGCTCCTCCACCCTTTCCCTAACTTCACTGTAAAGTGTAGGTACAGCTGTGCGGAAACAATATTTCCAACCAGGGAGCTCATATCTGGGGTCGATGACGGACATCATGTTCTTGATGCCCGTGTTTTCTACCGTACTAAACGGCATCATGTCCTTAGCCAAATAGTTTGTGACAGCCTTAGTAATGTCTTTATATCGTTTAGAGCAGGGGTCGGCAACCTTTACCACTCAACGAGCCATTTGGACCCGTTTCACACAGTAAAGAAAACACTGGGAGCCACAAAACCCTTTTGAAATTTAAAATGAAATAACACTGCATATAACGGGGTTTTTTTTGCCTTTGTGCTATGTATAAACAAACTATAATGTGTTACATTTATGAAATCAATGAACGACTGCAGAGAAAATGAAATAATATTTCTGCATGCAACAAAACATTTCTCTGAAAAAAAGACGTTGATTTGAAGATTAAGTAAAATACTCAATGTCTATTTGAGTCCTTGTAATAATGAGGGAAAAAAAAAAAACGCCGAACTTAAATTATCCACTGGCAGCAAACAAAAATGCCGTCCTCTCTCTGTGTGCAGTCATCCTTTTACTGGCACTGTGCAGTCACCTGGCAACCTGAATAATAAAATGTCTATTTCACTGAACAATGAAAAAATATAAATATATGAAAAATAATAGGCATTTAAAATACTTATCATACTTGGCCAATGGGATTTCTGCTCCTGAACCTCAGAGCACAGCATCTGCACATCGGGGCTGTATGCCGTCACCTTTATCTTCACACAGGACTGTAAGCGGTCATCTGTGAGGCGTGTGCGAGGTTTGTTTTTAATCAAGTTCATGTTGGAGACTGTCTGATCTACATATGGACACATCGACGTGTGTGGATGCCGGAATGTATGACAAGTAAAGCTGAAGGGCGACTATCGGAAATCGCCGTTTCAGTTTTCGCTTGGCGCACATTCCGGCATACACACGGATATGTCCATATGTAGATCAGTCAGACAGTTGAACTGCGCCGTGTGGCACACGGCTCCCGGTATAAATAGACTTTCAGTCCTTAGTGCTGCAACCGTTCACAGCTGCCCGCTATTCCACAACACACGTGACCTTATGACCTCTGACCCGCCGGGACGAAGACATGACGTCACCACGGAAGAAGCAAGCACATGTACGCTGCTTCCCGGGGGGAGTCGTGACCATGTTAAAAGATCGCCATAATCTTAAAAGAATTACATTCTGAAAATGAACGAACTAAAATAAAATACATTTTAATTAAATACTCATTAATTATTTTCAAAAGCTGAGCCGCATCAGAGGGATCAAAGAGCCGAATGCGGCTCCAGAGCCGCGGGTTGCCGACCCCTGGTTTAGACTGTTTGTCATAAGGCATGAATGCAGCGATCCGTGTTTGCTGCATCGGTTTCTCTTTTGACACAGCTGGTGATGGGATGGCGGTCCCATGGGGATGGGGGTATCGGTGATATTACAGAAACAGGTTGGCTTTAAACGTTTCTGATGTCTCATCTTCTGACTCTCAGAATATTCTATCGGGTGGACCTGCTTCAGATGGTGGGACAGATTTGATGTGTTCCTGCTGCTAGTCGGCACCACTCTCCGGAACATTTTGCAGCGCACTGAAACCTGAACTTTATCAGAGCTTAGATACGCAAACCACTTCCATACCACTGAATTAGTCTTTCCTCTCTTACCGACTATTTTGTCTGCTTTCTCTTCACTTATGGAAGCTCGCTCAGTCGCATTTGTATTGTGGTCAGAGGTACTCATTTTGTAGCTAAAACTTGCCACGTTGGAGCTTGGCCTAACACTGCCGAGCACTGGCTCACGTAGCCATTTGTATTCCGCTCTTTCTGCTCGGCTTGAATACAACGAACTGACACCTGAGCCATGAACGTCAGTCAGTGACAAATGTTTTAATGTCTGTCGAAATATCGGAAATGTGTTTAAAATCATATCACTGTTATTTATAAAATTTTCAGGCCTATGTAAAACTGTCATTTTGGCAATAATGTCCTTATACTCTGAGAGATGTGTCACATGCATTGCCACAGCAGAACGGGTGAGTCGGTCACACTTGCTAAGTAGGGCAGATTTGAAACTTACATCATTCTGAGTAATATCAGGGTTGCCATAGTCATCTCCGCTATTTTATCCGAATCAACTGACATCATTCTTAAAACTTCAAGCAATGCCTGTTTCCTTTCCGATTTATCTGCAGTTCTGACCTTCACTTTCTCATTTAAAGCTCCGGACAGAGTATCGGGCAGACACATAGTCAGCACCATCACCATCTATAAACTAGTGTGTACAAGTTTACAGATGTTGAAGGTGCTGACTATGTGTCTGAATATTGCTCCAGGATTTTCAAAAATTCTAATGGATTCTGTTTGGTGGGGTCAGATTTTCCAATATTGTTAATCACAGTTTCTAGTGCATTTGGATTAAACCCCCTGACCATCGTAGAACTCAGTGGACCCTCCCCTTCTTCACTATTTCACATGGTAGTAGTGGAGTGAACTGGTTCCATGGGAAATCTAACTGTGCAGTCAGACTGTTGACTACTGCTAAATGACTGAGAACCTCTCTCCCAACACTCATCACCAACTTCCTGTTAACCTGAAACTCGGTTACAAAGCACGACACCCACAGATCTCTCACTTGTGTTTTTCTCAACTGTACTATTGTTTATCATAAACTGACAAGCAGCCTGTGCTTCATCCAACTCACGGGACAGTGTTTCCACCAATGATTTAAGCATGCTATTGTTAGGTTTAAGACGTGCGATCTCATTCTGCATCTGCAAACTCTTTCCAGATTGTTTCACTAGCCTGGTACATTTTAGTAGAAATCACCCGTCACTGAGTCTAGAATGAAGTCGTGCATTTTCAGCCTCCACTTCATCTAGACTTCGCTTAGTCACTTTATACGAGGTAAAAAACAACGAAGCGCATTTGCAACTTATCCTTTATACTTTCTAGGCATTTTGGGATAATTTTCAAACCAGTACAGCCCACTCATACGGCTTATCATCAACATTCTCTATCCTGTCATACATTCCCTGTGAGCTGTGCTTCGTGATGTATTTAACAATCAGCTCTTCCATTCTCAAATCTTAATGAATTATGTTTTACAATTCAATAGCTATTCACCTGTTTCACTGACTACACATTATCTAGCTACTTTAAAATATCAGTTAGTCTGTTTATTCCCAGCTCTAGTAGCCTACATCTGATGTAAACGAACAAAACAGTCAGACTACGTCGGACTCCTGAACTTGAATGTCTCACTGCGTCGGACAGCCACAATGCATCGGGCCTTTCAAGTTCAAATACACGACCAGTTTTAAAATCTAATACTGCCACAGTATACGTCCTGTAAAACCACACTACGTCAGGGTTTTTTGTGTTATATTTAAACAGTCCACCTAGCCACAGTACTTCGGGCTTAAAACCATATTTATTGAGTTTAAAACACTGCCACAGTACGTCGGGGAAAACCACACTGCTTCTGTTCTCATGATTAAAGTTCACAGAGCCGCAGTGTGTCGGGCTCGCTACACTACACCGAGTCTCAGTTCCTTTACAAACTGAAGCACTTTGTTTCAGTTACTTCAGAAACAACAATTCCACTACAGCTCTGTGAGCACACTGCGTTCACTGTGTACAGAATAGGCTTAAGAACTCCTGCTAATGCTGAATAAACTAAATTCTCTTCTGCTCTTAACATTTTCTTTTCTAGATTTTTTTAAACAAGGAGGTTTCCTTGTTAAAAAAAAAAAACACAAAAGATGGAAGAAAAAAAGAGATGGAAAACCCCGTTTTTCTTACTTTTCCCTGCTTTTTTTTTCTATACATGAAGCACTTCAGGTTTCACACGATTGAAGTGAACCCTTTTCCTTAACCAATGGAAATATAGTAAAAAATAATAGACATAAATAAATAGATAAATGAAATAAATAGAATAGATTAAGAAAAGACAGACCTGTTGGCAGGGAAAATTAAAGCGGGATATATAGAAAATATTTTCTCGTATATACTGGGGGGACAGATTGGTATTTCCTCAACATTGGGGATCGACACGACCCCCCCCAAAGAGTGCGTGGTTACGCCCATGGTTTCAAACCAGGTTTTCTGTATATAATGTAAATAAAGTTTCATTCTAAATGTAAATTAAGGAGAGCATTTGATGCAATCACGTTCCGTTCTCACAGTACAGATGTTACAGGTGTGACCCCAAAGGGTGAGGGGATGGGATCATCAAGACAGATGTCTTTCTGAATGCTAATTACTTTGTTCAGTGATGGTTCTTGATGTCCCACTGCCACTCCCATGCTATAACTGTGAATGTCACTTTAGGTGATATTATACACATTTATCTCAGACTCAGATAAATTGTCCCACTGATAGTTCTGCCTTTTTGGGGAACAAGTTTATCCTAACACAGTTCAGGGTGGAATCTGCTGAGAGACAGTCTGTAATTTCTAACAGGTATGTCGTTGTGATGAATATGGTCTGGTCTGGTCTTCACAACGCAATTAATTTAATTAGCATTTAATTAGCTATGAAATTAACTTTGAAAGACATAAAAATACCACATTCAACACTTTGAGTGACATTAAACATTACATGGGCAAAATTTGAGCAAAGATATATTTATAGCGCTTACCTTTTCCTCAGCATCAGTCTGAGATTACTGGCGAAATCCGGAGCATGTGCAGTACTCCAAAAAACTGACTGCACGCTAACAGTTTAAAATTCAAAGAGAAGTCTGCTATCTTCATTTAAAAATCTTTCATTTACAAAGATATAATATTAAAAATAAACACCATGTACTAAGCAACATATTTGGTAATTGTTGTAAACTGCCTTTTTGTTGGAAGATATTGCCACTGATGTACAGTGGCAATGTCACAGCATGCTGCAAACTGTGTGGGACTTCTGACAGAACATATTAAATTAGCATTAGCTCCATGTTCCAGAAACTTCTAACCAAACATTCAAGAGGAAAGGAGAATCGGAACAAAAAGTAAAATAAGAAGTAGTAAAAGTGTAAAGGGAACAAATAAATGAGGAGTCTGTGTCTTAATTGTAGAGTAATAAAACTGTTTATTTATTTACGCGTGTAGAAATCAGCATTTGTAACGATGATGCCAAACGCTTTGAGTCTCCCGACTGCTGTTATCTCAAAGAAAAACTGAGATCAAGGTTCTTCAGCCAAGTATTTTTCCCCCTCTACTTTTTTTTTAATGCTTCAGCACCTGTGAAGACCCAGCTACCACCGGGCCGGTTCTGAGCACCACACTCCGAAACACCCAGAGAAAGCAATCCAACGCTTAACCTACAGTAGTTAATGACACTTCATTAGCACAGATGATCCTTGATCTTAATGGAGGCTTTCTGCCCAATGATTAGCACGTTAGCTATCCTGAGGTAACTATTCAAAATCAATAAAAACATAAAATAAAAAACAAAACCATCAGGATCTACTGCATGAATGAATACACAATTTGTGCACTTTGTCATGTCCTTCTGCCTCTTATACACATCATTAACATCATTAACATTATGTTCTCGTTACAATGTTTAGACATGATTTGACAGTTTATTTGAATAAATGTAAAAAATCTAAAAGGTTTGTGTCATTCCTAACACCTAGATGAACAATTTACAGTTGGATTTGTGACTGTACCTCATTCCCTCCAAATGCTATTGAGGTTAGAAACATGTATACCTATGTCGCATGTAACTTTAGAGATGGTTCCTTAATTTCCTCATATCCGCGAATATCGAAAGTCCAACGTCAAGCCAACTTTATTCCAGTTCCGTGTTGCAGTGCTGAGGATTTTCCTGATGTAGATCGCCAGGGGAGAAAAATATGAAAATTTAGCCAAAATTAAGTTTATAATTCCAAAAAACAACGACTGCTGACTAAAGGTGAGTGATGTCTCTAATAAACACTTGTAGACAGAAAGTATGTGTTTATAGTCCGTGTGTGTTTAGGGAACAAGAAGCGGCTCTCAGGTCACACTGCTGAAATAGTTTTTAGGTTTAATTTTAGTAAAGAGTAGAATTCCCAGCCCTGGTCCTGAAAAACCTCCTGTCCTTCAGTGTTCTCCTGCTTTATTACACCTTATTCAACTAATCAGCTAATAAACATCTTCCCTTAGAGCAGGTAAACACTAAACTCTGCAGGACATTACAACTGGTTCTGTTCTAAATGGATTTCATGGCTTTTGCTCTGTGGTGACGCTTTTTACTGCTAAAATGGGTTAAAGGTTATTGTATATAGTTATTAACTGCATTATATAAACATTAATGAAACAAGAATCAGATCATGTCATTTATTCAGGGACTGTTGAATCAGTTAATAATAATTAGTAACACCTGTATACCTGCTCATTAAGTAAATTATCCAATCAGCCAATCATTACGTAGTACTTTGTTGAATTAACGTTGGAAGTGATTATGGCTTTAAGCCTACATCCCCATACGCACATGACATATGTCACCTACATGCCAGAAAAAGAGCTGAAATTTAATGTTACATACATTACGTGCTTAAGTTTTGAGCAAGATGCTTAGCTTAGCCCTCCATGATGAAGACAGTGTGGAGCTGTGATGAACACAAGGCTGCAGATGGAAATAACAGCACCACTCAAACATGAAAAACTCACATCACAATAAAGATAAAAGTGCTCTTAATAGTGCAGCCTCTGGGCCTCATTTATCAATATTTTAGTAACGTTATGTGGAAATGTTTTATGCCAAAAGGATTTGCTGGATTTGTGAAAGTTTCAGAAATGCTGGAAATGGAGAAATTATGAACCCAACATGTTCAGAAATGGAGCGGCTGTGGATCAGGTGGTAGAGCGGGTTGTCCACTAATCGTAGGGTTGGTTGTTCGATTCCCGGTCCACGTGACTCCACATGCCGAAGTGTCCTTGAGCAAGACACTGAACCCCAAGTTGCTCCCAATGGCAAGTTTGCGCCTTGCATGGCAGCTCTTCTACCATTGGTGTGTGCGTGTGTGTGTGAATGGGTTAATGAGACACAGTGTAAAGTGCTTTGGATAAAACAGCTACAGTGGTGTGAAAAACTGTTTGCCCCCTTCCTCATTTCCTGTTCCTTTGCATGTTTGTCACACTTAAGTGTTTCGGAACATCAAACCAATTTAAACAATAGTCAAGGACAACACAAGTAAACACAAAATGCAATTTGTAAATGAAGGTGTTTATTATTAAAGGTGAAAAAAATCCAAACCATCATGGCCCTGTGTAAAAAAGTGATTGCCCCCTAAACCTAATAACTGGTTGGGCCACCCTTAGCAGCAACAACTGCAACCAAGCGTTTTGCGATAACGTGCAATGAGGCTTTTTACAGCGTCCTGGAGGAATTTTGGCCCACTCATCCTTGCAGAATTGTCCTAATTCAGTTACATTAGAGGGTTTTCGAGCATGAACGGCCTTTTTAAGGTCATACCACAACATCTCAATAGGATTCAGGTCAGGACTTTGGCTAGGCCACTCCAAAGTCTTCATTTTGGTTTTCTTCAGCCATTCGGTTGTGGACTTGCTGGTGTGTTTAGGATCATTGTCCTGCTGCAGAACCCAAGTTCGTTTCAGCTTGAGTACCGCGAACAGATGGTCGAACATTCTCCTTCAGGATCTCTTGGTAGACAGCAGAATTCATAGTTCCTTTTATCACGGCAAGTCAACCAGGTCCTGAAGCGCAAAACAGCCCCAGACCATCACACTACCACCACCATATTTTTACTGTTGGTATAATGTTCTTTTTATGAAATGCAGTGTTCCTTCTACGCCAGATATACTTGGACACACACCTTCCAAAGAGTTCCACTTTTGTCTCATCGGTCCACAGAATGTTGTCCCAAAAGTCTTGGGGATCATCAAGATGTGTTGTGGAGAAATTGAGACGAGCTTTGATGTTCTTTTGCTGCAGCAGTGGTTTTCTCCTTGGAACTCTGCTATGCAGGCCATTTTGCCCAGTCTTTTCCTGATGGTGGAGGCATGAATGCTGACCTTAACTGAGGCAAGTGAGGCCTGCAGTTCTTTGGACTTTGTTGTGGGGTCTTTTGTGACCTCTTGGATGAGTCGCCTGCGCTCTTGGGGTAATTTTGGGCAGCCGGCCACTCCTGGGAAGGTTCACCACTGTTCCATGTCTTCGCCATTTGTGGATAATGGCTCTCACTGTGGTTCGCTGGATTCCCAAAGCTTTGGGAAATGGCTTTATAACCCTTTCCAGACTGATAGATCTCAATTACTTTCTTTCTCAATTGTTCCTGAATTTCTTTGGGTCTCGGCATGATGTGTAGCTTTTTAAGGATCTTCTGGTGGACCTTACTGTGTCAAGCAGCTCCTATTTAAGTGATGCCTTGATTGTGAACAGGTGTGGCAATAATCAGGCCTGGGTGTGGCTAGAGAAATTGAACTCAGGTGTGGACAACCACAGTTATAGTATGTTTTAACAAGGGGGCAATCAATTTTTTCACACAGGGCCATGATGGTTTGGATTTTTTCACCTTTAATAATAAACACCTTCATTTACAAATTGCATTTTGTGTTTACTTGTGTTGTCCTTGACTATTGTTTAAATTGGTTTGATGTTCCGAAACACTTAAGTGTGACAAACATGCAAAGGAACAGGAAATGAGGAAGGGGGCAAACACTTTTTCACACCACTGTATATAAGTGCGCCATTTACCATTTATATTGAATTTCTCCATACTTGAACACAGTAAAAGGCTACGTTCACACAGAGGAAATGATGAGAAAATTGAAAAAAAAAAGATTTCTCAGAGGTGTAAATGAACTATATATTATAAATGTATTATGACTCATGTCTATAACAACCCCTTAAAAAGGCCAAGCTCTGGGGCTGATATAGAAAAGGCAGATTAGATGTGTATACAGTGTATAAAGTGAAATGAAAAGAAAATTGTTTGACATGAATTCTGAAAAAATATATCTACTGTACCCAGGTGATCATGGACATTAAGCATGCTAGAAAACCTTTACGACCTCTGCGATGTTTGATAAGCAGAAAGTGAACGGTCTGTAGCACATTACGGAGCACAGATTTCACCTACAGACATACCAAAAACACTCATCATCTTAGTTTAGGCTCTAAAAAAGAGTTGTGGAGGATTAAAAGATGATGTTGTGGAAAAAGTGATTTCAGGTTTTTATTCCAACTCAGCAGGAACAATTCTGCTATAAAACCCGTAGCCACACTGGCTCTTTCCTTGCTTGACCCAGATCAAAGTTCCTATTATCATGGAGACTCTGTGAAGATCAAACATAACTTTATACCTATAATTTACTTACTATATTTATTAATTACAATAATAAAGTAACAAGCTAGCAAGTTGTATAATATTGTTGAATTTAGGGAATTATATTTGTTTATTTATAGATCTACATATCTAGTTGTCACAACTTTCTTCAGTAAAATTGAGCTAGCTAATTAGCTGCTTAGCTGGAAGACACAACTCATTTTGTTGATCTGATTTTGGAAAATACTTTTGATGCTCTTAGTTGGAGAAACTGAGAATGAACAGTCCAGACCAGCAGATGAAGAAGATAAAACAGAACACACACAAATATATACTACAATAACTCTAACTTTCTCTATTTTCTATAAAACTCACCAGGCACCACTGGGATACAGGTTTGCTAATATCAGCAAATGATGAGTCCAGTATATACAATAAATATATAACTATAATAAATAGATAACTAAGAGTGTTCTGATATTTTACTTAGTAGTTTAGTTTAATAACTCAGACAATACTGTTATACTAATGCAGCACCAAAGACATTTTTCACTTTGAAGTAATTTTTTATGTTACTGTGAGTTAACACTGTTACGGAATTTACATAATAGAGGTTAGGACGAATGCAAGTGCAGTTAAAGACTTTTATTTGAGAGAGACAGGCGGATAAATCCAAAACATGAGACAAAAGCGTAGTCAAGAAACATGCAATGTTGTCAGGCAATTGGCAAACAGATATAAACAAGGCAAGGCTAAAATCCAGAACGAGAAATGAGAAACGAGATCAAAGAACATGAAGCAAAAGAAGGAACAGGGTACAAACTCCTGGTATGGTGATAACACTAAATACTTTGCAAAGTGCAAAGACACATGAGGGGTTTAAATGACAAACGTAATCGGGGTGAAACACAAGACAACTGAGAACAATGCTGCCCACCTACGGGAATCAACCAATGACTGTACATGGGAGGAGACAGGACATAAACCACAACAAAATGTCAAAGGTAAACAAAGTCATTGTCACTGAAGACCCAAAAGCGTACATCAAACTCGCGCATTGAACTCACGCTTTGGGTCTAAGAGCACGCTGCATTCTACAGTGCTACCTCAAGGGGAAATCGTGACACACTGATGTGGTCTAGAAGAAGTTAACTTCATTGTAGTGTACCTTAAATAAATATTACATATTGTATTATAAAAAGTAACTATTACAAATCTTGCAGTTAACAAATACTATAAATATCAGGCCTATAAATGCAGTATTATCAAGCATTACATTTCTTTCTTCTTCATACAAATGTTTGGTATTGAGAGTTATGTATTGTAGCGGGATCAGCCCAGGGGGCGAAGGCGTAGCACAAACACACGGGAGGCAGGTTGTAGTGAGAGAAGTGAGGGAAAACCCAGGATTTATTTGTCCTTCAATCCGTAGTGGTGTGTGTGTGTGTGTTTGGGTGCATGTGTGTCGTGTGGGGGGTGAGGGAAACCCGGCAGGGCGGGGCTGGCGTAGCGGCGTCCTCCCGGGCGTGTCGGGATTCCCGGAAGAGCTGGGAAGGAGCGGTTCCCTGTGCGGTTTCTCGGCCTCACCACTGTCTCGTCGCGCCGTCGCCGCGTCCGTCGGGCGGAGCCCTCTGTGAGCGGGAGAGGGAGAGAGAGAGAGAGAGAGCGCCAAATGGTTAGGTAAGCCCGTGTTTTCGCGGATTCAGTGGCAAATACCTCGGACATTAGCTGCCTACGTAGCGAGTTGATCTCCTCCCGCCGTGGGCGGCAGGGTGTCCTTTTATCCCCTCCTTCTGGAGCTGGATTGGTGAACCTCCTGCTCCCGGTTGCCAATCCGCCGGCCCGTGGCGGGGTTGGCTCCACCCTGCCATGACGGCCCTTCCGGTTAGCGTTGGGCAGTCGGGGAAGGAAGCGAACCTCCTAGTTTCGCGTCGGGTGTTGGTCGCCGGCGACAGTACCCCCCTCAGCTCCGAGCCTACTGCGCTGGGAGGTGGGCCCAGAAGCTGTCCGTCGTGAGAGCCCATCCGCATTCCCGTGCAGGGCCCTGCCCGGTGCCGGACCTGGAAGGAGAAATCCTGCAGGCGGGAAACCACCGAGTGACCCGGGCGTCGTGTCCTTGGCCTTGGCCATCCATTGCAGGGGGCGTGGTCTGTGACCAGGACAAAGTGTCGGCCTGCCAGGTAATAACTCAACTCCTCAATGGCCCACTTGATCGCCAAGGCTTCCCGCTCTACCGCTGCGTACCTCTTTTCGCGGGGGCCAGTTTCCGGCTGATGTAGAGGACGGGGTGCTCTTCTCCGTCGAAGGTTTGGGAGAGGACCCGCGCGCCCAACCCTGTTTCAGATGCGTCGGTGTGTACCGTGAAGGGGAAGCGAAAAATCCGGGTTCCGCAACGCGCGGGGCGTGGTGAGGGCCCGCGTTCAGGGCTTGGAAGGCCCTCTCCGCCTCGGTTGACCACTTCACCCGGTCCAGCTGGCCCTTTTGGTGAGATCTGAAAAGGTGCAGCTATCGCCGAGAAGTTAGGCACGAATCTCCTGCCAACCCCAAAGAAGGCACGCATTACTGTTTCTTAGATGAGGCGGAGGGTAGTCCCTTACGCCCCGATCTTCCTCGTCTGTGGCTTCAGCAACCCCCGCCCAATGCGGTACCCCAGGTACTGTGCCTCGGTTAATCCCAGGTGGCATTTCTTGGGGTTGGCTGTCAGTCCGGCTTTTGAGCCCCTCAGGACCTCCCCAGATGGAACAGGTGGTCCGACCAAGTGGAGGAGTGGACGACGACATCGTCCAAGTAGGCGGCTGCGAACTGCGGGCGGGTGTGGTCATAGGACGATGTCCATCAGCCGTTGGAAGGTGGCTGGTGCCCCGTGTGAGCCAAAGGGGAGGACCCGGTACTGCCAGGGGCCGGTGGAGGTACTAAAGGCCGTCTTCGGCCTGGCGTGGGCGCTAGGGCAACGCTTGCCAATACCCTTGGTGAGGTCAGGGTGGATATAAAGCGGGCCCTCCCCAGTCGCTCCACCAGATCGTCCACTCGGGGGAGGGGTAGCTATCGAAGTCCGATACCTGGTTCAGTCTCCGGAAGTCGTACACAGGCGCATGCTTCCGTCGGGTTTCGGTACAACGACGATGAGACTGGACCAGGGGCTGGATGACTCCTCGACAATCCCATCCCTTAGCATTCGCTCCACCTCCTCCTCGATGGCCTTCCGCCGGGCCTCAGGGACCCGGTAGGGCCTCTGTCTAACTACTACGCCGGGGGTGTCTTGATCGTGTGGTGAACCACCTGGGTCATCCCCGGGGAGGAGGGAGAACACGTCCCAGGTGGTCCACCAACTCGTTGAGTTCCTGTCTCTGCGCGGGGTGAGGTCTTCCCCAAAGTCGACCAAGGCACGCTTGTCAGGATCTGTGTCCCGGCCCGCGTGCGCGAAACCCTCGGGACTGGTTCCACCCACCTCTTCAGGAGGTTGATGTGGTATAACTTCCCGTCCGCAGCTTACCGGGTTGTTGCAGGCAGTAGTTGACGGCGCCCCGCCCGGCTCTAGGACCGTTATACGGGCCCTGCCACCAGGCCAGGAACTTGCAGGTGCTGCTAGGCACTAGAAGCAGGACCTGATCCCCGGATGGAACTCTCGGGGCTGTGCCGGGCGGTTATACACCCGCTGCTGTTCTTCCTGCGCGGGCGCATATGTTCCTGCACTATTGGCGCGCAGCGGTCAATTCTATCTTGCATCTCCTGCCGTACTCAATGATCGGCAGTCGCGGGGCGGCTGTTCCTCCCAGGCTTGCGCGATATCCAGCAGTCCTCTTGGCCGCCGGCCAAACAGGAGCTCAAACGGGGTGAAGCCTGTGGACGCCTGGGGGCACTCCCCGGACGAAGAGTACATAGGGGAGGAGGAGGTCCCAGTTCCTCCCCTCGTCGTCTACCACCCGCCCGTACCATCCGTTTGAGCGTCTGATTGACGCTCCCACGAGTCCGTCGGTCTGCGGGTGGTAGACAGACGTCTTCAGATGTTTCACCTGCAACAACCGACACAGATCCGTCATTAATTTTGACGAAGGGGCGTTACCTTGGTCGGTCAGGATGTCCTTGGGAATGCCCACCTGGCTGAAAAGAGGCATTAGCTCCCTGGCGATGTTGGGGAAGTGGCCTTGCGTAGCGGCACGCCTTCCGGGTACCGGGTGGCATAGTCCACAACAACGAGGATGTACTCGTGGCCGCGCGGACTTGGGCAGGGGCCCACCAGGTCCATACCAATCCGCTCGAATGGAACGCCTATGATGGGTAGCAGAATGAGGGGTGCCGGTGGGGGCTTCCTGGGCGCGGTGCGCTGGCACTGAGGGCATTGCTGGCAGAACCCTGGACCTCGGCATCCATCCCGGGCCATACGAACCGGTCCCTCAGTTTCTCCAGCGTGTTGCGTGCCCCTAGGTGACCGCCGGGGGGTGGGCATGGGCCAGGTGCATCACTAGGTTAGTCCTCGTCCGTGGTACCACCAGGAGGTCCGTCTTCCCCGCACAGACTCGTGGTAGAGGAGGCCCCTTTCACGAGAAGTACGGTGGGGAGCTCAGGTCGGGGTTCTGGGTGACCCCCTCTATCACGCCCGCTTGTGCCCAACAGTGTTTCAGGCGGTGCGTCCCTCCTTCTGCTCCCCCGAACTTCCCTTCCGGTTCACCTGTTGGAACACAGAGGACACCGGATTAATCAATCGGGAGGACTCACCTTCGGTTTCGGCGTCTCCGGCATGCGTGGGCTAGGCAGACTGCCCGGAGTTGGGTCCTCTGGGTCCGTCCGCGGCGCCTGCTGCCTCGTGCGCCGGGCCCGTGGGGAAGCCCGGCCAGTCTCTCCCCAGGAGCAGTGGCACCGGAAGAGTGGGGATCACGCCCACATGGAGGGGCCAGGTCCGGCTGTACTCCGGATCCGCCCTCGGCTGCGCGGGATCTCCGGGTCTCTCCATGGATGCAGGTAACGGCGAGGACTCCCTCCGGTTGTAGTGCCTTGGGGAGGACCGTCAGTCGGGCGGGCGTCACTGTGCTCCCGGTGTCCAGTAGGGCGTGGTGACGGGTCTTCCTTCTACCCACACCCTCTGGGTGGGGCCCTCGGGAGGCCTTGTTGGAGGTGGAGCGGCACCCAGGTAGCCATGGTTTCTGGATCGGCCGACGGGGCTCTATCTCCGGTTCCGTGGGCATGGGCTCGTCAGCGGGGGTCATCCGGCTTGGTGACCTCCGGCGGGTCCTCCATGGTCCAGGGGCCCGTTGACGGTCAGGCCGGGGCCCTGAGGTCCCGAGGGGTTGGGCAGAGGGCTGATGGTCCCCCTGGCTAAACCCGGGGCGTGGTCATAGTACGGCTCCAGTGCCGACATGGCGCCTGGGGTGATTCTGGCGCCTGTGCCCCTATGGCCTGTCGTTCTAGGGAATGCGACCCTCAGGAACCGGTCCATCGCCACCTTCTCTACCACCTCCGTGGCTGTATACTGGTCGGTCGGAGCCACCGCTTAGTGAGTCGGATCAGAGTGTTTGATTGCCCACGGGGCGGCCCCGGCTGGTAGACCCAGTTGTGGAACTCTACTGCCGCCTGGCACGTGGTGCGGCCACACCACGCCAGGACCCCCTCTTTCATCGTTGGGTAATCGGCGGCGTCTTCTGGTTTCGAGGCTGTAATAGGCGGTGCGTGCCTCCCCGTGAGTAACCCGCCAATGGCCCTGGGCCAATCATCCCGATCCCACCCTCCCGACGGGCAAATATTTTAGAAGGTTTCGAAATAAGCTACGAGGTCCTCGTCGGGGAGAGGGGTGGTAATGGCGGCCGGAGCTCCATCTGGGGTCCGGGGGGGGTGTGTAGCGGGGTCAGGGTCTTAAGGTCCACCAGCGTTTGGGTGGCCACCTGGAGGCTTTGGGAGTTGCTGAGTGACGGTCTGTTGCTGGATGCTGGCCTCCAGCAGGTGTTTTAAAGTTTGCTCCATGAGTTGTGTGGGGTTTTTTTTTTTTTTTTTTTTAGGGGTGGGTCTGTGCTACGCCCGCATCCTCCACCAGTGTAGAGGGATCAGCCCAGGGGCGAGAGGCGTAACACAAACACACGCGGAGGCAGGTTGTAGTGCGAGAAGTGAGGGAAAACCAGGATTTATTTGTCCTTCAATCCGTAGTGGTGTGTGTGTGTGTGTGTTTGGGTGCGTGTGTGCGTGTGGGGGGGATGGGGGAAACCCGGCGGGGCGGGGCTGGCGTGGCGTCCCCTCCGGGGCATGTCGGGATTCCCGGAAGAGCTGGGAAGGAGCGGTTCCCTGTGCGGTCTGCCTCACCACTGTCTCGTCTGTGCCGTCTCGTCCGGCGGAGCCCTTGTGAGCGGAGAGGGAGAGAGAGAGGAGAGAGAGAGGCATAACGGTTAGGTAAGCCCGTGTTTCGCGGATTCAGTGGCTAATACCTTGGATATTAGCTGCCTCTTAGCCGAGTTGATCTCCTCCCTTCGGTGGGTGGCAGGGTGTCCTTTTATCCCCTCCTTCTGGAGCTGGATTGGTGAACCTCCTGTTCCGGTTGCAATCCGCGCCGGCGCGGCGGGGTTGGCTCCACCCTGCCGAGACGGCCCTTCCGGTTAGCGTTGGGACGGCACGGGCTGGCGCCTCGTGCCGGGCGGCAGTGTGCGGGGAAGGAGCGAACCTCCTAGTTTGCGCGTCGGGTGTTGGTCCGCCGCGACAGTATCTATATGTTTATTTATTTGTGCAAATTTATATAAGTTTGAATGTTGACTGTGGCACATACCAGCAAAAGAGATCAGTCCTGATCATACATGTTGTATACTTACGAATAGTAATTACATTTTTTACCACTAGGTGGAGTCTATGTTTTAGATAGTTAGTTTTTGACCTGCGTGAAGTTGCCCCCCACCAACGCAAAACGTCAGCAAAATAGTCTCAATCGTTTGTGCTGGTTTGTGCCGTTAAAATTTTCGTTTGTGCTGCTTCGGTTCCGGAGATATTAAAGGAATATTCAAAGGTCATTCTGGGGTCACCCAGCCCCCCCACATGCTCCGAATTAACCCAAAATGGTCTCAATCGTTTGTGCTTCGTTTGTGCTGGTTTGTGCCATTAAAATTTTCGTTTGTGCTGCTTTCGTTTTTAAGATATTAGACATTTAATTATGGCGCGGTGACGTCACCAGCCCCCCACATGCTCCAAGTTCATTCAAAATAGTCTCGATCGTTTGTGCTGGTTTGTGCTGATAAAAGTTTCGTTTGTGCTGCTTTGGATTTGGAGATATTAAAATAATATTTATAGGTTATTCTGGGGTCACCCAGCCCCCCCACATGCTCCGAATTAACCCAAAATGGTCTCGATCGTTTGTGCTCCGTTTGTGCTGGTTTGTGCTGATAGAATTTCGTTTGTGCTGCTTTCGTTTTTAAGATATTAGACATTTAATTGTGGCGCGGTGACGTCACCAGCCCCCCACATGCTCCAAATTAACCCAAAATAGTCTCAATCGTTTGTGCTTCGTTTGTGCTGGTTTGTGCCGTTAAATTTTTCGTTTGTGCTGCTTCGGTTCTGGAGATATTAAAGGAATATTTATAGGCCATTCTGGGGTCACCCAGCCCCCCCACATGCTCCAAATTAACCCAAAATTGTATAACCCATACCCATGGTATAACCCATCACGCAGCACAAACCTCACAAGTCCTCACATTTCTATTTCTATATTTCTAAATTAAGGATTTTTACACTAACCATTGTTATCTCTTCACACTTTCTGCGTGTCTCAGAGAGCTCTTCCTCCAAACTTTGACTTCAGGATGGAGCTCTTCCTCCACTACTGTGACTTCAGGATGTTGTAACCCTCCCGTTCTCGCTCACAATCGTAAAACACAGCCATGGAGAACATATAAATGTTTACATAATGTTATGTTTACTTGTTGAAAATGTGTACTTAACAAATGCTGTGTAACTGTGTAACAATCCACAAAACGGAGACACATTATTTTAGGACAAAAACACAGTATTTTATGATGAATATAGTTTATTATGCAGTCTGTTAAATGTATTCTTCAATATGCAGATGTGTTGAATTGAGAGCCTCTTACTGAACAACACCGGTTGCCATATTGTTACTAGGGTTCCTTATTACATAAAGTGTACTTTGAAGAATTGGCCTTCACGTTCTTATCTTTTAGTGAGCAATAAACAACTCCTCCTCTTTGACATTTAAAGCATCATTTCCATAGGCATAATAGTCATTTAGTAATAGTCATTTCTATAGGCTCACTTATGAGGTAAGGTCACATATCTACCATAGCTCTGTCAGACTTACTACATTTACATTTACATTTATTCACTTAGCAGACGCTTTTATCCAAAGCGACTTACAAATAAGCAAAGCGATATATCAAGCAGGGAACAATACAAGTAGTGCTACTATACAAGATCCATTAATTGAATACCAGAGGAAGCAAAGTGTACAGAGTAGAGGTGTAAGTGCATTGTGTGTGGGTTTTTTTTTTTTCTCTAGGAGTTGGTTAGGTGTTCACGGAAAAGGTACTATGATCTTAATGGGGTGGAGCAAACTTCTGTGTTAGCGTCTTAAACTAGCATGTTCCTCGCCATTAGACCATGAGAAATTTTGTTGTGGTGATTTTGTTATTATTCAAATTCATCTATCACAATGAGATTTATCAGGTCTTTTGGTTTCTCATCATATGACATCGATAACAGTACTGACCAATAATAATAACTCATCAGTAACTCGTCATACAGCACAAACATTATTTTTAAAGAAACAGCTTAATGTAAGGATTTTCTCACTTACTGACTTTATCATATCACACGATATCTCTACTTCATCCAGAAGTTTCTCCAGCTTCTGCACTGCACCTTCCATTTTGTGCACATGGTACTTCAAGTTTGACTTCAGACTCTCCAGCTGAGTGTTGGACTCCATCACCTGCTCGTATTTTGCCACAGCTTCAGACAAAGTGTCCTGGAAGTTCAACAAATAAAGCTTGTTGGCTTTATTTAGTTCTCCACACACACTGAAACACTTCCGAGGACTCGACTCATCACTCATCAGAACAGATTGATAATGTTTTGATAAAGTTTCCTTCAGTCGATCATACTGAGACTTCAGGATACTGTGAGCCTCCCGCTATTGCTCACACTCCTAAAACACAGACATGAAGCAGAAGAGGTTTAAACTTTACTGCTTAATGTTCACATCTACAACGAGGCTCTTTAGTTCCACTTTTTGAAAATGTGTATTAAACAGTTGCTGTGATCTAGTTAAACCTGAAATACTGATTGTATTATTATTATGCTGATTTTTAATTAGTTCCAAATTTACACATCGGTCGCAGGTGACAATAAATACAGTTTAGCATTAAATATAGTTTAGCCATAGCGTTATGACTAACCTGCTACAGCAAAATGGGAGACACAATTTTTTTTTCTCTATGATTACAAAAAGCACTTATTTTATTATGTGCACCCCCTAGTTTGTTATTAGGGCTGGTTGAATAATTCATAATATGTTGAGTAAATGTGTTTTTATATAGAACATTATTGTTTATTAGGCGGTATCTTTGTTTGCTTGTTTTTTTGTTTGTTGTACCAGGGAATTTATGTACTACACTCTTATTATGATAATTGCAGAGTCTACATGTTGTGCAGTGTTGTGTAAGCTTTAACTGTAGATTAATATCTAGTATGTGTGTTTATATATAATCAGCAGAACTGATTCTGGGAGCTTCATTTAGAGATCAGAATATTTACCAGACTTCAAGTCCACTGTGCAGCTGCTGAACCTGTTTAAGTCTGGAATTCCGTGTGCCTGTGAATGAGTTTCAACATGTTCTACTTCTACAAAAGTGAAAGACTTCCTGAATCCTCAGCACCTTTTTAAAAGTGCGTCTGAACAAACTCAAAGATCAAGAAACAGCGAGATTAATGCCAACGCCACAACGCTTTACTGTCGAGTAAAGGTAATTTTTCATTTCTGCTATTGAAAATAATGATCCAGTTTATAAAATGGTGTGTGTACATTACAGTAGAAAACTGCGCTATGTGAACTGAGTATATTTTTCTCATTTCAGTAAAAATACATCATCTATAGACCTTTATCAGTGAGGACAAACACTATATAGCTGTATATTCTGCAAATATTTTACTATTTCATTAGATTTTATTTGGCTTTTACATTTCAACACACGCCCAGATGTTCAGGTGAAACAGCAGGAAGATTTGGCTCCATGCGCGTGGAGGAAAAATCTGAACCCAAACAATGTGGACGTTTGAATACAAACATAATTAGTGCTGTTTTGAAATGAACACACAGCAAAGGCATATTTTTTCATGTATTAATGGGTATTTAATAATAACGATATAGTAATTAAACATTAATGGTGAATATTAAAGGGACAGATCGCGTGCGCCAATCGTTCAGGGAGAATAATAATAAAGTGAAGGAGTTTCGGTCATTAATGGATCAACGAGCACAAAGTGAAAAGCTTTATTTCCATGTGTTTGTCTAAAAGGAGTGTGAGAATTCATCACACTACACAGAACTCTTCTACAAGTGTCAGTTTCCCCAAATTCACCTTTGTTGGAATTTAGTGTAACAGAACAGATGTTTGTGCGTTTTTCATGTCTTCACTAAATAATTAATACAGTAAATATTATAAATGCTTTATTACATTCCTTTCTTCTTAAAATAAATGTTTGACATTGAGCGTTATGTTTAATGAGGGTTGTTTATATTGATGTATGTTTGAATGGGGACTGTGGCAGGGGCACCTGCAAGATTTTATCTCAGGGTACACACAGAACTAGCTCCGCCCCCAGTCAACCCCCCCGTCTTCCCCCGTCTTCCCCCGCGCCAACGCGCCGCCACCAACTATAAATCCCTCACCCACAAATACTCAAGAAATGCAACTAAATTATTAATAAAATATAAATATTTCATATCTATTAGAAGTTTACTCTCCTCCTCCTGGTCGCATCAAATTTTTTTATCACTTCCTTGCTGTAGATTTTAATTTCAGGATGAATATTCATAAGGACAAGTCCAGTAAACCTGTAGTCTGTCATCGTGTCTTCAGACGCCTCAATATGCTGAAAGACCGCTCTGCAGAGGCGTGGACACTGGTGCAGTTAGACTTTCAGTACACAATGGAAATTTGGGAAAAATTCCGCCGTGTTCTTTAAAACCTCACAAATGTCACTGCAGCTGCATGCTGTACCATCCAATTCCCTCACAGCTCCATTTCAACATCAGCTCCACCTAGATTGGGCATCAGTGCCCCGTGCTAATTTTTTTTTTTTATCTCCTGCCACACTATGTCCGACAATTCTGGCCGTTTATCCGGCAGCAAATACTGTCCTTTCAGTCGTGGGAGTGCCAGGCAAGATCGGTCTTTCACCTCAGATTCGAGGTAATCTGAAACCGATCCTGTCTCCAATATTCTTCTGGGGTTGTTGCTGGTGTGTTTGACCGCTTTGTCTGCATTGTGTAGCGGGATGGGCGATGCACAGAGACACGGAGGCGAAGGTAGCGCAAAAACTCAGGCTTTATTCTTGGTTTGGTAGAGTGTATGTCCCGGGGGTGTGTGTGTAGGTCCGCGGGGTCGGGCTGACGCCGTGACGCTAGTGGGGGCGGTCGGGGAATCCCGGAGAGCGCCTCGGGCTCTCGGCAGTCCCTCAGCGCTGCGCGTCGTCTCGGCCGCCGCGGTCCTCGTCCGTGTCGGTGCCTTCCGCAAAGAAGTACAGAGAGAGAAAGAGAGAGAGAGAGAGAGATTAGTCATCCACAATAAAAAGGGGGAGCACGGAGTGAATACCTGCACGAGGTCTGCTCGGCGCTAACCGTTTCGGTAAGTCGGTACTCAATCTTCCGGGGTGGAAGGGCGTCCTTTTATCTCCGCCATCCGGGTAGCGAGTGGTGGAATTCTTCCGTCCGATCCTCCAATCCCGGACGGTGCGGCGTCGGTGGGTCCTCCCCGGCATGGCGTCCCTTCCGGTATTGCGCCAGGTCCGACGCCGGGCTGCCTGCTTCGCGCCGGGTACGGCAGTTGGCAAAGGAGCGATCCCCTTTCTCCTCGCGCCAAGTGCCAGTCCGTCGCGACAGTACCCCCCAGCTCCCGAGCCTACTGCCGCGGTGGTGGGCCCATAGCGCGTCCCTCCGTGAGAGCCCGTCTCGTTCTCGTGTAGGGTCCCCGCCCGGTGTTGGACCTGGAAGCAGAAGTCCTGCAGGGCGAGAAACTACCGAAGTTACCCTGGCATTAGTGTCCTTGGGCTTGGCCATCCACTGGAGGGGAGCATGGTCCGTCACCAGAATGAAGGGTCGGCCCGCCAGGTAGTACCTCAGCTCCTCGATGGCCCATTTTATTGCCAGGGCGCCCCCCTTTCTACTGCGGCGTACTTTCTCTGCCGGGGACAGCTTCCGGCTGATGTAGAGTACGGGTGCTCTTCTCCCTCGAAGGCTTGTGAGAGAACTGCGCCCAGCCCGGTTTCGAAGGCGTCGGTGTGCACCGAGAAGGGAGTGCCGAAGTCCGGGTTGCGCAGCACCGGCTCACTGGTGAGGGCCTCCTTCAGCGCCCGGAGGCGCCCGCTCGGCGTCACTGTCCACCTCACTTGGTCTGGCTGGGCCTTCTTTGTCAGGTCTGAAAGAGGAGAGGCTATCGCCCGGAAGTTAGGGGACAAACCTCCGATAGTATCCCGCCAACCCCAAGAAGGCACGCACCTGTTTCTTCGACGAGGGCCGAGGGTAGCCTTTCACCGCACGACTTTCTTTGCCTGGGGCTTTAGCATCCCGCGCCCGATCCGGTATCCAGGTACTGCGCCTCAGTTAGCCCAAGGTGACATTTCTTGGGGTTGGCAGTCAAGCCAGCGTCCCGGAGTCCCTTTAGAACCTCCCCCAGATGGAACAGGTGGTCCGACCAGGTGGAGGAATGGATAACTACGTCATACGGTCGGCGGCGCTTGCGAAGCTACGATGGGGCCGTGGGACGATGTCCATCAGCCGTTGGAAGGTGGCCGGGGCCCCATGTAGCCCAAAGGGGAGGACCCGGTACTGCCAGTGGCCCGTGGCGGTGCTAAAGGCCGTCTTGGGTCGAGCCGCCGCCAGGGGCCACTTGCCAGTACCCCTTGGTGAGGTCCAGAGTGGAAATGAATCGGGCCCTCCCAAGGCGCTCCACAAGGTCGTCCATTCGGGAGGGGTAAGCTGTCAAACTCCGAGACCTGGTTGAGTCGGCGAAAGTCATTGCAGAGCCGAATACTCCCGTCGGGTTTCGGCACTACAACGACGGGGCTGGACCAGGGGCTGTTGGACTCCTCAATGACTCCGTCTCGTAGCATGCTCTCTACCTCTTTCTCGACGGCGCCCGGGCCTCCGGGACACGGTAGGGCCTCTGCCTCACCACTACCCCTGGAGGTGTTTTTATGGTGGCGCACCACTTGGGTCATTCCTGGGAGGAGGAGAATACGTCCGTGAATTGGTCCATGAACTCGGGAGCTCCTGTCTCTGGGCGGGTGTGAGGTCCTCCCGAGGTCGACCAAAGCACGCTTGTTCTGATCTGTGTCTAGGGTGGCGTATGCTGAACGACCGGGCGGGTTCCACCCACTTCTTCAACAGGTTAATGTGATAGAGTTTGCCGTCCGTTCTCCTACCGGGCTGTTGCAGGCGGTAGTTGACGGCGCCTGACGCTCTAGAACGGTGTATCGGCCCCTGCCAGCGGGCCAGGAACTTGCAGGCGCTACTGGGTACCAGCAGAAGTACCTGGTCCCCTGGGTGGAACTCCGGGGCTGCGCCGGGCGGTTGTACACCCGCTGCTGTTCTTCCTGGGCGGCGCGCATGTGTTGTTGGACTATCGGTCCCACTCGGTCGATCCGGTCTTGCATTTCGTACATATTCCATGACCGAGCGGATACGGGGACGGCTGTTCCTCCCAGGCTTCGCGGCAACGCGCGTCGAGTAGTCCCCGAGGCGCCGGCCGAACGCAGCTCAAAGGGGGTGAAGCCGGTGGATGCCTGGGGGCACTCCCGGACCCCAAAGAGTACGTAGGGAGGAGAGGAAGAGGTCCCAGTTCCTCCCTTCTTCGTCTACCACCCGCTGCAGCATTCGTTTGAGCGTCTGGTTGAAACGTTCGACCAGCCCGTCAGTTTGGGGGTGGTAGACCGTGTCTTCAGATGCTTCACCTGCAACAGCCGACACAGATCAGACATTAGCTTGGAGACAAAGGGGGGGGCGTATACCTTGGTCGGTTAGGATGTCTTTGGGGATCCCCACACGGCTGAACAGGAGTACCAGTACCCTGGCGATGTTGGGGGAGGTGGCTTTGCGTAGTGGTACGACGCCTCCGGGTACCGGGTGGCGTAGTCCACAATCACCAGGACGTACTTCGTGACCCTGGGCCGACTTGGGGAGGGGCCCCACAAGGTCCATGCCGATCCGTTCAAAGGGGCCGCGATGATGGGTAGAGGGATGAGGGGCGCCGGCGGGGGCCTCCGGGGAGCGGTGCGTTGGCACTGGGGACACTGCTGGCAGAACCTCTGGACCTCGGCGCTCATCCCGGGCCACACGAATCGGTCCCTCAGCTTTTCCACTGTGTTCCGCGGTCCCAGGTGACCGCCGAGCGGGTGGACATGGGCGAGATGCATGACGAGGGGCGCCTTCGTCCTCGGTACCACCAGGAGGTCTACCTGCTCCCCGCGGCGGTCGGCCCGTTGGTAGAGGAGGCCACCCCGGACGAGGAAGTACGAGGTGGGAAGCCTCAGGTCGGGGTTTTGGTCGACCCCCTCTACAACCCGTACCTGGGCCCAGCAGTGCTTGAGTCGGTCGTCCTCCTTCTGTTCCCGCCCAAAGCTCCCCTCTCGGGTTACCTGATGGACAACACCAGACATAGGGTTAGTTGCTATAGCGTCCTCACCTTTGGGAGTGGCGCCCCCCGTTGTCCTGGGCCAGGTAAGCGGTCCGGGCCCAGGTCCTCTGCTTTCCGTGTCGTGTGCCCCGTCTCGGTGTCCCGGCCCGGCGGGCATCCTGGGATCCCTCCCTAGGAGTAGTGGTATGGGGAGGTCAGGGATCACGCCTACATGGAGAGACCAGCTCCCGGTCACGCCCTTGATCGGCACCTCGGCTGTCGGGACTTCTTGGGTGTCCCCATGAACGCAGGTCACAGTGAGGCTCCCCCCTGGTTGGAGCCCGCTGGGGAGGATGGACGGTCAGGCGAGGGTCACCGAGCTCCCGGTGTCCAGCAGCGCGGTGATCGGCCTCCCTCCAATCCACACCTTCTGGGTGGGCCCCTCCGGCAACTGTCGTACATGGAGGGCGCAGCCGGCCAGCCAAGGTTTCTGGGTCGGTCCGGGAGGCCCCAGTTCCGCTCCGTGGGCATGGGCTCATCGGTGGGATTTACTGGGGCGGGCGACCTGGCGCGGCGCGCCAGTGCAGGCTGGGCGTGGCCGGGCAGACCGGACTCCCGAGGCCCCTAGAGGCAGGTCAGAGGGCTGTGGCTCTTGTGGGTCGAGCTCGGAGGTGGCGGTGATGCGCTCCAGGGCCGTCAGGAGCTCCTGGGGGTTCCTGGTGCTTGGACCCCCACAAGCCTGTCGTACCATCCGGGGTAATGCCCTCAAGAACCAATCCATTGCCACCTCTTCCGCCACCTCGGGGCCGTGTGCTGGTCTGGCCGGAGCCACCTTTTGGTGAGGCGGATGAGGGTGTTCAGCTGCCTGCAGGGCTGCGCCCGCCGGCTGATAGGCCCAGCGATGGAACTCGGCGGCTGCTTGGGGGGAGCCTCGCGCCACCACGCCAGGACGCCCTCCTTCATGGTGCGGTAGTCCGCGCTCCTCCAGCTCGAGACTGTAATAAGCCTCGCGGGCCTCCCCTGTGAGCAGGGGACCTATGGCGCCGGGGCCAGTCCTCCTTATCCCAGCCCTCGCCGGGCGGGCGCTGGTTTCAAAGGTGGTCAGTGCACACCACGGGTCGTCATCAGGAGCCAGGGGGGGAGTAGGCGGCGGTGCTCACGTCCGCGGTCCGGGAGAGGCGTGGAGGCGCCGCGGGACTGTAAGCGCCACCAGCGTCTCTGTCGCCGCCTGGAGGCTTTCCCCGCCAGTTGTTGGGTGACGGCCTGTTGCTGTATACTGGCCTGCACCAGCTGCTGTAATGTCTGCTCCATTGTGTGCGTGTTTTTTTTTTTTTTTTTGGAAAAGAAGAAAAACTGATAGTCTCTCCTTCTCTCTTTTTTTTTTTTTTCTTTCTGAAAAAGAAGAAAAACTGATAGTCTCTCCCTATTTTTATTTTTATTTTTTCTAGGTAAAGGGCGGTTCTGTGCTCATGCCCGCATCCTCCACCAGTGTAGCGGGATGGGCGATGCACAGAGACACGGAGGCGAAGGTAGCGGAAAAAACTCAGGCTTTATTCTTGGTTTGGTAGAGTGTATGTCCCGGGGTGTGTGTGTAGGTCCGCGGGGTCGGGCACGCCCGTGACGCTAGTGGGGGGCGTGTCGGGGAATCCCGGAGACACCTCGGGGCTCTCGGGTCCCTCAGCGCTGTCGTCGTCTCGGCCGGCGCGGTCCTCGTCCGTGTCGGTGCCTTCCGCACAGAGTACAGAGAGAGAGAGAGAGAGAGAGAGAGAGAAAGAGAGAGAGAGAGAGATTAGTCATCCACAATAAAAAAGGGGAGCACGAGTGAATACCTGCACGAGGGTCTGCTCGAACGCCAACCGTTTCGGTAAGTCGGTACTCAATCTTCCTGGGGCGGAAGGGCGTCCTTTTATCTCCGCCATCCGGGTAGCGAGTGGTGGAATTCTTTCGTCCGATCCTCCAATCCCCGGACGGTACGGCATCGGTGGGTTCTCCCCGGCATGGCGTCCCTTCCGGTTACTGCCAGGTCCGACGCGGGGCTGCCTGCTTCGTGCCAGTACGGCAGTTGGCAAAGGAGCGATCCCCTTTCTCCTCGCGCCGAGTGCCAGTCCGTCGCGACAATTGTTACTATTTGAGGGATGGAGGGATTGATATGAAGTTTGTTAGCCAACTGACAACTGCCTTTGACCTCACAGAACCTCGCATCTTCCCTTATATTTAGAAGCAGGATCACTCATGCACTGGCATTACTAGCAGTATCTCAACGTTGGATTTAAAGTCTCGTTGAAAATCTCATCAGGGATAACGGAATCAGTGGCTGATTTAAGCTCATCTGCTTTAAATGTGCTGATATCTGATACGTCAGTTATTATAACCGGGCAGCTAACAGGTACCTGTGGGCTGGCAGGACTAACAGAAGGTTGTTGTTGGAGGGTAGAGGTTCCATGTGAGGAGGCTGAGCAGCTGGCATATATATAATTAGTTTGTATGGTATGTAACCATAAAATTTGACAGGTCTAGGTCAAAGGTCAAAAAGATACATATTCTATATCTCTATATCTGGGTCAAAGGTCATGATCATAAAAATATATATAGCTATGTAGCTATGTTAAATCTGGATCACATACATTCCTGACACAAACGTTACCATACCTGGAATGGTCATATGTTCTCCACACACGTTGCACACTTTTTAACAATCTGAGGTAGGTCATAAAAATATATATATAGTTATGTTAAATCTGGATCACATACATTCCTGACACAAACGTTACCATACACGGTATGGCCATGTTTATTACAGATCCAAACAAAAATATGACACACACACACACAATCACACACATGCACGTACAGACAAACGCATGCATACGAACCTGTTTATAAAAGTCGAGCATCCCTCTAGGTTTTATAATACTCTGTACTTAGAAAAACGTGTGAGAGCTTACAACATGGCTGATGTTTGTCCTAACACGCCGAATAAAGCTCACCATTTTTTGGGAAGAAGAGAAAAAGGCTATATGTATTACACACACACATCCAAACAAAAATATGACACACACAAACACGCTTTCACATTATTTAAAATGAATTTAAGTGTTATGTACTAAATTCCCATAATTATGAACACAAGTTGTTAAGTTGACAATCATTTTTTAAATTACGTTGCTCCATTTAGATTGTCTGCAGTAGAATGCAGTCTTTTAAACCAGGAAAAATGACTGCCTTTAAGTTGTATAACAATAGTATGTAAAGTCCAGTGTGATTTACATTATAAATCTCATACGTAACATCTCTGCAGGATTTATAGACGTTAAAGCACTGAATGAAATGAGCAATATAGACAAAAAAGAAACACTCTGTGTCTTCTACTTTTATTTCTCTCATAGAACTATCCACAGTCCAAAGACTGTGGAACTAGAACACTACATGTATAAATAAAAGTAAAAAATGTATCAATACATGAAATTAGATTACAAAATGTAGTTAAGGTTTACATGAATAAGCAGAAATGTAATCATCCTATAGCACAAATGAAAAGCCCTCTCTAGATGAGCGTATTTGTCAAATGAAACTTTTTCGTCCTTATCCACTGCTACAGTAAACTAAGGAGTAGATATTCAAATTACACTGCTAAATATGACTAGCATTAGCTACGTGTAGTGGTGCAAACTAGTCCATCAAATGTATTAGCAGGTCTAGCCTATACACGAGTCCACTACTGGTCATATCACAATTGAGAATATCCCCCAAATGCATTGCTTTAGTAGAATTTAATTGTAAGGGAAATGAGACTCACATTGTAATGTCCTTAGTATTTGTTCAGTCTAGAGGTCCTCTAACACTCTGTTAAATGAATAAATGCAAATGTACTACAACGTAAATTTTGTTTTAAATCAATTAATGCAGAAATTACACACAATATTAAGTCATCAAAATAATGTGTACAACTTAAAATATTTAATTAATTCAATAAATTAGAATTTTTATCTTGCAACCACACATTAAATTTAGATTGTGGGGGATCGTTTTGTAAAAGCTCCGCTATTAGAAAATACATGATGGTTGAATGTGAACATAAATGAGCAGAATGTAAGCTTGTGAAATAAATGAAACTTTATTGATTACATTTTTGAGAAAATGGCATGACTTTGAATAAAAATTTACTGAAATAAATACTCTACAACTTTGATATACCTGTTGAAATGTAAAAAGGAAAAAAAAGTTTTTACATACCTTCTAAATAGGTCCCTTTAGGAGGGAAACGTTTTAAAGACGGTGTTTTATAAGAAACGCGCGTATTACATGCCTTCTCAACATAACCCTTTAGGATGTAAAATGTTTAAAGTGTTGCTTAAAAGAATCGAGAGTTTTGTTTAAACTAGAAGACACATTTTTCGGGCGATGTCCTGTAGGCCTATACACACACCGTCCTACACATGTGTTTTCCCGGGGTGACCGTTCTGAAGTGTGTGGGTGAGAGAGAGAGAGAGAGAGAGACAGAGACAGAGACAGAGACATGTGTTTCCTGGGGGGTTTGCTGACCAGAATGCTTACAGTGTGTTTAATGAATTAAGGGATGAGTCGTGTGTTTCGGGGTTTTACAAAAAAAGCCAAAAGTGACAATTAAACAAAACTAAACTAGCCAATAGATTTATTTTAACCCATTCCCCACCATCAACGATGCAAGCATATACACACAAACGCACACCTTTAATTATTCTCATCCTCTCTTGCTTTATCAAGATGTCATGAGTGTACATTGATAGATTAATAATCAATTTAAAAGTTATGCAAAAAATAAAAACGGAGTTAATTATCTCGCTCTCATGGTACACACATGACACACACAGCCGTATGTGGCAGGCGCCACTGTACTGTGGCACATACCACTAAAAGAGATCAGTCCTGATTATACACATCTGTCTGTCCGTGACCAATAACCTTTCTTTACTAATAGTGAAAATGGATCACACTAATCCTGAACAACCTGCTGGATCTCTACAGTTCAAAAAGAGGTAAGCAGTTATTTTATTTAAGGTATGAATATTTATTGAAAATATAAAGACTTTATGTACATCATAGAGCGGGGGTTAAACTTAGATTCTGCCCAGGCATCAGTGAACATCATGAGGCTTTAAAGGGCAATAAATTAAAGCTCTTAATGTTTTACACATTATTATCTGTTCTATTGATCAACACCAATAACCTTGGCTCTGAAAGTAGAATAGAACATTTCTACGAAAATAAGTTAAAGTTAAATAAGTTTAAAAAGGTAGAGTTTACACTAGAAAAGCGTTTGCTCTATCATCCAGACATCACGAGTTCGAATCGCGATGATGTCATCCATGTCTGGAAGATTGGCCGTGGGTGGGGTGTACTCTCTCTCCCCTATCAATCACAGTGACACTAGCCAATCATGCATGTAGTAGTGCTTTCCTCCAAGTGTATTACAGTGCCCCCCGATGTTGCATGAGCAGCCGGTCAAAAATATGTGGCCTTTTCACACGAACAGCCTTCACCCTAAAAGAAAAATCATCAAACATGTCAGACCACGCTAGTACTATCTATCAACTCTCTCCAACCTGGGCATCACTGGAACGGTTCTATGCGGGGTGGAATCCTATCTTTCGGACAGATCCTTCAAGGTATCATGGAGCAGAGGTATTTCTGAAACTCAGCAACTCACAACTGGCGTTCCACAGGGGTCAGTTCTGGGTCCACTCCTCTTTTCTATCTACACTACATCTCTCAGTCAGGTGATTGAGTCTCATGGCTTTTCCTATCACTGCTATGCTGATGACACCCAGCTATATTTGTCCTTCCAGCCTGACGATCCATTTGTCTCTGCACGCATCTCTTTTTGCATGTCGGACATCTCGGTCTGGATGAAGGAGCACCATCTTCAGCTTAACCTGGGAAAATCTGAGCTTCTCGTCATCCCAGCCAATCCCTCAATCAACCAGAACCTCACTGTACAGCTCAGCTCACTTACACTCATGCCAACCAAGACGGCCAGGAACCTTGGGGTGATTCTTGATGAGGGCTTGACCTTTACAGACCACATCTCAGCAACTGCAAGGTCCTGTAGGTTCATCCTGTACAACATCAAGAAAATCCGACCATACCTCACCGAACAGGCTACACAGATACTAGTCCAGGCTCTTGTCATCTCTAAACTGGACTACTGCAACTCACTGCTTTCAGGCCTCCCAGCCAGCTCCATCAAACCCCTTCAGATGATTCAGAATGCTGCAGCGCGCCTTGTCTTCAACCAGCCCAAGACAACCCATGTCACACCCCTCTTCATCTCCCTCCACTGGCTTCCTGTAGCTGCCCGCATCAATTCAATTCAATTCAATTCAATTCAATTCAATTCAATTCAATTCAATTCAATTCAATTCAATTCAATTCAATTTTATTTGTATAGCGCTTTTTACAATAGTCATTGTCTCAAAGCAGCTTTACAGAAATAAAAAACAGGTATAAACAGTCAGAAACATCTAAAGAGAGACAAACAGGAACAGATAAACAGAGACAAACAGGTAGAAAACAAATGGAATTTATCCCAACTGAGCAAGCCACTGAGTGGCGACGGTGGCAAGGAAAAACTCCCTAAGATGTTTTTTGAGGAAGAAACCTTGAGAGGAACCCGACTCAGAAGGGAAACCCATCCTCATCTGGGTAACACAGAATGTGAAGGTAACACAGATAATGTGAAAATGAGAAGTATGGCCTTAGGAGCAGCCGTAGTCCCAGCAGAAGATTTGGGCTCATCCAGAGGTAGAAGGGATCTGGATCTCCAATATCTCCATAAATTTGTGTGGGGCTCGGCAAAAAGAGAGAGAGAGGGAGAAAAACGATTAGGATTGTGAAGTAGTGCGATATAATTTAGTCAGGGTAAGTTTGAGTAAACAAATACGTTTTAAGCCTAGACTTAAACACTGAGTGTCTGAGTCCCGAACACTAATAGGAAGACTGTTCCATAACTGTGGGGCTCTATAAGCGAAGGCTCTTCCCCCTGCTGTAGACTTCACTATTCTAGGTAATATCAAATAGCCTGCATATATTGATCTGAGTAGGCGTGGCGAATCATATAAAACCAGAAGGTCGCTTAGATATTGTGGTGCAAGACCGTGTAGTGCTTTATAGGTTATTAGAAGTATTTTAAACTTAATGTGAGATTTTACTGGGAGCCAGTGCAGTGTGGATAAGATCGGGGTGATATGGTCGTATCTTCTAGTTCTAGTAAGGACTCTAGCAGCTGCATTCTGGACTAACTGGAGTTTATTTATATTCCTACTGGAACATCCAGACAGTAAGGCATTACAGTAATCTAATCTAGAGGTGACGAATGCATGAACCAGTATTTCTGCATCATGTAGTGACAATATGTTTCTTATCTTAGAAATATTTCTGAGATGAAAGAACGCTATCCTAGTAATATTATCTACATGAGCATCAAATGATAGACTGGAGTCAATAATCACTCTGAGGTCTTTAACTGCTGTACATGATGAAACAAGTTCAAGGCCTTGATGCTCACCTGTAAGACCTTGTCAGGAACAGCACCCTCCTACCTCAACTCTCTCCTGAAGGCATACATTCCCTCTCGCAATCTGCGATCGATTAGAGACCGACGTTTAGTAGTTCCCACTTAACGTGGCGTAAGGTCCCTTTCCAGAACCGTCACGCTTACCGTTCCCCAGTGGTGGAATGCACTTCCGATCTCAATCCGGACTGCAGAAACTCTCACTATCTTCAAAAAATAGCTAAAAAAGGCCCACCTCTTCCGTGAACACCTAACCAACTCCTAGAGAAAAAAACCCCACACACAATGCACTCACACCTCTACTCTGTGCACTTTGCTTCCTCTGGTATTCAATTAATGGATCTTGTATAGTAGCACTACGTGTATTGTTCTCTGCTTGATATATCACTTTGCTTATTTGTAAGTCGCTCTGGATAAAAGCGTCTGCCAAGTGAATAAATGTAAATGTAGTACTAATCTTTTTAGTGGTTGTCTACTGACTGACGTTAATGAGAACCTACAGGCAGATAAATAATTAATAGCAAAACGTATATGATGTTGAATAGTGACACCAAGGAAAAGATATCAGACTCTTCAGGACCCAGCACTTCCTCCATGAACAGTGATGTGTTTATAGAACCTCCAGCAGATCCCTCATCTACACACAGGTAACATCTTCATTAAACTACTTAAAGACAGTTCATAAAATTACAAACATTGATTATAAATCAAACTTTATATTGATTATATTACACCACCTCAGGCCTGTACGTGTTGTGTAATCTTTAGACCATCAAATATGAGGAAAATATTCATTAGTGTGAAATACAAACTTTACAAAACTAGTAGAGTATTACAAAAACACATAGAATAATTCTTTACAATTCAAAATAATCTGGTTAAAATTTAGACTAGAAGGTTAAAGTTCATGGATGACCTTTGATGTCTTGACAGAGATAAACATGCTAAGAGTTAAACGATATATTTAGCTGTCATTAATTTTAAAATGTTAAACAGTTAAAACAGTTAAAGGTTAAAAGTCTAAAAGGTTATAATGGTTAAAGGTTAAAACCATAACAACTATGTTTAAATGTTAAAAGGTAAAACAAAAAACTAAAGAATTAAATAATTAAAACATCTCTGAAGAGTAAAACATTAAAAGGTTGAAACTTGTAGTTAAATATGGGAGATATTTGCCACCTGGTTGCCAGGTTGTTGATAAGTAAGTGTGAAACAACTAAAGGAATTTATCCAAGTTAGTAAAGTTTAATAAAATACTATTTCACACTGAATAAATGTTAAGGGTGTTTTTTTGTTGTTGCTTTTGTGTGTGTGGGTGGTGTGTGTGTGTGTGTGTGTGTGTGTGTGTGTGTGTGTGTGTGTGTGTGTGTGTGTGTGTGTGTGTGTGTGTGTGTGTGTGAGAGCAGTGCAACAGAAATAAAGAGATCAGACTCACCAGTACCCAGCTGTGTGTCTATGAAGAGTGATCAGTCTATGGATTTCCCACTAACATTTAAACATTTTAATTTAAAAAAGCTTTTTATCCATTATACTGATATATACTGATATATATTCTATAGTATGAAAGTTTTCTTTTAGAATATTATAAAGATACACATACTGTTTACTTTATTAGGAACACCTGTACACCTTCACATTCATTCAATTAGTCGATCATGTGACAGCAGCACAATGCAAAAAATTATACAGATACAAGTCAAGATATTTAGTTCATCTTTACATAAAACAGCAGAATGGGACACATATAAACTCAGTCACTTTGACCGTGGCATGATTGGTGGTGCCTTAGGAGCTGGTTTGACTGCTGATATTCTGGGCTTTTCATGCACAACTGTCTCTAGAGTTTACACAGAATGGTGCAAATAAAAACAAAAAACAATCCAGTGAGGGAACTTCTGTGTTTAGAAACTTCTTGTTGAGAGATCAGAGAAGAAAGGCAGACTGATTTGAGCTGACAGAAAGGCTATGGTTACTCAAATAACCACTCTTTACAAAAGTGATGAACAGAAAAGCATCTCAGAAAGCAGAGCACATTGTAGCTTGAGGCTTCACCAGCAGCAGACCACATCAGGTTCCACTCCTGTCAGTCAAGACTAGGAATCTGAGGCTATAATGGGCTCAAACTCACCCAAACTGGACAGTTGAAGATTGGGGAAAATGTCACCTGGTCTTTAATTGTCCACTCCATCTGGCACTAACAACCATGCCATGGTCAGAGATCACATTTTTCCCCATTCTAATGTCCGATTTGTAAATTAACTGAAGCTCTCGACCTGTATCTGTGTAATTTTGTCATTTGTATCCATCAGGTTTAGTTACATTTGCATTCTCTGAAACATTGATCATTGTTTTATTAAATTAGAGGCTAAAGTTAAATCATAATTTTAAGTAATGTGGATAATGGTGTAATAAAATGGACAAGTGCATGATATTTAAAACTTTTGTATTCAGTGTCCTGCAGGGAGCAAGAGAGAAAACACAACAGATCATAATCACAGATACAGGGTAAGATCAAACTCAGCATGACAATAGTATTTTAATCATTATGCTGGTATTATAAACATCTCTCCAGTCACTTTGTGCTGAGTATTTCTACAGATAATGAGGATAACAAGCACATATACATTTGACTCAAGAAAAATGACAGAGATTGTGCTTGATATCTCACCACATGTCTATTACCATTTTACAGGTGTAAGTCTGTAAGCACTGAACCTCATCTTCAGGAGAGATGCAAATTAAATCTGATAAAGAAGTTTCAGCATGTAAATGAGGTGATAACAAACCAGGGAAACCCAACACTTCTGCATGAGATCTACACAGAGCTCTACATCACAGAAGGAGACAGTGGAAAAGTCAATAATGAACATGAGGTGAGACAGATCGAGGCAGCATCCAGGAGAGCAGCAACAGAGGAAACACCAATCAAATGCAATGACATCTTTAATCCCTTATCTGAAGAAGACAAACCCATCAGGAGCGTTCTGACAAAGGGAGTCGCTGGCATTGGAAAAACAGTCTCTGTGCAGAAATTCATTCTAGACTGGGCTGAAGGGAAAACAAATCAGGATGTTTATCTCATATTTCCACTTCCTTTCAGAGAGCTCAATTTAATGAAGGATCGAAACCTGAGTCTGATGGAGCTTCTTCATTTCTTTTATAAGGAGATAAAAGAAACAAACATTTCCAGCTTGGACAAAGTTCTGTTCATTTTTGATGGTTTGGATGAGTGTCGTTTCCCTCTGGATTTCCAGAACACAGTGATTTTGTGTGATGTAACTGAATCAGCATCAGTGCATGTGCTGCTGATAAACCTGATCAAAGGGAATCTGCTTCCCTCTGCTCTCATCTGGATCACCTCCCGACCAGCAGCAGCTGATCAAATCCCCTCTGAGTGTGTCCATCGAGTCACAGAGGTACGAGGGTTCAATGACCCGCAGAAGGAGGAATATTTCAGGAAGAGGATCAGTGATCAGAGCCTGAGCAACAGAATCATCACGCACCTGAAGTCATTAAGAAGCCTCTACATCATGTGCCACATCCCAGTCTTCTGCTGGATTTCAGTCACTGTTCTAGAGAGAATGTTGGGTGAAGCAGAAAGTGGAGAGATCCCCAAGACTCTGACTCAAATGTACACACACTTCCTCATCATTCAGACAAACGTCATAAAGAAAAAGTACACAAAGAGCAGAGAGACAGATACAGAAATGGTTCTGAAACTGGGTAAACTGGCTTTTCAGCAGCTGATGAAAGGCAACCTGATCTTCTATGAGGAAGACGTGATGGAGTGTGGCATTGATGTGACAGAAGCATCAGTGTATTCAGGTGTGTGTACACAGATCTTCAGAGAGGCGTTTGGGCTTCACCAGAGTAAAGTGTACTGCTTTGTTCATCTGAGCATTCAGGAACACCTCGCAGCTCTATATGTGCACCTGACATTCAAGAATAAAAAGAGAAATGTTTTTAAAAAGCCGGCCGTTCTGAAATTGAGCCTGAAAGTTAGGATCTCAGATGTCCACAAGAGAGCTGTAGATCAGGCTTTACAGAGTGGAAATGGACATCTGGATCTTTTCCTTCGCTTTCTTCTGGGTCTCTCACTGGAGTCCAATCAGATCCTCTTACAAACCATAGTGACACAGACAGGAAGTAGCTCCCACAGCACACAGGAAACAGTTTATTACATTAAGGAGAAGATCAGAGAGAATCCATCAACAGAGAAATCCATCAATCTGTTCCACTGTCTGTATGAACTGGATGATCATTCTCTAGTTGAGGAAATCCAACACTACCTGCAATCTGGAAATTTACAACAAAGAGAACTTTCTTCTTCTCAGTGGTCAGCTGTGGTGTTTGTGTTACTGACATCAATGCAGGAACAGGATGTGTTTGTCCTTAATAAATATACCAACAAACACTGTACATCAGACGAGGTTCTTCTGAAGCTCCTGCCTGTGGTTGCAGCATCCAGAAAAGCTCAGTAAGTAATGCTGAATATAACTGTTACACTGTTACAATATTCTTACAGCATACATGCAAGATACAAGAACATTGTCAGGCCTCATAAGATATCATAAGAGTTTTATCCTGTATGGCTAAAAGTATGTACACCCCTGACCATCACACCCATATGTGCTAGTTGAACATTCCCATTCCACATTTATTCCCCTTTGCTGTTATAATAAGCTCCACTATTCTGTGAAGTCTTTACACTAGATTTTGGGGCGTGGCTGCTGGGATTTGTGTTCATTCAGCCACAAGAGCATTAGTGAGGTCAGACACTGATGCCTGGGGTGCAGTCAGTGTTCAGTGGGTTTGAGGTCAGGGCTCTGTGCAGGACGCTCGAGTTCTTCCACTCCAGACACACCATGTGTTCATAGAGCTCACTTTGTGCACAGGGTCATTGTCATGCTGGAACAGGATTGGGCCTCTTAGTTCCAGTGAAGGGAAAGTATAATGCTACAGTGTACAAAGACATTCTATACAAATTGTGTGCTTCAGACTTTGTAGCAACAGTTTGGGGAGGAACCACATATGGGTGTGATGATCAGGGGTCTACATACCTTTGGCCATATAGTCTATATTAAATACAGAATAAAACATACAATAGTGTAAAAGGATGTTGTGATGCAGACCAACATGAAGCAGAGTTACTGTAATAATCTGCAATTGATTATTTTCCTAAAACAGCAAAGTGTATTATTCCTCTTACACCAAAGTAATTTGTCTATCAAACATATTCCTGTTATCACTTATTCTGGAGCTGCACCAGTTGTTTTTCCTCTGTTAATGTTAATATAACTCCATGAAACAAGTCCCTGTGAATGAGCTGTTACTATAGAAACAATAATGTATTAGAGTGCATTAATATAAAGCTGTGATTGTAGCTGCACTGCTGTCAGAGCTGCTGTTATAGAAAATTAATCAACACCTTCTGACCAATCAGAATCCAGAACCAAGTGTACTGTGGTATAAATGTCTCTAATCTACATTCAGTAAACACACATTACACAGTAAATGATGCAGCATGTTGCAGCACATGTATAGCATGTTTGTACATTTCATATAAAAAGTGTTTGAGAACTTGTTTGATAATGTACACTGTTATTGCATCATGTATTTTGTTCTTTCCTTCAGGTTTAATAATTGTGGTCTAAATGAGGAAAGTTGTGCAGCTTTAGCCTCAGTGCTCAGATCTGAATCCTCCAATCTGAGAGAACTGGATCTGTCTAAGAATAAACTCAGAGACTCAGGAGTGAAGTGTCTCTCTGCTGTACTGGAGAATCCTCACTGTAAACTGGAGACACTGAGATAAGATCATCTCTTTGAGAGTCACATGACCTGCTCCTTAGTAAGACACATTCTCTAATAGTGAGACTGAAGCAGAGGTTTTAGATTCAGCATCAAATATCCTGAGGAGGAAAATCATTTCATTTCAGTTCACAATGAAACTTATACATTTACATTTATTCATTTAGCAGACGCTTTTATCCAAAGCGACTTACAAATGAGGAAATAAAAGCAAAGCGATAGAACAATACAAGTAGTGCTACCGTACACGATTTATAATTGAGTTCTAGAGAAGCAAAGTGTGCAGAGTAGAGGTGTAAGAGAGAGAATCATTTTTATTTTATTTTATTTTTTTTTTAAATAATGTGGGGATGGCATTCAAGGGGTTACTTAAGTGCTCATGGAAGAGGTGGGTCTTTATCTGTTTTTTGAAAATAGTGACAGATTCTGTGGTCCGGTGTGATGTTGGAAGTTCATCCCACCAATGAGGAATAGTTAGTTTGAACGCTCTGGAAAGGGACCTTGAGCCACGCTGAGTAAGCACTACTGAGGGTCGGTCGTTAACCGATCGCAGGTTGCGTGAGGAGCATTAAATCCTTGAATTTGATACGGGCGGTTACAGGAAGTCAGTGGAGGGAGATGAGGAGGGGTGTGATATGGGTCCTTTTGGGCTGGTTGAAGATGAGGTGTGCTGCAGCATTCTGAATTTTTTCAAGGGGTTTGATGGAGCTGGCTGGGAGGCCCGAGAGTAGTGCATTGCAGTGGTCCAGTTTTGATATAACAAGAGCCTGGAGTAGTATCTGTGTAGCCTGTTTGGTGAGGTAGGATCTGATTTTCTTGATGTTGTACAGAATGAAACTACAGGACCGTGCAGTTTTTGAAATGTGGTCTGTAAAGGTCAAGCTGTCATCAAGAGTCACCCCAAGGTTCCTGACCATCCTGGTTGGCTTGAGTGTGGTTGAGCCGAGCTGTACATTGAGGTTGTGGTTGATTGAGGGACAGCCTGGGATGATGACAAGCTTAGTTATTGCTGAGTTCAGCTTAAGGTTGTGTTCCCTCATCCAGTCCGAGATGTCCGACAGGCAAGCAGAGCTTCACACAGATGGATCATCAGGCTGGAAGGACAAATAGAGCTGGGTGTCATCAGCATAGCAATGATATGAAAAGCCATGAGACTCAATCACCTGCCCCAGAGATGTAGTATAAATAGAATACTATTATACTTTACCAGATTCCTAATGATCTGATCACAATATTTATGTAAAAGAATCAGCCAATCAGGGCCGAATTTCCAAAAAGCATTGCTGCACAAACATCAGCGTGAAATGGTAGAGGGAGCATCACTTACAACACTCTCTCTTAAATCTGAACTTTAACATGCTTTTAGGAAACTCCGTCCTTATTGTTTTTGTCAATTAGTTAATTAAACTGAATTATAAACACACACACACACACACACACCACACACTTGTCATGTTTTCATATTTAGATATTTAAGAAGTAATAAACCCTCATTAATAAGATAAATAATTTCAGAAGTCTGGTGATGAAAAGCTCAGGAATAGGTTACAGTTGTAAGAGTTAAGGTTTTGTCATTTTCACTTCATTGTGGTTTGAGAAGTTCTGTTCTGTGAATCATGAATACAACTTTTCAGACCTTTTCACATTATAATAATAAATAATAAACCTGTTTTTAACACCGCCATTTCATTTTAGTAATACTGTTTAAAATTTCATAAACATGATTCACAGTAATATACAGTGATTTAGGGCTGTAGTGACTGTGCTGATAAAGTTGATGATTCTGTGTGTCCTGAACTGAGAGAGTGAAGAGTGTGTCATTGTCTCTCTGCAGGTTGTGTTATTGTGATATCTCAGATGAAGGCTGTGCTGCTCTGACTTCAGCTCTGAGATCAAACCCCTCACACCTGAGAGAACTGGATCTGTCAGAGAATAAACTCAGAGACTCAGGAGTGAAGTGTCTCTCTGCTGTACTGGAGAATCCTCACTGTAAACTGGAGACACTGGGGTAAGATCATCTATCTGAGAGTCACATGACCTGCTCCTCAGTAAGACACATTCAGCATTTGCTAAATCATTTTGGACTGTACATAACATAAAAAAAGCATATTTGTGTGAGCAACAATTTGTTTTCCGAGAGAGAGAGATTTTTACTTGTAAGATGCCATTAATGCATCAGTTTAACAAATTTACATACAAGCCCATTACCCCCCCCCCCCATCCCCCACACACACACACACACACGTACAAACACACACACACACACACACACACACACACACCCCAAAAAAAACAAAAAACTACTGGAACTACATGGCCACTTCATTTGTTTTTGCTGTAGAATGAAGACATTTGGGTTTGAGATTGAAAGTTTAATTTGAGAAGAGAGATTTGAATTTCAGTGTCAATTTCCTGGTATTTATATGTAGATGTGTTAAATGACAGAACATAGCACATTTTGTATCAGACCACCCAATTTATATGTGAGCAAAAGACTAGAACATGTGACTGACAGGAGTTTCTTGTTACCCAGACAATCTGTTAGAGATTGATAGTTTAAATAATAAATATCTCTGAACATCAACTCATTTTTAGTATTCAGTTTCACCTGTGAACACTGCATTTGTTGTTTAAAAAGATAAGCCATCATGAAGATCAGAGAGCTGTCTATGGGAGAAAAGCAAGTCATTTTGAAGCTGAGAAAAGAGCAAAAATTAATCAGAGACAGAGACATCTCTTCAACATTGGTCATAGACAATACAGCAATTTGGAATGTTCTGAAAAAGAAAGAAACCACTGATGTACTGAGCAACAGACACTGAATGGGTTGGCCAAGGAAAATAACAACAGCTGATGACAGAAACATTGTGAGATCTGTGAAGAAAAACCAAACATCTACTGTCCATGACATCACTAACCACCTCCACAGGGCAGGGTGAAGGTCTCACAATCCACTGTTTGAAGAAGACTTGATGAGCAGAAATAGAGAGATACCACAAGATTGAAACCACTCATCAGCAGTAAGAATCAGAAAGCTAGATTGGAATTTACAAATAAATATAGAGATGATCCACAAAAGTTCTGGAACCAAGATTAAACTTCAACAAAGTGATTGAAAGGCCAAACTGTGGAGAAAGAAAGGATCTGCAAGTATTTGTCCAGTGTTTGCTCAGGATGCAGGAGTGTACTGACTCCACACTGACATGTCCAGTCTCTCAATGTCCATGACACAGAGTTTTCAATCCAGTCTCATGTGTGGAAACAGAGAAGACAGGGAAAAGTCCAGAAAAGCAGAAAGAGTGCCAGATAGATCCTGTCCACAACTAACTTAGAAGAGTCTTTCGTACCACTGATGTCCATTTCCTGAGTGGAACTCTTCTCCTAGGTGACAGCGCCTTCAGGTTCTCTTTCTTGGTGACGTGTTGTGCTGACTTCACCAACTTGGACTCATCAGGGAAGTAACTCGACAGTGAAAGGTTCCTTTTTCCTTTAGTCTGATCTAGAACCCAGTTGATCTGTGTGATGGAGTACATGTCATCTGTCTGTGTTTCTGACACACCTGAGCAGTCAGAGTAACTCACCTCATCTGAGGAGATCTCACCCTCCTCCATGTGTGTGAGCTGATCTCGGCCGTGTCGCCCCATGAGCTCCCCGGCTGCACAGCTCTGTGTGAACAACTCGACTTTTTATACCCGATGTCCCCACAGTCTAAACATCTCAGTCTTTCAGTACTGAACACAGTGTAGCTGCTATCACCATGCTTACATTTACAACTTATATCGAGGGTTTCATCTCATTTATTAACAAACATTAATAGTTAGCTAGCAAGTTATAATGAAGGCCTGGAGTATTATGGGTGATGATACGCAGCCCCTGTACATATATTTTGAGATGATTCCTTCGGGTATGCGGAGTTTTAGGTTTATGACCAACTGCTACAAGTTTACTTTTGTGACAGAGACTCTCCGTCTGTGCAATTTGAAATTCTCAAGTGATTCTTAATTGATGTTATTTATTAGGTATTTATGAGTAACTGAATTTATATTGAAGCATGCTGCATTATGTTTTGTGTATGTTTTAATATGTGTTTATATATTTGTACATGCCCTTTAATGTGTTTTAGTCAAGTGTAATCATTCTCATGGAGCTGGAAAGCACACACACACACACACACGCACACACACACATCCTCTTAAACAATAAATAGAATTTGTTATTTAATTATATTACTGTAAACTTAATAAAAATAATCAATTTAAACTCCACAGTATATTCCAGATATAAAAGTGCAGTAATCCATGTAATGATATAAACTGAGAGAGTGAAGAGTGTGTCATTGTCTCTCTGCAGGTTGTGTGATTGTGATATCTCAGGTAAAGGCTGTGCTGCTCTGACTTCAGCTCTGAGATCAAACCCCTCACACCTGAGAGAACTGGATCTGTCTGGGAATAATCTCAGAGACTCAGGAGTGAATCTCTCTGCTGTACTGGAGAATCCTCACTGTAAACTGGAGACACTGAGGTAAGATCATCTCTCTGAGAGTCACATGACCTGCTCCTCTGTAAGACACATTCTCTAATAGTGAGACTGAAGCAGAGGTTTTAGGTTCAGCATCAAATATCCTGAGGAGGAAAATCATTTCATTTCAGTCCACATTGATGTTTTTTCCTGATCTGATCACAGTATTTATGTATTCAGTGTTTGTAGTAGTATAAGCAGATCAAGGCCGAGTTTCCCAAAAGCATCACAGCACAAACATCATCGTTTAATGGTAGAGCGAGCATCACTTTGAACACTCTCTCTCCCAGTTACAATGATCTTAACTTTGCAATGCTTTTAGGAAACTCAGTGCTGTTTGTTCTTGTAAATTTGCTTACATTAAATTACACACACACTAGGGATGTCACAAGAACTGATACGTTGGTACCAAGTTGGTCGCAACATTCTTAAAACGTGACGGTACTTGTTTTTCTGCAGTACAGTTGGTACCGGTTGTTACGAAAGTACAGAGATTGCGATTCTTCCGGAACTGATGGGAGCAGCAAATACGCACAAGTGTTTTAGTCACTTTGCAAGTGGTGAAGAAGAAGAGGAAGGAAGCCTACAAGCACACTGGAAAAACTACAGAAGATTAGCTTAGCTTACCAAGTTTAGCTCCGCCCGAATCGTTGAGAGGAAAAGAGAGTAAAGCTTGTATTGGTTTACGGTGTGCAACCGATGCTATCGTTTATTTCAAACAAAGCGAGAAAACACCTGGAATTTGGCGAAGCACCTGAAAGAGGGTCCGATATTATATTTGTTTGAGATGGCTGCATGGTAGCCGTGAAAACAGCTGACGTTATTCTCCATGTAATGTTTGCGATAGCCAATTATTTGATAGCAACGCTAACACATTGCAATGTTAAAGCTACCTCCTAATGGTCCACCATGCATCGCCATTCAGCCCGTGTCCTGTCAGCTAAATGTAGCCTAATGTCACTAATAATTATTCACATGTTCATGATTTTAATAAATCTTTATGGCCTGCCACAATATCAGTGAATTTAAACTAACGCTTGCATTCAGAGTATAAGGTGTGTGTGCGCGTTTAGGATTCCTCCTCCACTCATTGTCGGACAGTGTTTGATAACTAAAATACACCCCCCCCACTCTCTCTCTCTCTCTCTCTCTCTCTTCACCAGTATCAGCCAGAGGAGGATGTCCCCCAGGAGAGTTTTTAAATTTTGTAAAATTTTATTTTATTTTTATACCACACCGTGGTATCGACTTTGATATCGAGTATCGTGTACTTTCGGTGGTATCGGTACTGACAACTAGATTTTGAGTATCGTGGCATCCCTAACACACACACACACACACACACACACACACAAACACACAGTGGGCCTAATTTATTATTAATCTTTCATTAAAGTTGTGTGTAAATGTTTGTGTAAGTCAAACTGAACTAAAGATTTCTGACAGAAAGGCTGATTTTCTTCGTACTCGTGTGCTTATGTTGATCTCCTGTAATGTGTGAAGCGTGTTCCCGACACAGCTCATTTGCATGTAGTGACGCCCACACACACTTCTATAAGTCACTCTGGATACGGGAGTCTGATAAATGCTGTAAACTAAATAAAAATAATCAATTTAAACTCCACAGTATATTCCAGATATAAAAGTGCAGTAATCCATGTAATGATATAAACTGAGAGAGTGAAGAGTGTGTCATTGTCTCTCTGCAGGTTGAAGGGTTGTGATATCTCAGATGAAGGCTGTGCTGCTCTGACTTCAGCTCTGAGATCAAACCCCTCACACCTGAGAGAACTGGATCTGTCTGGGAATAAACTCAGAGACTCAGGAGTGAAGTGTCTCTCTGCTGGACTGGAGAATCCTCACTGTAAACTGGAGACACTGAGGTAAGATCATCTCTCTGAGAGTCACATGACCTGCTCCTCAGTAAAACACATTCTCTAATAGTGAGACTGAAGCAGAGGTTTTAGTTTCAACATCAAATATCCTGAGGAGGAAAATCATTTCATTTCAGTCCACATTGATGTTTTTTCCTGATCTGATCACAGTATTTATGTATTTAGTGTTTGTAGTAGTATAAGCAGATCAGGGCCGAGTTTCCCAAAAGCATCACAGCACAAACATCATCATTTAATGGTAGAGCGAGCATCACTTTGAACACTCTCTCTCCCAGTTACAATGATCTTAACTTTGCAATGCTTTTAGGAAACTCAGTCCTGACTGTGAGGTATAACAATCATATTTACAAGAACACACACACACACACACACACACACACACACACACACACACACACACAGTTTCATTCATCAATCTTTTATTAAAGATCTGTATAAATCTTTGTGTAAGTCAAAAGAACAGAATAATTTATGTCTGATTTACCAAACTTTGGGAAACACTAATTTTCTTAATTTCATGCATGTGTCAAATTCCAAACACCGTAAATTACCACCAGAGATAAACTGCATTTCCACAAACACACACTCTCACACACAGGAACTCATTTATCAATATTTTAGTAAAGTTGTGTGTAAATGTGTGTGTAAGTCAAACTGAACTAAAGATTTCTGACAGAAAGGCTGATTTTCTTCGTACTCGTGTGCTTATGTTGATCTCCTGTAATGTGTGAAGCGCGTTCCCGACACAGCTCATTTGCATGTAGTGACGCCCACACACACTTCTATAAGTCACTCTGGATAAGGGAGTCTGATAAATGCTGTAAACTTAATAAAAATAATCAATTTAAATTTCACAGTATATTCCAGATATAAAAGTGCGGTAATCCATGTAATGATATAAACTGAGAGAGTGAAGAGTGTGTCATTGTCTCTCTGCAGGTTGTGTTATTGTGATATCTCAGATGAAGGCTGTGCTGCTCTGACTTCAGCTCTGAGATCAAACCCCTCACACCTGAGAGAACTGGATCTGTCTGGGAATAAACTCAGAGACTCAGTAGTGAAGTGTCTCTCTGCTGTACTGGAGAATCCTCACTGTAAACTGGAGACACTGAGGTAAGATCACTGAGTCACATGACCTGCTCCTCATTAAAACACAAATAACATTTAGCAATTGCTACATAATTTTGGATTGTACATGACAAAAAATAAATGTCTTTTGTGAGCAACATTTTGTTTTCCCAGAAAGAGAGAGACAGACTTTGACTTGTAAGTTGTCTATAATGCAACATATTTACATGTGTAGCAATGTGGCTCGCTTTCGCTCGATTAAGACCCACTACGCCACTCCGAATAAACGGGAAAATAACCCAACTAAGGACACACAAGTACGTTCCACTTAGAACAGGCAAGAGGCTTGGGTTTCCCAACACAAAATACATTTTATTTTAAGATTAAAAAGGAGTCAATAACTACTTAAAAAGAAGAACTGCCAATACAATCAAGCATTTGGTTGAATAAAACAGTCACAAAAGGATTTAACAGATGATCCTAGGAGAACTGAGGCTTCCTGTATGAAGGGCAGGCTAGTACAGAAGCACCAGCTTTACAAAAAGGGAAAAGCACCCCACTAATCAGAATCATACCCACAAAATTCACTGCAAATAAATACAACAATAATAACGACCCTTAATTAAGTACAGCCCAAGGTGCAGAAAAGGACCTCCTCCAGCCTCAGGAAGCACTCAGCTCCTACAGGGGGAAAAACCCCAAAAGAACACAAAGTCAATTATAATCTGCTCAAAGCAGACCCAAAAAAACAAAACAAACAAACAAAAAAACCCTTACTGTCATGAAAACAGAATCTTGAGCTCAAACTGATTACAGGTAGCAAGTCGATCAAGACTGACCAAAACCACTACTACCATGTAGCAGTATCAGCATAACTGACACACTGTTACAACACAGTGGAATTAAAGAAAGACTGATCTCAATGACCGTAGCCAACACAAAACAAAACCAAATCAGAATATGAAATAACAAAAAGCAGCCCCAAAGCAGCAAAACAAAACAAAGCAGAACCAAACACAAAGCAGCAACCAAGCAAAAAACAGCAGCGTGGGTCCGTGAGTGAGGGAGAGGAGCTATACCGCTATGTCCACATCTCACACAGCCTGCCTTAACGCATGCAAACTCGAGGAGCCGTGATCCGATGACCTAGTACTCACGGCGGCACATACAGTGAGGGAAAGAAGTATTTGATCCCCTGCTGATTTTGCACGTTTGCCCACTAACAAAGAAATGATCAGTCTATAATTTTAATGGTAGGTTTATTTGAACAGTGAGAGACAGAATAACAACAAAAAAATCCAGAAAAACACATGTCAAAAAAGTTATAAATTGATTTGCATTTTAATGATGGAAATAAGTATTTGACCCCTCTGCAAAACATGACTTAGTACTTGGTAATGACTTAGTAATTACTTTTAATTTTCAATGCCCTGGCTGAGGGAAGGAGGTTCTCAGCCAAGATTTGATGGTACATGGCCCCGTCCATCGTCCCTTTGATGTGATGAAGTTGTCCTGTCCCCTTAGCAGAAAAACACCCCCAAAGCATAATGTTTCCACCTCCATGTTTGACGGTGGGGATGGTGTTCTTGGGGTCATAGGCAGCATTCCTCCTCCTCCAAACATGACGAGTTGAGTTGATGCCAAAGAGCTCCATTTTGGTCTCATCTGACCACCAGAGGACAACTGGGTGAAAGTGTTGTAGTTATATGTTCTGTATTGGTTAATGCTGTTGTTAACATCTACAAGAATTACTCCCTAACAAAAAAGTTTATACTTCATTTATTCTTTGTTGAGGCTTACCTTATTGATGGTTTGGACCTTTTTCATCTGAGTTGATGTTTGTAAATACCATCCCGAGTTGATGTTACAGAGAAATATCCAATCAGCTGTTTAATTAACTTGGTGATGACCATCGGTCACACACCACACACACACACACACACACACACACACACACACACACACACACACACACACACACACACACACACACACACACACACACTCATCCAAACACTGATTGTTGATTGGCAGCTCATTCCTGTCTCCAGCCTTTCTTTCAGCTTGAGATCTCTTTTTTATTTAGAACTCTCACCATCGTTTTACATTCATTCTGATATGGTCATATAAGAATACAATCTGATATTATAATACATTCATTCCGCTTAAGGTGCTCCGTAAAAACACTTTTTTGGTGAGGGAAACTTTGTGTAAGCAGATCAGGGCCGAGTTTCCCAAAAGCATCACAGCACAAACATCATCGTTTAATGGTAGAGCGAGCATCACTTTGAACACTCTCTCTCCCAGTTACAATGATCTTAACTTTGCAATGATTTTAGGAAACTCAGCCCTGATTGTGAGATATAAAGATCATATTTACAAGAGCACACACACACACACACACACACACACACAGTCTCATTTATTAATATTTTAGTAAAGTTGTGTGTAAATGTTTGTGTAAGTCAAACTGAACTAAAGATTTCTGACAGAAAGGCTGATTTTCTTCGTACTCGTGTGCTTATGTTGATCTCCTGTAATGTGTGAAGCGCGTTCCCGACACAGCTCATTTGCATGTAGTGACGCCCACACACACTTCTATAAGTCACTCTGGATAAGGGAGTCTGATAAATGCTGTAAACTTCATAAAAATAATCAATTTAAACTCCACAGAATATTCCAGATATAAAAGTGCAGTAATCCATGTAATGATATAAACTGAGAGAGTGAAGAGTGTGTCATTGTCTCTCTGCAGGTTGTGTAATTGTGATATCTCAGATGAAGGCTGTGCTGCTCTGACTTCAGCTCTGATATCAAACCCCTCACACCTGAGAGAACTGGATCTGTCTGGGAATGAACTCAGAGACTCAGGAGTGAAGCGTCTCTCTGCTGTACTGGAGAATCCTCACTGTAAACTGGAGACACTGAGGTAAGATCACTGAGTCACATGACCTGCTCCTCATTAAAACACAAATAACATTTAGCAATTGCTACATAATTTTGGATTGTACATGACAAAAATAAAATGTCTTTTTTGTGAGCAACATTTTGTTTTCCCAGAAAGAGAGAGACAGACTTTGACTTGTAAGATGTCTATAATGCAACATATTTACATGTGTAGCAATGTGGCTCGTTTCGCTCGATTAAGACCCACTACGCCACCCCGAATAAACGGGAAAATAACCCAACTAAGGACACACAAGTACGTTCCACTTAGAACAGGCAAGAGGCTTGGGTTTCCATACAAAAATACATTTTATTTTAAGATTAAAAAGGAGTCAATAACTACTTAAAAAGAAGAACAGCCAATACAATCAAGCATTTGGTTGAATAAAACAGTCACAAAAGGATTTAACAGATGATCCTAGGAGAACTGAGGTTTCCTGTATGAAGGGCAGGCTAGTACAGAAGCACCAGCTTTAAAAAAAGGGAAAAGCACCCCACTAATCAGAATCATACCCACAAAATTCACTGCAAATAAATACAGCAATAATAACGACCCTTAATTAAGTACAGCCCAAGGTGCAGAAAAGGACCTCCTCCAGCCTCAGGAAGCACTCAGCTCCTACAGGGGGAAAAACCCCAAAAGAACACAAAGTCAATTATAATCTGCTCAAAGCAGACCCAAAAAAAAAAAAAAAAAAAACAAAAACCCTTACTGTCATGAAAACAGAACCTTGAGCTCAAACTGATTACAGGTAGCAAGTCAATCAAGACTGACCAAAACCACTACTACCATGTAGCAGTATCAGCATAACTGACACACTGTTACAACACAGTGGAATTAAAGAAAGACTGATCTCAATGACCGTAGCCAACACAAAACAAAACCAAATCAGAATATGAAATAACAAAAGCAGCCCCAAAGCAGCAAAACAAAACAAATCAGAACCAAACACAAAGCAGCAACCAAGCAAAAAACAGCAGCGTGGCTCCGTGAGTGAGGGAGAGGAACTATACCGCTATGTCCACATCTCACACAGCCTGCCTTAACGCATGCAAACTCGAGGAGCCGTGATCCGATGACGTAGTACTCACGGCAGCACATACAGTGAGGGAAAGAAGTATTTGATCTCCTGCTGATTTTGTACGTTTGCCCACTAACAAAGAAATGATCAGTCTATAATTTTAATGGTAGATTTATTTGAACAGTGAGAGACAGAATAACAACAAAAAAATCCAGAAAAACGCATGTCAAAAATGTTATAAATTGATTTGCATTTTAATGAGGGAAATAAGTATTTGACCCCTCTGCAAAACATGACTTAGTACTTGGTAATGACTTTTTTTCAATGCCCTGGCTGAGGGAAGGAGGTTCTCACCCAAGATTTGATGGTACATGGCCCCGTCCATCGTCCCTTTGATGCGGTGAAGTTGTCCTGTCCCCTTAGCAGAAAAAACACCCCAAAAACATAATGTTTCCCCCCCTCCATGTTTGACGGGGGGATGGTGTTCTTGGGGTCATAGACAGCATTCCTCCTCCTCCAAACATGGCGAGTTGATTTGATGCCATAGAGCTCCATTTTGGTCTCATCTGACCACCAGAGGACAACTGGGTGAAAGTGTTGTGGTCAGATGAGACCAAAATGGAGCTCTTTGGCATCAACTCAACTCGACTAAAACTGGAATACTCCACATGTCTTAATTCCATTTGTCAGTATGTTTACATGGACAACAATAATCCAATCTTAACCCGAATAAGACAATACTCTAATTAAGAAACTACCATGTAAACAGCAATTTTATTTAATTACCTTAATCAGATTAAAGTCATAATCGAAGTAAACACAAATGGAATGAAGACATGTGGAGTATTCCTGTTTTAATCACATTATGGATGTGTATTACAGACATGTACACACCTTAATCACACTATTAACATCGTGTGAGAGTTTTCACCGTATTTTCCGACAAACGTATTACACGGCAGCGCTCAACTGTTTTACAGCAAACAAGAGAGCACGGCTGCGTCCCAAACCGCGTACTTACTTACTATATAGTAGGTGAAATACATGTATCTCGGCTACTACATAGTAGGTTTGAGACGCAGCCCACGGCTTCAAACAGTCGTCTATTAACACTTACAGCATGACAAATAATTAACTGCACTTGAAGTGTTAGTAAAAATTCTAAATAAAAACACCCAAAATTGTATACAGTCCCATAACGAAGACGAACTGTATGTTGATACGTGAAATTCTGGAGGGACGTCGGACGGCGAAGCGCGGTGACGTAATGACGTGATGTTCATTGATCTATGTTCTATAACATGTAACACAGGAACATGAAAGGAATATTCTAAAAGTGACTCATGTAAACACCTTAATCACAGTATTGTCTTATTCAGAATAAGGTCAATAATTAGATTACAGCTGTCTATGTAAACATAGTCTGTGTTTACTTCCATTATGACTTTAATCTTTTTTTGCTGTTTACATGGTGGTTTCTTAATCAGAGTATTGTCTTAATCGAGTTAATATTGGATTATTGTTGTCCATGTAATCATACTGATTGTGTCTCTGCAGGTTGCGTTATTGTGATATCTCAGATGAAGGCTGTGCTGCTCTGACTTCAGCTCTGAGATCAAACCCCTCACACCTGAGAGAACTGGATCAGACTGGGAATAAACTCAGAGACTCAGGAGTGAAGTGTCTCTCTGCTGTACTGGAGAATCCTCACTGTAAACTGGAGACACTGAGGTAAGATCATCTCTCTGAGAGTCAGATGACCTGCTCCTCAGTGAGACACATTCTCTAATAGTGAGACTGAAGCAGAGGTTTTAGGTTCAGCATCAAATATCCTGAGGAGGAATATCATTTCATTTCAGTCCACATTGATGTTTTTCCTGATCTGATCACAGTATTTATGTATTCAGTGTTTGTAGTAGTATAAGCAGATCAGGGCCGAGTTTCCCAAAAGCATCACAGCACAAACATCATCATTTAATGGTAGAGCGAGCATCACTTTGAACACTCTCTCTCTCCCAGTTACAATGATCTTAACTTTGCAATGCTTTTAGGAAACTCAGCCCTGATTGTTCTTGTTGAATTGATTAAATTAAATTACACACACACACACACACACACACACACACACAGGGTCTCATTTATCAATATTTTAGTAAAGTTGTGTGTAAATGTTTGTGTAAACTGAGAGAGTGAAGAGTGTGTCATTGTCTCTCTGCAGGTTGTGTTATTGTGATATCTCAGATGAAGGCTGTGCTGCTCTGACTTCAGCTCTGAGATCAAACCCCTCACACCTGAGAGAACTGGATCTGTCTGAAAATAAACTCAGAGACTCAGAAAAGAAGCAGCTCTTCAGTCTTAAACTACAGGACTTGAGGTGATTTACAAGTATTTCAGATAAACATGTACAGAAATAAAATATATAAATATTTAGACTCATTAACATTGTTTGATACGTTTTGTTTAGTGAAGAAAAAGTTTAAGTAACTTGGTCCTGTTTTTATAAAGAGCTATTGATTATAAACAGGTTCATATTCAGTGAGTTACTGGGTATTGTTTTAAACTTTGCACTTAAACTTTACTTTGATGTTTAATGTTCATGTTCAACCTGACAGCTTAAATATTAAACTTGTTTTTGTTTAATTTCAGGTTATGAAGAATTTTCATCTGATGCAGATTCCAGAGAAGATATTTTTAATGAAATGTGCTCGACTCACAGCGGCATTTCCTGAACATTTTTCTTACACTGAGAAATAATCTGAATTAAAAGTAACACATTTCCACAAAGTGTAAGCACAGACAGTGTGTCTAAGATCTAAAGAACCTGTGCTTGCTTGGTGTGATTCTTCATCATCATAGGACTTTACAGAGTGGTGTTGCAGCACTACTATCAGGAATAAACACTTACTGAAGATCAATTCTTTATTTTTATTATTACACAATTCCACTGTTATTCCCTACAGAATCCAGACATCATGGCAGAACTCAGGTTCTGGTTAAGGTTCTAGTTGCTCTGGTCTACACTCCAGCCCATGTCTTCCACCACCCCACCACTCTATCACATCATCTGGTTGGAAGACTCTAAAATCACCATGGCTGAAGCCGTGACTATTTCCTCAACATGCTATTGCTGCTCTGTTCTCTTTCCTGTAAACACTGCTTTGTTTTGTTTTTGTAACATTCTGAAGATATCTAATTGCTGTGACTGTTCATTTGTTATAAACATTCCTCAGCTTTGGTGGAAAGCACGAGTCTGGAGAGTTCACTGGAGTTTTCAGATCTTTTAGGTTGTCTTGTGCTGTTGTAACCAAACCACCTCAAGGATTTTGTTTGTTTTCCAACACCATTCTGTATAAACTCTAGAGATTGTTGTGTGTGAAAATCCCAGGAGATCAGCAGTTTCTGAATTACTCAAACCGGCCCATCTGGTACCAACATCCATGCCACGGTTAAGTTGCAGAGATCACACTTTCTCCACTTTCTGATGTTTGATGTGAACAGTAACTGAAGCTCTTCAGTTTATACTATTTCATCTCTCAGCATTTCAGTCTTTTGTTTCAGTCTTTGATATTTTATCATTTTATTCTAATCTTTGCACAGCACTTTGGGCAACTATTGTTGTTGTGAATGTGCTTTATAAATATAACTTAATTAATGACTTACTTGTTATGTCATGGTTATGTACAGGTGTATAAATAGATTGTAACTTTTTGTTTTTACATCAAACCAGTGACTGTATATCAGTACATCCATCCATCCATCCATCTTCAACCGCTTATTCCTTCTTCAGGGTCGCAGGGAACCTGGAGCCTATCCCAGGGAGCATCGGGCACAAGGCGGGGTACACCCTGGACAGAGTGCCAGTCCATCGCAGGGCACAATCACATACACACTCACATGATGGACAATTTAGCAACCTACCAATCAACCTACCATGCATGTCTTTGGACTGGGGGAGGAAACCGGAGTACCAGGAGTTTGCAGCACGGGGAAAACATGCAACTGCAAACTCCGCACACACATGGTCCCGTCGAACCCCGGACCCTGGAGGTGTGAGGCGAACGTGCTCACCACTAAGCCACTTATATCAGTACAGTAACAGTTAATATAATAATATCAGTTACAGTAACATGTTTTAATGGTCACAAATGAGGGGAAAAGATTGAAAAAATGTATTGTTTTGATTTCAGTATCTAATTAAAGGTATCAGATCAGCGTTGGTGCTGAATATTTTCAAACAATACCCAGCCGTATTCAAACAATGGCACAGTTGCAGAAAACTGTGAGATTGGACATTATTAAAAGGTATGGTTAGGTTTCCTACTGCAATATCCAAACACAGAACCTTCTACTCGCAGGGGTGTCCAAACTGCGGCCCGCGGGCCAGTTTTTATTGGCCCGCAGCAAATTCTGAAAATATCATTGAATATGGCCCGCACAAGAAGCTTGAGCTCAATTCTGTTGCACTTCTCAGTTTCAACACTAGATGGAGCCAGCCACAGAAACGAAATTAAGCGAAGAAAAACTTTTACCGCGAGTCACCAGAAATGGCGGAACCGAAGGAACGCGAAATAGCAAGTGAGTGTAGAAGATTTCAAACACGGTGGGAAAATGAGTATTTCTTCAAAGAAATCAACGGAAAGTGAGTCTGTTTGATTTGTAATGAAGATGTTGCTGTGATGAAAGAGTATAGTGTCCACTATGAGACCAAACATCAGAGCTACACATCGTACACCGGTGCAGAGCGAACACAGAAAGTCAAGCAAATGGCAGCTAGCCTGCATGCTAACAAAATACAGGAAAACGCCACAACAGCAAGTTATGAAGTCACTAAACTTATTGCCCAGCACGAAAAACCGTTTTCAGACGTGATTTCATAAAGCAGTGCCTCATCAAACTCACAGAAATAATAATAAAAAAAGATTATTTTATTTTATTATTATTTATTTATTTATTTATTATTATATTATTATTATTATTATTTTAATTTTTTATTTTTTTCTTCTCTTAATGAAATATTTGGGAAAGGGAAGGGAGGGGAGAAAAGGTAAATGAATCACATGCATGAATATGAATCACATGAAAATGAATCGTATATAAATGAATCATATGAAAATGAATAAATAAACAAAGGCAAAAAAAAATGTCACAGAAATAATGTGCCCAGAAAAAGTGCCGGATCTCAACACTGTGAGCTTATCCAGAAATACAGTGGTCCAAGATTTTTCTGTCATTGAAAAAACAAATCAAGCTGTTCTCGACCCCCTTCCTGTTGGATGCAGAAGAAGTGGAATGCACTCAAGATACAGGAAAGAAGAAGTGGTGTGAAACAGAAGGCATGATTTGAGTGACAACTCAAAAGCACCTTATATCCAGTTCATCTGATATAGAGATCAGAGGGTCCACATCAAGCTGTTCTCGACCCCCTTCCTGGTGGATGCAGAAGAAGTGGAAGAGAGTCTGCAGTTGGAACTGATTGAAATGCAATGTGATGATTCTCTGAAGTGTCAACATCAGCTTCTCTCCCTCCCTGAATTCTATCAGAGTTTGGATAATGCCAAGTTTCTTCTGATGAGACGCCACGCAAAAAGAATGATGAGCCTGTTCGGCTCAACGTACATATGTGAACAAACATTTTCTCTGTTTAATCAGAACAAAAGCAGACTGAGAACCAGAATGACTGATAGCCATTTCTGTGAAGTTCTTCGTGTCTCAACCATCAAACTTTCTCCTGACATGTCAGCCATCCTTCAATCCAAAGGACAGCATCACTGCTCCCACTGAGTGCAATGTTCTTCACATTATAGGTGAGTTAGAAATACACACAGTATTCATGTGTCAATATGTCACCTCTAGTGTGTGGCCCGGCCCTTTGTTTATTTTTCTGTATTTGGCCCTCACTAAAAAAAGTTGGACACCCCTGTTACTGTATCATTCCCTTTAAGAACTGAGTGTGCACAGTGCAGCACAGTGACTTTTTCCTGAAATGACTCCTCTTTGAAGTTTCCCATTGATCTTTAGAGCCCAATTTCTTGATTTTCACCAGCTGCTGTATTTTTTTTCTTTGCAGTGTAAACAGTCTACACTCACTATATACTTTATTAGGAACACCTGTACACCTGCTCATTTATGCAGTTAACAATCAGACAATCATGTGACAACAATGTATAAAATCATGCAGATGCAGCTCAAGAGCTTCAGTTAATGTTCACTTCAAACATCAGAATGGGGAGAAAGTGTGATCTCTGTGACTTTAACCATGGCATGGTTGTTGGTACCAGATGGGCTGGTTGGAGTATTTCAGAAGCTGCTGATCTCTGGGGATTTTTACTATTTAACTACCTATTGTCATTTTGACCCTTAAGCTTGATCATTGTACTGAAAATGTAACTAGCAATCCTGCATGAGTGAATGAAGTGTCTATAAACCAAGGCAGCTAACGCTCATTAAATTAATCTCAAAGATGATTTCCCCAAGCAACACAAGAAGCTCTCCTGGTTTTAGCACATTCATCTGTTCTGCGCAGTAACTCACCATCACTTCTGCACCTCACTTTACCCATGTGTCAAAAACATAAGTCTGATGATGCAATCACCTGGAATTCAAAAATAATAGATGAAGAAATCACCCAGAAACCAGACATATTGGTAATTGGGCAAAACAGGGGGCATATACTAAGTTTGAAAAACTGTTTAAAAGGGAGTCCCGTTTTTTGGGGATTTTCAGATCACTTTGGGTCTCACTGTGTGGATCTCGTGTGTTGGAGCAATAAATTGGACCCTTAATTTTCTCACTCATGGTTCTTTGTGTTTTATCTTCATCCTCGAGCTGATGTGAGTACTTGGCTTTAAAACTTGCACAGTAGTCCAATAACTTTTTACCATTTGGCTTCAGATATGGGAGTTCATTCTGCCCAAGAATCACCATCATTCCCATTATGAGCACTGATGTCCCCCAGAAAGACTATGGAGTCAGGAGAGTCTGGAGTCACTTGGTCCACCTTCTGTAAGAAGGTTAAATACTAACTAACTGCTATTGGGTTCATAAAGACAAACAACTGTCAGAGGTTTCCTACCTGAGACTAGAAAACTCATGGAGGCGACCCTCTTGTCCCCTCTTGTCCTCTTCTCCACACTCACTAAGGAGACCTACAGTATCTCCTTTGGCATAGGAGAGACCACCCCAACTATGTGGATGTAAAACCAAATATATCGATCTCCTTATCTTTTCATCTCATGATTCCCAATCCAGTTTTCATTTCAAGGGTGTAGTCCGTCAGTCCAACACGTGCATGCTGCCGGTCTGGCATTCACCCTGACCCAGTGAGCTCAGTGGTTAAGATATTGGACTACTGATCAGAAGGTCATAAGTTCAAATCTCAGCTCCGCCAAGCTGGCACTACTGGGTCCTTAACCATCAACTGCTCAGTTGTATAAGTGAGATAAATGTAAGTCGCTCTGAAAAGGCCAAATGCTGTAAATGTAATGAAGTCCAACCTCCATTATGCACATGGTGAGCCCACAAGATGACTCTATGTTGCCATTTCTGGCCAAACCCTACCAGGTTATGTTGGTGGCCCAGTCAAAAGTATGCTTTCCTGCGAGGGGTTGGGGGATTGGCTGGGTGACTCATTAGAATACCTCTTTGTCTGACCTCTCCAATTAAACCAAATGTCTCTCTACTGAAACATTAACCACAATTCAATTCAATTTTATTTATATTGCGCTTTTCACAATGGACCGTGTTGAGGAAAATCTCCCTAAGATGATATGAAGGATAAACCTTGAGAGGAACCTGACTCAGAAGGGAACCCATCCTCATCTGGGTAACAACGGATAGTGTGAAAGTAAAAGAAAGTTCATTAAGGTCTTATATGAAGTCTGTTAGTTGAACTAGTCCACTGTTCACTAAAGGAGACCCGAGTGCAAAACTGGATGTGGTAATTGCTGTCCCAAGGCTATCGCCGCAACTGTAACCACAGCAACCACAGTGAGAATGTCCATGTGAAATCGAGGCCCAAAACCATTTCCATGGTACTTCAAGCAGCACCATCCTCAGCAATCTCCATGCCGCACTGCTTGGGTTCATCCTCAGTGGCAGAATTTAGCTTCCAGTTGATGGGAGCTCCATCCAGAGGTAGGGCATCAGAATGGATCAGGCAGGTCCTGAGTGCAGAAAGTTCAGGATCACTGGCATCTCCATAATATCACGTGTGGCTCAACAGAAGGACAGAGGGAGAGGGAGGTAAAGAGAGGTTTTTAGAGATTATTAGGTATGCTTACTATCCTGTGATGGATAAGACTGTGTACTTAGTGTTAAAGAAAGTCTACTCATGGTAAGCTTCAGTAAAGAAATATGTTTTCAACCTCAACTTCAACACCCGAACACTAATTGGAAAGCTATTCTAAAACTGTGGGGCTCTATAAGAGAAAGCTCTTCCCCCTGCTGTAGCCTTCACTATTCCAGGCACCAACAAATAGCCTGCACCTTTTGATCTAAGTAGGCGTGGCGGATAATGAAAGACCAAAGGTTTGCTTAGGTACTGTGGCGTTAGACCGTTTAGTGCTTTATAGGTCAGTATTAGTATTTTATAATCAATGTGAAATTTTAATGGGAGCCAATGCAGTGTGGATAAGATCGGGGTGATGTGGTCGTATCTTCTGGTTCTAACAACAAGGTGTCAAATAAATGACATGTCTGATTTTGGACAAATGAGTGTGGAAAAAAAGACAATAAGAATAAAACACAGTGCCTCCCAGTGGAAACGAATCAACATGGCAGCCTGAAAGCAGATGGAAGAAAGAGAAAAGTGCAGTTTGCACACAATTATAATAACCACGAGTCATAGATTTGAAATAAAGGTATTTTAAGTGTCTTATCTGTATACCGTATTTTCCAGACTATGAGTCATATCCTGCTCAAATCTGTATGGAGATAAACACTAACATGTTGAGCACAGAGGTTTCCTTCTGGCTAAACGTTGGTGATTTCTATCCACCAGGACAGCTGTTATTGTTATTGTTTACACGTGATTATTAAAATGTGATTTCAGTTTCACTATTTGTTTAAAAAAATAATCACACTAAGAATCAGCGTAAGCAAGAATTATGATATGCGTACTGTAGCAACTACAAGGTGAAAAACACAGCACAATGTAGTCTGGAAAATATGGAATTTAAAATAAAGTCTTTTTCTATTAGGAAATGGGTTTTATTTTTCCCAGAACACACCGCTGCTGATCTGCAACAAATACAGACGTACAACAACAACCACATCTTAATCTTCAACACAGTCACTCTTACTGTAAAGCATGCACTGGAGATTTCTCTTCAACCAACTGAATAGAAACCGTTAAAAATGGCCGACCGGGCTCTCGATCCATCTCTTTTCTTTTTCTTTTAGCAGCAGCCTTGAAGAAAATTATATTTTTATTTGTATAAATTTGCATCCATGCACAAAAAAAGAAATAAAAGAAAAGAAAACTTCTTCTCATGACTTTAATACAGTACATCACTGAAATTAGCATCATACCTATCATGTCTATCAAATATAGTGAGACCAGAGTGAGAAGAGCGAATGTCCCTTCCATTGAATACCTGAATACCTACATTACATACATACATTATATTGAATTCCACTGAATACCTTCCATTGTAGTTCCCATCAAAAATAGTGTTGTAAAACCCACACAGAATTTTCCAGTGTATTTTTAAGTTAAACACCAAGGTTTTGGGAAGTTCATAACAGAGACACGCAGCAGCAGAATAAAATAAATAAATACATATAATTGGGTTTGTGAACCAGTTACACAAGCACCTTGTACAAACCCTGATTTCAGCATTTAGACACAGCGGTTAGCATAACGTTAGCTTGCTTACTAGCAAACACGGCTAATTTTAGTATTTACACACAGCGGGTAGATAAACATTAGGCTAATTTGTAGCGAACAGGAACTCTTTAAAGATCAATTTAAAGAATGTAGGTTAAATGAAGTGTCACTAACCTTTGTGTAATCTACAAAAGCAGTGAGATGTGTTATTTTAAGGAAAATAATATTAACTTCCGCACATACACCATTACTTACGGTAAATGGGGGTTCAGAATATGGGGATGTGCTGGGCAATATGGTTTCCTTTATGATTTTGACATTTGTCAAGGGGCAGAAAATCCAAACAAATATAAATCTGATGTTGATGTTAGTGTAGATATTGTCCTAAAAATTACCACAACTCTTTGAACAGGAAAAAAAAATCACAGGGTTTTTGCAGATAACTATTTTTTTTTTAATTTGACCACTCAGACCCCTTGTCCACCCAGGTTTACCCAGCACATTGGCAGTGGCAAGGCCAGAAATTGAACAGTGGGTACATTTATTTATTTAAACTTTATTTAAAGTTTTCATCATCTGTTATCACTATAACATACACTCCCAGTCCCTACATGTGTTTAGAAACCATAATGGTGTCCCTTATCTGCTGCCATTTTTCTTTCACTGCCAGTCTGAACTTCCCTTTTACTTTTGTGATAATTAGTGAGATATTCATTAAAAATACGTTTCTATAAAAAACGTATGAATAATTGGATTAAAACAGATTTGATTATAAAATGTCTGTAAACTAAAATCAAGATGATTAAAATGAATATAATAAATCTGATAAATTCAAAGCCTGGCACCCTGTCCAGGTAACTGCTCCATCAGTTAAGTGTGGTTCACTTTTATTCTACACTGGATTTAATTTCTTTATTTTTATTAACAGTGGTTTAATTTCCCTCACATCCCACTTTGTCTGGGTGAACACTGATGTGTGAAATCCTGAGTGTCTGTCTTCCAAAAACATTACGTCACACTCAGAGTAGATTTCTCCTTATTTTTTTATGATCTTTAATTAATTTATTCATTTTCGTATGATTCATATTCATGTGATTCATTTACATGTGATTCATTTACATGTGATTCATTTACTGACTTGCTTCTCTTTAAATCAATAAATTGTGATATTACAACGGTCTTTCCAGATTATTACTTGCTACACTGTATGTGATAATCCCAGTAAAATTGCCTGAATTCTATAATATAATTTGTTCATCATGTTAGGTTTAAATCCTCTAAAAACAGATTCACAATTAAATAACATACAGCATTGGCATGTTCTGCTTACTCTCACAATTCACCAAACACCCACACACCCAAAGTCTCTATAAACAAATGAGACAGCAGTGTATCCTACAAAAACCGAACGCTGTCCACAAAGTGAAAACAACTCCGAGTAAACTGAACTAACCAACAAAATTACCAAGACTGATAAACAGTCTGCACACAATAATAAATATAATGTCCTTACCTTTTAAAGACTTCTAACAAATAATATAACAGTGTGGCATGTAAAGCCGAGGAGATAACACTAATAAAATTAAATAAACAGAAACTCTAACCCGGTCAGAGCATCAAAACAGAAGCACATTAATACAGAAGTAAATGTTAAGAGGAGTAAGTCCACAAAATCTAGACGAAGTAATGCAACGACAATATCTTCAATAAGAATCCGAATTCTGTAGAGCTGGAAGGCCAAGTGCAAGAAAATAAAAATAAAAGAAGAGCGAAAAAGACACCACTGTGTAGGTGATGCAGTTCACCCCGATATCAAGAGTTTAATATAGTCTGCTGCTTCCTCCGCTGAAATAAAGTCCTTCTGGACACCGTTATATGTAATGCGAAGCCGAGCTGGGTGAAGTATTCCATAGCGAGCGCCCTCAATACCACGAAGTTGATGCCGAACCTCGTTAAACGCAGCCCGGGCCCAGGCTATCTTAGCTATGTAGTCAGGGAAAACGGAGACGGTCAGATCCCACGCTTTAATCCGCTGGAGCTCTCTCGCACGGCGTAAAATGTCAACACAGTCACTGTTATGGTGGAATCTGCACACAATAGCTTGTGGTCGTTCACCAGGCTTGGGCTTGGGCTGAAGGGTCCGGTGGGACCGGTCCAGAACCGGCTCCTTCTCCAGACCAAACGCCTCCTTTAACAAGGCCGCTACAGCAGCAGTTATACAGGTGTCAAAGACCTCTGGAACTCCAACTATCCTAATGTTATTACGTCATGACCTCGACTCCAAATCCTCACATTTATTCTCTAATTGAGCCATGGTTGCAGTGAGAGACTCAATGGTAGTCTTCATATAAACTATGTCATCGGTGCAACCGGAGAGAGCGTGCTCCATTATGGTAACATCAGTAGCGACTTTTATCACTAGCCAGCTGTGTTTTCACGGCCTGCAGGTCAAGCTGGATAGTAGACAGCGCTTCCCTGAGAGTCTTCTGGAGCTCCTTTTTAAAAATATCGGTGATGTCCTTCCTCGGTAAAGCCAGCAGCTCAAGCATGAGTGCGGCAAAGCCAGGGTCACCGCTCGGTGACGCAGATTCAGGGGGAGAAGGGGGCTTGCTCATGGCACACACACTAGGCCTGAGTCGTGTCTGAATGCTACCACAGGTTTTCGTGTTCTTTTGAGACATTTTAACATTTTAACAAAGCTAAAAGTGCAAACAAGGAAACAGAGTGGAATAAATCAAAATATATTGTATGACCGAAAAGCGCAAATTAATTACAATTTTATTAGAAATCAGCAGGAGCCTCCTACTTCGCGTCCTACTCCATGGAATTCCGGATTCCTAGATATTCTCTTATTAGTTTCATTAAAAGTAAAGCTTACCTTTAGTACAGTTTCATTCAACAATTCCCACTTAGAACGTAGATCCCTCAACTCCAGAGTTTTTCTTTCAGTCTCCGAAAACAAAGCCATGGAGCAAAAGAGGTTCAAACTTGTGTGCTTAATATGAACATCTACAATGCACCACTTCAATTCACACATGCAATAAAAAAGCTAGCATCTTAAACTTAAATTTATTCATGTACATATAGCCTGTGGTCTAACTCATCATGCAGCACAAAGAAACAGCTTAATGCAAAGATTTTCTCACTTACCATCGTTGCCTCATTACACCTTGTCTGGGTCTGAGAGAGCTGTTCCTCCAAATCATTCACTGTTTCTTGCAGTGTGTTCATGTCATCCACCAGGTCATAGTTCACATTCTCCAGTTCAGTAATGGACTCCAATGACTCCGCGTATCTCACCTCAGCTTCATCCAGCGAGACATAAGTGTTCAACAAGCAAAGCTTGTTGGCGTTATTCACTTCTACATACACATTCAGACACTTCTGAAGACTCGACTCATCATTTGTTACAACAGTCTGAAATGATTTGGGAACAAATAACAATAACAGATTTAATAAGAGCTTACCTTCAGTGAACTGGTTTTCTGCTTTAAATCTTTCACCTGCTCTTCAGCCTTGGACTTCTCAAACGTGAGAATGCCCTGCTCTATGCCAAGCTCCTAAAACACAACCATGGAGCAAAAGAGGTTCAAGCTTTTTGTTTAATGTTCACGTCTACAATCCACCACTTCTATTCAATAAAATAAAAACATATTTAATGCAAATACAATTGTTATTTTATTCAAGTACATATCGCCTGTGGTGTAACTCATCATGCAGCATGAACATCATATTATTTCTAAAGGAACTGGTTAATGTGAGGATTTTCTCACTTATCCTCGTTATCTCATCATTCCTGCTGCGTGTCTCAGAGAGCTGTTCCTACAACTGCTTCACTGAGCCACGCAGTGTGTTGACCTGGGACATCAAGTCCAAGATGCTGTGAGTGATAATGAGTCTCGTTACATACTGCATCTAAACCCTAATCCAGAACAATGGCTACCAGCTGAGCTAATGTAGCTACCTATGTAATACCTAGCTCCTGCTGGAGTATCTGGTGAGTACCTGAGGGACAACGCTCAGTCTGTGTGACACTGACTCCAACCACCTCAGACATCAAGCCTGGATCCAGCAAAGAATCATCTACTGCAGGGGAAGCTGGGTCTGTACTGGGACTAAATACAAACCAGTACAAAACATCACATCACCCTGCAGTCAGCACAGTCTCTATTACACACACTCATTACTTCTGCTACACTTTTCATTTCACACCATCACAAGCTTCTAGCTCTGATCCTGCTGGAGCTCTTTTTTACACAGAAAATCAAACTTTGGTAAAATGCACTCTGATCATGAAGGACTGAAAAACTCTACTAAAGTGAAATATGGTTTATATAAAAACAGAGAGAGAGAGGGAGAGAGAGAGAGAGAGAGAGAGAGAAACGGTGTACCCTCGGTGAGAGTTGTGTCCGCTGTTCTCTCCCCATCGCCATGCTTCTTAAAATAGTAATAAACTCCTGCAGCCGTGGCTGCAGCTCCAACCGCATACAACAGGGGGCGCAGTAGAAGAACTGCAGACCGAGAGCGAGCTAAACTCATTAAATGCTGCATTGTAGCACTGAACTCGGTTAAACAGCCTGTCAGTTAAAAAGTTCAAATGAACACTGAAACTCCGCCTTTCTGTTCTTCACCTTTTCACAACGGTTTCTTCTGTTGCGTCACAATGACAGAACTCATTCCAGAAGATTCTGAAGTTCCATCAGCACATCTCTCTTCCTCCGACTCAGTAGGATCCAGAAGGACTTCTTCATTATTACAGCTGTGTTTTTCCAGATGTCAGGAAAAAACAGATAGAACAGCATGCACGTTTATATGATGAGTTTGCAGTATGTGATGATTAATGTGATTGGTCTTTAGGTCATAATCTTAAAGCAGAAGTGTCCAAACTCTGGCCTACTGTCATTTCTGAAACAGATTGAGAAATATTTTAGAAATAAAAATAAAGTTGTTCAGCTTTTAATAAAGTTAAAATATGACGTTCCTAGTTTGAACTCTGGGTGACGCTATCACTTCCCCTAGGTAGCATTTTAAATCAGCTAAAAACATTTCTTTTTATACTTGCTTTTGAGTTTCTCCTATTTATTTTTTGTGTGCGTGTTTTTGGTATTACTATTATTACTATTTCATCTCTTAGAATTATTATTTATTTATTTATCATTTTATTCTAATCTGTGCACGGCAGTTTGTGCAACTATTGTTGTTGTGAATGTGCTTTATAAATAAAACGTCGGGGTTATGCATGTAACCCTGTTCCCTGAGAAGGGAACAAGACGTTGCATTTAGCAGTATGGGAACGCCTTGTGCGCGTGACCGGTATCTGGAGCTTGTGTAAAATCATGCCTCTACTTATATGTCTTACATATAAGTACTTACATTACATGTCCTGCCATGATCAGGTGACGTGGCAATTAAGCACGTCGCATGATATATATATGGCACCTGTGAACCACGCCGTCAGCCTCTATTATCTGAAGCGAAGACGCAATTCACAGGCCAGCCTTGGTATGACAGCGCTATGCAACGTCTCGTTCATATGGTATGCTCAAGGTATGCGCGGCCTGCAGATGGGCCTCAGCCATCTGAGACCATGCATGAACCTCGAAGTTAGAGGATGTTGCCCCACAGAGGCTCCCTCAACAGGGCGCGGCTGGCCGAAATGGCGGCCACATAACCCTGATTGTAGAAGGAGCTCACCCCGCTGAGAAATGTTATTGTAGGAGCTCCAGGACTGTAGCTATTGCGCAGTTACTGGGGCCACAGTGAATCCCTGCGGACGGGAATCTCCCAAGGAGTGCCATCTCGCAGAGATATTATCTCTCAGAACCATGTTCGAGCTGCCAAAAAGGTGCTACTAGCAGGCTATCTTGGCGAACTCTCGCTAGAGCTAGTGGGAGCAGCGATGGGGGGCAGCATACAGATGTGACCTCAGCCACCCTAGGCTCCCAAGATACAGCTTTATCTAGCTCAGTGTTGATATTATTGACACTACGCCTGTTGGGGATAGAAACGCCCTCATCGTAGTAGAATCCTAGAACCCCTAGAAAAGTTGTCCACTGCACCGGGGAAAGCCAATTTTTCTGAGATTCAACCTGAGCCCCCAGTTCTTCACGTGGGCGAGAACAACATCTCAATGTTGAACCGCCAGCTCCCTGGATCGTGCTAGAATTAACCAGTCATCCAGATAGTTTGGTACACAGACGCCCTGGAGTCCCAATGGAGCCAGAGTGACATCCATGCACTTTGTGAAGGTGCGAGGGGATAAAGCTAGCAATATTCCTATGCGGAAACATGCACCTTTTAGATCTATCGCCACAAACCAGTTCTCGAACTGGATCTGTGGCACGATAAGTTTGAACATCAGCCTCTGAACCTGTATGTCCGAAGAGTACGGTTCAGATGATGCAGATCTAAAATTGGCCGCATATTCTCACTTTTTTGCGGAACAGGAAATAAAGGCTGTAAACCTCCCTCCCTGAGGGAACGGGGTACATGTTTCAGGATCCCATTGTCCAAAAGGGAGCTTACTTCCTGCGCTAACGTCGGGCTCTGGTCTGTGCTGACTTCTGTGGTGAGCACACCTGTGAACGGGGGGGTCGAGCTATAACTGGACCCGGTAACCCTTTCTATGGTAGACAGAACCCATGGAGACACATTTGGCCGTAGCTTGCACGCTGCCCGATGGTCTTCTAGTGACATTAGCTATTCCACATTCTATTGGAGAGAAGCATCAGATTTTCGTTGCCCTGTGACAGCTTGCTGACCAGGGAACATGAAAACTTGGGGACCACCTTGGCTAGGGGAGGCCCTACAGTAGCACTGGGGGCTACCTGCCCTAACAACCTCATGTCCCCGGATACATCCCTCCACAGCCCCTCAGGACCGCTCATCTTTGCCTGCTTGGCCTTTATGACCATTCTCAGATCAGGCCTAACAGCAGACCGCGACTGTGGCCGCCCGGTTCCCCTGGCTGTCTGCGGGGGTTGGCGGGCTGTCATACTCGCCTTCTGGGTTTCCCCCATACTAGTGCTGGCCCAGGCTCCACTCGTGGACACCCGGATGAGCTTGAGACAACTTTTTTTTGCCATAAGTCGAGCTCACTCAGCAGGTCTGCTTGGTAGGCCTGCAACCCTGTAATTTTCTGCAGTGACCCACAAGCAAGACTACTACTGCATAGGCTTGCCCACCAATGCTTCTTTTAATTTGGTTCCACCTTGGATGCAAGCCGGCCCCTGTAATTACCTGCCGTCGGTGGAGAGAGGTAGCTAGCAAGCGCCTCCTCCACCTCGGGCATAGCTAAATAGCCATGCCATTCATTCCCACAATGGCAGAATAATCCAACATCGTGGGGTTATGACTATGGCTTAAGCATGGTTCGCGACGCGAACTCCAAAATCCAGCAGAGAGCTGAACCCAGAAGACAGAGAGAGAGATAGAGCAGCGCTCATCTCCGGCTCCTCTTCCGGATTTAAGAGATCCCCTGAACCTGAGACGGTTGGCTGCCTCGGCAGTGGCCGGCCCAGCTCCGCGAGGCTTTGAAACTCGACTCGCTCGACTTCCGTTTTTTTTTGGTAGAAGAGCGAGTCGAGCTGCTTAATGTAGCGTTACCATGCACAGCCTCTCGAGGTTGCCATCGCATACTACACCACTAACACTTCACCCAGAAAGTGTGCACTTTCCCCCCATGATGAAACGGGAGCACGTTACACACATCTTTAACTCTTTCTTGCTCATTACTTACCTCTCCTTCTCTTTAAAAAGGGATAGAAAAGTTAAGAGATTTTGAGAAAATATCGAGTAGAAATGAAGCGTTTTTGTCACACAAACAACAGACATGCAGTCTCGCTGAAGATAATAAGGCTGGCGGCGTGGTTCACAGGTGAGATAGATATATATATATATGCGACGCGCTTAATTGCCACGTCACCTGATCATGGCAGGCCTATAAGTAGAGGCATGATTTTACACAAGCTTCAGATACCGCGCACTTCCCATACTGCTAAATGCAACGTCGAAGTTCCCTTTGAAAGGGAACTTACTTGTTATGTCATCTATACATATTATATTATATAAACTATATATCATATTAAATATCATATAAGTATATAAATATACTTATAACAAGAATACATAAGTAATAGTAAAATATCAATAACCTAATTTACGTAATGATGTGAAAAGATTTGACGTGTTAATGTTTAAAGTTAAAACATTTTATAAGAAACATGCTAACTCTGTTAGAATGTGAGCTTATGTATTTTAAATACTATCTTATATAAATTTTATACACAGCCTGTTTATAAAAAAATATTTTTTTCCGCCTCTGTTTAATAGAAAGGGTTTAGGGTTTTTTAAGGGTTTAATGTGTGTTTGTAAATTTTAAACATTCTTTCACTTTTTCTTATTTCCACACACACACACACACACACACACACACACACACACACACACACACACAACTGTTGTTATTTTATGAGTATATTTTATATAAACTTTAAAGTGATGGTGTGAACCAGTGGGACATAACACTGATAACTAATAAACAGATCATTAGGGGTTTAAACTACAGTCACAAACCACCAGATCAGAATTTCTACACTAAACTATTTGATGAGTTCTATAGAGTTTGATATTGTGTAAACTACAACCCCAGACTGTGAACTGTCTACTGAAGGAGTTTCGAGTTCCTCTAAATATTTTCTAATTCAGAAAGTGGAACAGTAACTCAGTGCCATTTTGAGGAACGACTGGAAAACATGAAACTTTAGTAAAAAATAAGATTTATAATTCCCCACAACAACGCCTGCTGACTAAAGGTGAGTGATCGCTCTAATAAACACTTTTAGACAAGAAGAGTGTGTTTATAGACCGTGTGTGTTTAGGAAACAGGAAGCAGCTCTCAGGTCACACTGCTGTTTTATTTTGGACAGAAGGAATATAAAATCCCAAAAACTATAAAAAAAAAAAAAAAAAAAAGTCATTAATATGCTGTGAATCACGGATTATAGAGTGAGTTTAAAATAGCTAATGGTTTTGATTTGTCTCGAGTGTTAGATAATAAAATAATCACTTATTTTATTTCCCCTTTTTTTACTTTGCTATTTAATCAAAACAAGGTCACGTGTTGGGACACAAGTTTATAATTACAGGGGTTCCCAAACTTGAAGTTTAAACCCCATGTGGAGTCGTGAGAGAAAGTTATACTCAGTATTTTCCTTTATTCACTCTCCTGACCCTCAGCAGCAGGGTAGAACTTCAACAACAGAAACAAAACCTCAGTCTAGCTCCACTAAATAAACTAGTGCTGTGTCTTAAACCGCATTCTTATGTACTGATCTAGAGCGTTATTCAGCACTAACACTAACCCGGGTTCCTGTTACAGTTAGTGTTTCAATTCTAAACACATTTCACGTCACGGTTAAACCTACCAAAAGCACCATATTTTTATTTTTATTTATTTTTTACCAGTTTGGACATTCTAGATTAATAAACAATGCCTCACGTCGCTGTCCTGCTTCTGCACGCGCACACAGAGACACGCGCCATTTCACACCCTCAGAACAATCAGTCATTGGATGAACACAGTTTAATTGAGGGCAGGATTTCCATCCAATAAACATGTAGAGCCCAAACTCATAATAAACTGATTCATGTAATGTAATGTCATTGAGTTGGTCCAACTTAATCTGATCAAATACAGTTTAAATGAAATGGATACATTTATAAAGTTAATTGTTTAATGCTTATCGACTCAAACTTAAACATTTATCTGGAAAATAAATCATTAGTTTAAAATCCTTCTCATTTTATTCTCCCTGTATAGAGAAAAAACTTGTTTTATGTGTTTTAAATAATAACATTTGAACCAAGTATAAAAACAGGTGTACAATACAGTTATTTACCGTAAAACAACCATAATATTAGAAAAAAGCTATTTTAGGAACATTTTATGAAGTTCTAGGGTTAGCTGGTTCTTGGTGATCATTACCACGTTTATCAAATCTGTTAAATGTAACCTACAGAAGTTAGTGAGCTGTGTTAAAATATCGCTTGTCTGACCCAAAACATCTTTATATGTTGTGTTTGCAAGGTTATAAAATGGCAGGAACCACAGAACTGGCTAAGCTAAAGTGTGCAATGCTGAGGTTGATGAGCCCAGTGGCTGTCTAGCTAGATAGTTTTGCAAGTTGTAAAAAAGGTGCATGGACAAAATATCTAGCATACCTCCTTAGACTCGGACATCTTGCTAGCCAGAAAACAATTTGTATTGCTAACATTTGTTCCATGGGCTAGCAATCTTCAGAAGTTGAATTGAGTACTCACTGACGATGTGAATTTGCACACTGTGTGAGTCTGAATTTAATCGATCGGACTCCTGGAACAATTCACCTCGCTTAACTATTTCTCCACTGCTACATATTTCACTCAACATTATGACATTCACATTCTTTGACAGTGAGGTCAATTCTTAACTACAAAAAAGGGAACTTTACCAACAACAAATATTCAACAAAATGCTCTCATCAGCAATAAACCCCTTTAGAGCCAGCATGAGAAAATGGCGGTCACACACTGTGAGCTCGGTGTCTGATCTCGTCTCGTACATGCACAAACAGCGCTCCCCAAATCAAACTCATTTGTGTTCATCAAACTGAAATAAATCTCCTAGATGATATTTTTTTTATACATTTTATGTATACATATGCATTACTTCTAATTAGATATGTTAAAAAAAATTGAAGAAAATTTAAATGTGTCATATCTATGAAGGGCCTGAATCATTTGATATCATTTTTGAGTGCATACACCTCCTGAGTTTTTGAAAAGGTGACAGGAAATGTAAGTTCACTCTTTCCACTAGACTGGTAAGCTAGTGCAAGGACTATTCCTTTGGTATTCAGTCACTTACGTTACACATACTTTACTGATATAGTGAAATATAAAAATAAATCATGTTTTGCGCAGCTGCCAGGGGTATAACCTGGCCTGGACATTGGGGGACTGTAGAGGAGCCATAGTCCATAGAGAGCTTACAAAGCATGCATGGTTGACTGACACGATGAAAGGTATTGATCAGGAGAAGAGTATAAAAACATTTCCTAAACATTAGATGTACCATGGAACACAACACCATCAACAACTGGGGGAAATGTAGTACCACAGTGACATCACCGAGAACCAGACGTCCCTCCAAAAATGTATAAATCACAATCAAGAACTTACAATGAAGGCTGCTAGAGAGCTACAGCAACATCCAAGGAGGTGTAGGAATATCTGCCGAGTACTGATTACTCTCTGTATGTGGCAGCAATCTCTCATATTCCTCACATGTCTGGACTATGGGGTAAAGAGACTAGACCAGAGCCATTTCTCACTCAAAAAAACATCTAGCAAGCACATCAACAAGAGAACACCCTACCCACTGTGCAGCATGCTCGTGGTAGCATCATGTTTTAGGGCTGCTTTTCTTTATCCAGAACTGAGGCTCTTATCAAGTCAAAGGGAATACCAGTCAATTTTAGGTCAAAACCTTCAGGTGTCTGCTAGAAAACTGAAGATGAAAAGAAATTTCACATTTCAGCATGACAGTGAACCAAAGAATACATCAGAATCAACAAAAGAATGGCTGAACCAAAAGAAGATCAATGTTTTTGAATGACCTAGAGCCCAGACCTGAATCTAAAAATCTGTGGGGTGACCTGAAGTGAGCTGTGAAAAGAAGATGCCCTCACAATCTGATGGATCTGGAATGTTTTAGCACGAAAGTGTGGAAAAATATTGCTAAGTCAAGATGTGTCATGCTGATAGACTATTACACAAATAGACTAAGAGGTTTAATAAAATCAACATGTACTTTAACAAAGAATTAGTTTAGGGCAGTGCACACTTATGCAACAAGGTTATTCCATCCATCTTCTATACCGCTTATCCTTCCTTCAGGGTCACGGGGAACCTGGAGCCTATCACAGGAAGCATCGGGCACAAGGGGTACACCCTGGACTGGGTGCCAATCCATCGCAGGGCACACAAACACACACACACACACACACACCCATTCATACACTACAGACACTTTGGATACGCTAATCAGCCTACCATGCATGTGTTTGAACTGGGGGAGGAAACTGGAGTACCCAGAGGAAACCCCCACAGCACGGGGAGAACATGCAAACTCAAACAGCACCACTCAAACATGAAAAACTCACGTCACAATAAAGATAAAAGTGCTCATAATAGTGCAACCTCCGGGCTTCATTTATCAATATATTAGTAACGTTATGTGGAAATGTTTGCATATGCCAAACTGAACTAAGATTTTCTTCACACTCGAATGTTGAAGAATGCCCATCACCCATAAATCACCAGGCACACACCGATCCCAGCTGATTTGCATTTAGTGAGGCGTACAAAACACCATAAAAGGCTAAGTTCACACAGTGGAAATGGATTCCTCAAAGGTATAAATTAATAAAATAATAAGCTAGAAAATTATGTAATTTTCTTAAATTTAGTTAATTTTCTTTGTTTATTTATAGGTCTACATATCTAGTTGTCACAATTTCTTCAGTAAAATTGAGCTAGCTAATTAGCTGCTTAGCTGGAAGACACAACTCATTTTGTTGATCTGATTTTGGAAAATACTTTTGATGTTCTTAGTTGGAGAAACTGAGAATGAACAGTCCAGACCAGCAGATGAAGAAGATAAAACAGAACACACACAAATATATTCTTCAATAACTCTAACTTTCTCTATTTTCTATAAAACTCACCAGGCACCACTGGGATACAGGTTTGCTAATATCAGTAAATAATGAGTCCAGTAAATACAATAAATATATAACTATAATAAATAGATAACTAAGAGTGTTCTGATTTATTCTCAGTAGTTTAGTTTAATAACTCAGACAATACTGTTACACTAATGCAGCACCAAAGACATTTTCCACTGAAGTAAGTTTTTATGTTACTGTGAGTTAACGCTGATTTGGTCTATAAGAAGTTAACTTCATTGTAGTGTTCCTTAATTAAATATTACATATTGTATTATAAACAGTAAATATTACAAATCTTGCAATTAATAAATACTGTAAATATCATAAATGTTGTATTACCAAGCATTACATTTCTGTCTTCTTAAACAAATATTTGGTATTGAGAGTTATGTCTGTAAATGTTTATTTATTTGTTTATATTTATATATGTTTGAATGTTGACTGTGGCACATACCAGCAAAAGAGATCAGTCCTGATCATACACATCTGTCTGTCCATGACCAATAACCTTTCTTTACTAATAGTGAAAATGGATCACGCTAATCCTGAACAACCTGCTGGATCTCTGCAGTTCAAAAAGAGGTAAGCAGTTATTTTATTTAAGGCATGAATATTTATTGAAAATATAAAGACTTTATGTACATCATAGAGCGGGGGTTAAACTTAGATTCTGCCCAGGCGTCAGTGAACATCATGAGGCTTTAAAGGGTAATAAATTAAAGCTCTTAATGTTTTACACATTATTATCTGTTCTATTGATCAACACCAATAACCTAGGCTCTGAAAGTAGAATAGAACATTTCTAGGAAAATAAGTTAAAGTTAAATAAGTTTAAAAAGTTTGAGTTTACACTAGAAAAGCGTTTTCTCCATCATCAGACATCACGAGTTTGAATCGCGATGATGTCATCCATGTCTGGAAGTTGTCCGTGGATGGGGTGTACTCTCTCTCCCCTATCAATCACAGTGACACTAGCCAATCGTACATCAGTAGTGCTTTCCTCCAAGTGTGCTACAGCGCCTCCTGATGGTGCATGAGCAGCAGGTCAAAAATATGTGGCCTTTTCACATGAACAGCCTTCACCCTAAAATAAAAATCCCTAAAAATGTCAGACCACTCTAGTACTAATCTTTTTAGTGATTGTCTACTGACTGACGTTAATGAGAATCTACAGGCAGATAAATTATTAATAGCAAAACTTAATAGCAGATCCCTCATCTACACACAGATAGCATTATTAAACTACTTAAAGCCACTTCTTAAAACTACTAACTTTATTTGACTATCAAAAAATCTATATTTAGAATAAAGTTAATATTATATACACATAAAAGAGCACCTCAGGCCTGTATGTGTTGTGTAATCTGTGTAGACCATCAAATCAGAGAAAATACTAATTAGTGCCACAATACAAACTTTACAAAACTACTAGAATATTGCAAAATCACATCGAATAATTCTTTAATATTCAAAATAATGTGGTTCAAATTTAGACTAGAAGGTTAAAGTTCATGGATGACCTTTGTTGTCTTGACAGGGTTAAACATGCTAAAAGAGTTAAACGATATATTTTGCTGTCATTAATTTTAAAATATTTAACAGTTAACAGGTAAAGGTCCTGAATAAATGTTACTGTTGTGTTGTGTTGTGTTGTGTGTGTGTGTGTGTGTGTGTGTGTGTGTGTGTGTGTGTGTGTGTGTGTGTGTGTGTGTGTGTGTGTGTGTGAGCAGTGCAACAGAAATAAAGAGATCAGACTCACCAGTACCCAGCTGTGTGTCCATGAAGAGTGATCAGTCTATAGATATCCCACTAAATTTTAAAGAGAAGAGAGAATCCACACCAGAACGGTAACAAACATTTACATGTAACTCGAATTAACTAATATCTCATTGTTAACCATTTTAATTTAAAAAGCTAAATATCCATTATACTGATATATACTGATATATATTCTGTAGTGTGAAAGATTTCTTTTAAAATATTATAAAGATACACGTACTGTTCACTTTATTAGGAACACCTGTACACCTTCACATTCATTCAATTAGTCGATCATGTGACAGCAGCACAATGCATAAAATTATACAGATACAAGTCAAGATATTTAGTTGATCTTTACATCAAACATCAGAATGGGGAACATATAAACTCAGTCACTTTGACCGTGACATGATTGGTGGTGCCTTAGGAGCTGGTTTGACTGCTGATATTCTGGGCTTTTCATCCACAACGGTCTCTAGAGTTTACACAGAATGGTGCAAATAAAAACAAAAAAACATCCAGTGAGGGAACTTCTGTGGTTATTATCAGGTTCCTCTCCTGTCAGTCAAGAACAGGAATCTGAGGCTATAATGAACACAAACTCACCCAAACTGGACAGTTGAAGATTGGGGAAAATGTCACCTGGTCTTTAATTGTCCACTCCATCTGGCACTAACAACCATGCCATGGTCAGAGATCACATTTTTCCCATTCTAATGTCCGATGTGTAAATTAACTGAAGCTCTCGACCGGTATCTGTGTAATTTTGTCATTTGTATCCATCAGGTTTAGTTACATTTGCATTCTCTGAAACATTGATCATTGTTTTATTAAATTAGAGGCTAAAGTTCAAACCATAATTGTAAGTAATGTGGATAATGGTGTAATAAAATGGACAAGTGCATGATATTTAAATTGACCCTATGTGGCCAGAAGTGTGTGGACACCTGACCTACACGCCCATATGTGGTCCCCAAACTGTTGCCACAATGTTAGAAGCACACAATTGTATAGAATGCGTTTGTATGCTGTAACATTACAATTTCCCTTCACTGGAACTAAGAGGAACAAACCTGTTCCAGCATGCTCAAAGTAAGCTCCATAAAGGTGTGTTAAGGTTGGAGTAGAAGAACTTGCGTGTCCTGCTGTAGAAATTTGAGGCTGCGGCGTGCTGAACACAGACACACTGGAGGCAGCGTTAGTGGAAAGAGGTGCTTTTTCATTTAACTCTTTTAGTGAGAGAAAGTGAGAGATGTAGAGTGCGGCTGGAAGGGTGAGGTGTCGCGATCATCCTGTCTTGGGGTGCGGCTAGCAGGGGTGAGCAACGTGAAATGGACAAGTGCATGATATTTAAAACTTTTGTATTCAGTGTCCTGCAGGGAGCAAGAGAGAAAACACAACAGACCATAATCACAGATTATGATCACGGTAAGATCAAACTCAGCATGACAATAGTATTTTAATCATTATGCTGGTATTATAAACATCTCTCCAGTCACTTTGTGCTGAGTATTTCTACAGATAATGAGGATAACAAGCACATATACATTTGACTCAAGAAAAATGACAGAGATTGTCCTTGATATCTCACCACATGTCTATTACCATTTTACAGGTGTAAGTCTGTAAGCACTGAACCTCATCTTCAGGAGAGATGCAAATTAAATCTGATAAAGAAGTTTCAGCATGTAAATGAGGTGATAACAAACCAGGGAAACCCAACACTTCTGCATGAGATCTACACAGAGCTCTACATCACAGAAGGAGACAGTGGAAAATTCAGTAATGAACATGAGGTGAGACAGATCGAGGCAGCATCCAGGAGAGCAGCAACAGAGGAAACACCAATCAAATGCAATGACATCTTTAAGCCCTTATCTGAAGAAGACAAACCCATCAGGAGCGTTCTGACAAAGGGAGTCGCTGGCATTGGAAAAACAGTCTCTGTGCATAAATTCATTCTAGACTGGGCTGAAGGGAAAACAAATCAGGATGTTCATCTCATATTTCCACTTCCTTTCAGACAGCTCAATTTAATGAAGGATCGAAACCTGAGTCTGATGGAGCTTCTTCATTTCTTTTTTAAGGAGATAAAAGAAACAAACATTTCCAGCTTGGACAAAGTTCTGTTTATTTTTGATGGTCTGGATGAGTGTCGTTTCCCTCTGGATTTCCAGAACACAGTGAGGTTGTGTGATGTAACTGAATCAGCATCAGTGCATGTGCTGCTGATAAACCTGATCAAAGGGAATCTGCTTCCCTCTGCTCTCATCTGGATCACCTCCCGACCAGCAGCAGCTGATCAAATCCCCTCTGAGTGTGTCCATCGAGTCACAGAGGTACGAGGGTTCAATGACCCACAGAAGGAGGAATATTTCAGGAAGAGGATCAGTGATCAGAGCCTGAGCAACAGAATCATCACACACCTGAAGTCATTAAGAAGCCTCTACATCATGTGCCATATCCCAGTTTTCTGCTGGATTTCAGCCACTGTTCTAGAGAGAATGTTGGGTGAAGTAGAGAGTGGAGAGATCCCCAAGACTCTGACTCAAATGTACACACACTTCCTCATCATTCAGACAAACTTCATAAAGAAAAAGTACACAAAGAGCAGAGAGACAGATAGAGAAATGGTTCTGAAACTGGGTAAACTGGCTTTTCATCAGCTGTTGAAAGGCAACCTGATCTTCTATGAGGAAGACCTGATGGAGTGTGGCATTGATGTGACTGAGGCATCAGTGTATTCAGGTGTGTGTACACAGATCTTCAGAGAGGAGTTTGGGCTTCACCTGAGTAAAGTGTACTGCTTTGTTCATCTGAGCATTCAGGAACACCTCGCAGCTCTATATGTGCACCTGACATTCATGAATGAAAAGATAAATGTTTTTAAAAAGCCAGCTTTTCTGAAATTGAGCCTGAAAGTTAGGATCTCAGATGTCCACAAGAGTGCTGTAGATCAGGCTTTACAGAGTGGAAATGGACATCTGGATCTTTTCCTTTGCTTTCTTCTGGGTCTCTCACTGGAGTCCAATCAGATCCTCTTACAAACCATAGTGACACAGACAGGAAGTAGCCCCCACAGTAACCAGGAAACAGTTCATTACCTCAAAAAGAAGATCAGAGAGAATCCCTCAACAGAGAAATCCATCAATCTGTTCCACTGTCTGTATGAACTGGATGATCATTCTCTAGTTGAGGAAATCCAACACTACCTGCAATCTGGAAATTTACAACAAAGCAAACTTTCTTCTTCTCAGTGGTCAGCTGTGGTGTTTGTGTTACTGACATCAATGCAGGAACAGGATGTGTTTGTCCTTAATAAATATACCAACAAACACTGTACATCAGACAAGGTTCTTCTGAAGCTCCTGCCTGTGGTTGCAGCATCCAGAAAAGCTCAGTAAGTAATGCTGAATATAACTGTTACAAGATTCTTACAAGAACATTGTTAGACCTCATAAGATATCATAAGAGTTGTATCCTGTATGGCTAAAAGTATGTGGACCTCTGACCATCACACCCATATGTGCTTGTTGAACATCCCATTCCACATTTATTCCACTTTGCTGTTATAATAAGCTCCACTCTTCTGTGAAGGCTTTACACTAGATTTGTGGCAGTGGCTGTGGGGATTTGTGTTCATTCAGCCACAAGAGCATTAGTGAGGTCAGGGACTGATGTCGGCCTGGGGTGCAGTCGGTGTTCAGTGGGGTTCAGGTCAGGGCTCTGTCCAGGACACTCGAGTTCTTCCACTCCAGACACACCATGTGTTCATGGAGTTCGCTTTGTGCACAGGGGCATTGTCATGCTGGAACAGGTTTGGGCCTCTTAGTTCCAGTGAAGGAAAATTGTAATGTTACAGGGTACAAAGACATTCTATACTAAATTGTGTGCTTCAGACTTCGTGGGAACAGTTTGGGGAAGAACCACATATGGGTGTGATGATCAGGGGTCTACATACCTTTGGCCATATAGTGTATATTTAATATAGAATAAAACATATTATAGGAAAATAGTGTAAAATGGTATTGTGATGCAGACCAACTTGAAGCAGAGTTACTGTAATAATCTGTAATTGATTATTTTCCTAAAACAGCAAAGTGTATTATTCCTCTTACACCAAAGTAATTTGTCTATCAAACAAATTCCTGTTATCACTTATGCTGGAGCTGCACCAGTTGTTTTTCCTCTGTTAATGTTAATATAACTCCATGAAATAAGTCCCTGTGAATGAGCTGTTACTATAGAAACAATAATGTATTAGAGTGCATTAATATAAAGCTGTGATTGTAGCTGCACTGCTGTCAGAGCTGCTGTTATAGAAAATTAATCAACACCTTCTGACCAATCAGAATCCAGAACCAAGGGTACTGTGGTATAAATGTCTCTAATCTACATTCAGTAAACACACATTACACAGTAAATGATGCAACATTAAAAATAATCATGACGACTTTCTCCTGCAGCTTTCTCAATAATAAAGGAAGCTGAAAATAAGCTTTGAAATATGTGATGGTTCTAAAGACAGAACTTTTACTCCTTTGTACTGCATTCATTGTTCATCATGGGGTGTGAACTTTATATAGAGTTCTCTCTCTCTCTCTCTCTCTCTCTCTCACACACACACACTCTCACACACACACACACACACTCACACATACAGACTCTTGTACGTCTCTGTGGCGTATTTCTATAAATTTGTGTATTAATATTTAGCTAAATAAAGCTACACGTTGTTAGATCACAGATTTCCTGCTGCAGAGATTACTCAGGAACTTTGCAGTAAAGATCAGCAACATGTCGCTTTATGGAAAATATGGTTTACTTGCAACACTACACCACCGTCGGAGAGACAGAGAACAGAGTGTTAGTCTCACGTCTGCACCATCTCTGTCATCCCATCTGAAAGCAAGTTGTTATATTGGGTACAGAAGAAAGTATTTTGGTGTGAAGTAAACAGGTTGGAGATTCAGTGCTGGATGTTGATTGGTCTCAGCCAGTGGGGGAAATGTCTTCAACAAAAGGATGAATTGTAACAAGCAACAGCTGTGAGATTACACAAGTCAGGTAACATCCTGGCAATACAACATCCTGCTTTAAAACAGCATTAAGATAAAAATCACAATTTAACAACCTACAGCCAAACCATAACCTTAAACTGCAGTTTCTGTCAAAATAAATCCTCACTGGGACCAGATAAATGTCCTGAAGGTAAAAACTGTCACATGTTCTGCAAAATATGACTACATTTGGTCCCTCTGAAGACAGAAATACATAGAACACACACACACACACACACACACACACACACACATAATCTTTGTTTGTTTTTTAATTACTACTCTCATATAAATCATAATTCTGTATTTCATAATGATTAAAGACTGCAGTGACGCTTTGATGAAAAAGTTCCTGCTGAACTGATCTGTGTGTCCTGAACTGAGAGAGTGAAGAGTGTGTCATTGTCTCTCTGCAGGTTGTGTAGTTGTGGTGTCTCAGATGAAGGCTGTGCTGCTCTGACTTCAGCTCTGAGATCAAACCCCTCACACCTGAGAGAACTGGATCTGTCTGAGAATAAACTCAGAAACTCAGGAGTGAAGTGTCTCTCTGCTGTACTGGAGAATCCTCACTGTAAACTGGAGACACTGAGGTAAGATCATCTGTCTGAGAGTCACATGACCTGCTCCTCAGTAAGACACATTCTCTAATAGTTTCAGTGCACACTGATTAATCTGATTGCTAATTATCTGATCACAATATTAGTTGTGTTTTCTACATATAGTTGATGTTACTGATCTTTGCTTGTCTCAGAACTGGAACTGAAGAGAGCATTTCTGATGAACAGTTTTAGTCACGACAGTAAAAATAAGACAGAAATACGTAGTGTCGTGTTAAAAATGAGTAGTGGTGCTAATTACCTTTTTCCAAAAATGATCATACTCAAACGCACAATGGATGAGAGAAGCAAAAATCCAGTTTATTGTTCAAAAAACAACATGAGATCCAATCAGTGAGACGTCCCAAAGTGATCTGAATCTATACACAGACTCAATGCCCTATTTATACAGACTTATCTTTAGGTTACGCCCAATTATCTCATTCTTTTGGAATCCCAATATGCTGTAATAATTTCTTTTTTTATTATTTCTCCTTAAACTCAACTTCTCTCATTTTTAAATACCATTAGAGTCAAATATTCTCTCTTTGGAATCCCCTTAAAACCCATTTTCAGTCATTGGATATCCCCTTATCTTCATATTTTTCTTTCGGGTATTTAACATTTTTTCCAAGTTCCTTACTGGCATTCTCACTTCTGGTAACCGAGCTGTGCGCATCTCATCGCCCCGTTGTCCTGGACAATTTGGATATTTTACCACTTCTTCATTATGGGTGAGATATATTTTTATTATTGTCTATTGTTACACATATTTCTTCTCTAATTCTAAGTTTGTTTATACATTTTTGGTGCTGCTTAAACATTCTGTGAGTATATGTGTGAGTGTGTGTGTGTGTGTGTTTGTGTGTGTTTTTCTTAAACTTCTTATGAGTGTGCTTTCAACTTTATTCTTTTTCCATGTCATGTATTGATACCTGTTTCCTACATTCTTTGCATGTGCTTGTACATGTATATATGTGGATATATTTTAAGTGCTACCACTGCTGTTTTATTACATTTTTGTCATTTCTCTATGATCTCCGTCCAGCTGGTCAACGCCCACCTGCAGCTGGACTTTCTCTGTCTCAGCCTCTCAATCTCACAGGCCTGGGTGAATATATACGTCATCAGCTGGCACATTTGTCAGTGTCTGTTACAGTTCTGCTGGACCGTCTCTGCTCTTCACCTGTACCTCCAGAGTTTCCTTATCCTCCCGCTTATCGTATCACTCCATCAGTGACCTATGTTCATGATTCTACTGTTTCCCATGACCTCTGTGTAGGACCCATTTATTCTTTCCTCTGATGATGATAGTAGCTTTGCTACAAACACACCACTATATTGCCTTTCACCCACAGATTATTCTCCTACAAGTCCTGTTCTCTCCCCAGTGTATGATGTGTATGATAGTGATTCTCAATAAACTACATACTCTGTTACCCTTGTGTTTTCCTGTGTCTTAAATTTATTACCACGATAGACTCACACACACACACACACACACACACACACACACACACACACACACACACACACACACACACACACACACACACACACACACACTTTGTTGGTTTTTTAATTACTGCTCTAATATAATCATATAATTCATAATTCTGTATTTCATAGTGATTAAAGACTGCAGTGACTCTTTGATGAAAAAGTTCCTGCTGAACTGATCTGTGTGTCCTGAACTGAGAGAGTGAAGAGTGTGTCATTGTCTCTCTGCAGGGTGTGTTATTGTGATATCTCAGATGAAGGCTGTGATGCTCTAACTTCAGCTCTGAGATCAAACCCCTCACACCTGAGAGAACTGGATCTGACTGGGAATAAACTCAGAGACTCAGGAGTGAACCGTCTCTCTGCTGTACTGGAGAATCCTCACTGTAAACTGGAGACACTGAGGTAAGATCATCTCTCTGAGAGTCACATGACCTAATCCTCAGGAAGACACATTCTCTAATAGTGATGTAGCGAAGTGAAAAATAGTGTCCATGTTAAAGTTGATTCATTCAAAGAAACAGTTACTATATAGATGGGTGTCTCGAGATTGCCGGTGGATGGAGATAAAGAAGAGTGTGAAATGGGTCAGTGTGGGCTGGTTGAAGACGAGGCGTGCTGCTGCATTCTGAATCATCTGAAGGGATTTGATGGAGCTGGCTGGGAGGCCTGAGAGTAGTACATTGCAGTAGTTTAGTTTTGATATAACAAGAGCCTGGAGTAGTATCTGTGTAGCCTGTTTGGTGAGGAAGGATCTGATTTTTTTGATGTTGTACAGAATGAAACTACAGGACTGTGCAGTTGTTGAGATGTGGTCTGTAAAGGTCAAGCTGTAATAACGAGTCATCCCAAGAATCCTGGCCATCCTGGTTGTCTTGAGTGTGGTTGAGCCAAGCTGTACAGTGAGGTTGTGGTTGATTGAGGGACAGGCTGGGATGAAGAGAAGCTCAGGTTTTGCTAAGTTGGGCTTAAGGTGTTGTTCCCTCATCCAGTCCGAGATGTCAGGCAGGCAAGCAGATATTTGTACAGAGACAGATGGATCATCAGGCTGGAAGGACGAATATATAGCTGGGTGTCATCAGCATAGCAATGATATGAAAAGCCATGAGACACAATCACCTGCCCCAGAGATGTAGTATAAATAGAATACTATTATACTTTTCCACATTCCTAATGATCTGATCACAATATTTATGTAATAGAATCAACCAATCAAGGCCGAGTTCCCCAAAAGCATTGCAGCACAAACATCATCGTGAAATGATAGCATGAACATCACTTTGAACACTCTCTTAACTTTAAAATGCTTTTAGGAAACTCAGTTCTTATTGTTTTTGTCAATTATTTAATTAAAATGGATTATAAACACAAACACACACACACACACTTGTCATGTTTTCATAAGTAGATATTTGAGAAGTAACATAATCCCTCATTAATAAGAGAAATAATTTCAGAAGTTTGGTGATGAAAAGCTCAGGAATAGGTTACAGTTGTAAGAGTTAAGGTTTTGTCATTTTTACTTCATTGTGGTTTGAGAAGTTCTGTTCTGTGAATCATGAATGCAACTTTTCAGACCTTTTCACACTATAATAATAAATAATACAACCTGTTTTTAACACCACCATTTCATTTTAGTGATACTGTTTAAAATTTCATAAATATGATTCACAGTAATACACAGTGATTTAAGGCTGTAGTGACTGTGCTGATAAAGTTGATGATTCTGTGTGTCCTGAACTGAGAGAGTGAAGAGTGTGTCATTGTCTCTCTGCAGGTTGTGTTATTGTGATATCTCAGATGAAGGCTGTGCTGCTCTGACTTCAGCTCTGAGATCAAACCCCTCACACCTGAGAGAACTGGATCTGTCTAGGAATAAACTCAGAGACTCAGGAGTGAAGTGTCTCTCTGCTGTACTGGAGAATCCTCACTGTAAACTGGAGACACTGGGGTAAGATCATTTCTCTGAGAGTCACATGGCCTGCTCCTCAGTAAGACACATTCTCTAATAGTGAGACTGAAGCTGGTTTTTCATCTTAGGGAGTTTTTCCTTGCCACTTTCGCCACTCAGTGGCTTGCTCAGTTGGGATAAATTCCATTTGTTTTATACCTGTTTGTCTCTGTTTATCTGTTCCTGTTTGTCTCTGTTTATCTGTTTCTGACTGTTTATACCTGTTTTTTATTTCTGTAAAGCTGCTTTGAGACAATGACTATTGTAAAAAGCGCTATACAAATAAAATTTAATTGAATTGAATTTTTGTTCTGCATCAAATATCCTGAGCAGGAAAATCATTTCATTACATTTCATGTAATTATCTACTCACAATATTAGTTGTATTTTCTATGTGTATTTGATGTTACTGACCTTTGCTTGTGTTGGAACTGGATGTGAAAAGAGCTTTTATGATGGCTGATATAAATGCTGAGGCTCTGCTTCACTTGTCCATAAGCAACTGCCAGTGATTAAAGACTGAAGTGACTCTTTGATGAAAAAGTTCCTGAAGAACTGATCTGTGTGTCCTGAACTGAGAGAGTGAAGAGTGTGTCATTGTCTCTTTGCAGGTTGCGTGCTTGTAATATCTCAGATGAAGGCTGTGCTGCTCTGACTTCGTCTCTGAGATCAAACCCCTCACACCTGAGAGAACTGGATCTGTCTGGGAATAAACTCAGAGACTCAGGAGTGAAGTGTCTCTCTGCTGTACTGGAGAATCCTCACTGTAAACTGGAGACACTGAGGTAAGATCATCTCTCTGAGAGTCACATGACCTGCTCCTCAGTAAGACACATTTAGCATTTGCTACATAATTTTGGACTGTTCATTATACAAAACAAACATCTTGGTGTGAGCAATATTTTGTTTTCCGAGAGAAAGAGATTTTGACTTGCAAGATGCCTTTAATGCATCAGTTTAACAAATTTACATTCAAGTCCATGTGACTGACAGTTGTTTCTTGTTACCCAGGTGTGTCCTGCTAGATTGATAGTTTAAAAATAAATAGCTCTGAACATCTATTCATGGTTTTAGCCTTCAGTTTCACCTGTGAAGTCTGCACTTGTTGTTAAAATGATAAGCCAACATAAAGATCAGAGAGCTGTCTATAGCAGCGGTCCCCAACCCCGGCCGCGGACCGGTACCGGTCCGTGTGTCATTTGGTATCGGGCCGCACAAAAAGAATAAATTACTTGCATTGTTTCCGTTTTATTTATTATCGGAGTCTGAATGATGTTTTATTTTGAAATATTACCGGATTCTCTCCATTGCATCCATCTACGACTCGCTCTCGACGCAAGTCAAGATGCTTGTCTTGGTCACGTGATATGTTACTTGGTCACGTGATATGTTAAGGGGTAGAGCCGAAGTTACTCATGCTATGTTGTTGGTGTGATGTTACCAGGACGCTGCTAATAAAGCTGCGATTTCACATTGGATTCACGTTTAAACACCAGTATTTTTAATCACCAGCGGAAAAAACGTTGGGGACCGCTGGTCTATCGGAGAAAAGCAAGCCATTTTGTAGCTGAGAAAAGAGTGAAAATTAATCAGAGGTTTCTCACAAACATTGGGCATAGCCAATACAGCAATTTATTATGTCTACTGAGCAATAGACACAGAATGGGTCGGCCAAGGAAAACAACAACTCCTGATGAGAGAAACATTGTGAGAGCTGTGAAGAAAAATCCCAAAACAACAGTCAGTGACATCACCAACAACCTCCACAGGGCAGGGGTGAAGATATCCCAATCCACCATTTGAAGAAGACTTAGAGCAGAAATATAGAGGCCATACCACAAAGTGCAAACCACTCATCAGCAGTAAGAATTTGAAAGCTAGATTGAAAGCTAGAATTCACAAAGAAATACAGAGATGAGGCCCAAAAGTTAACTAAGATTAACCTCCAATAAAGTGATGGAAAGGCAAAAGTGTGGAGAAAGAAAGGATCTGCTCATGATCCAAAACATACAAGCTCATCTGTGAAACATGGTGGAGGTAGTGTCATGGCTCAGGCTTCTGGAACATTCTCACTGATCTTTATTGCTGATCGAACTCATGATGGAAGCAGCAGAATTAATTCAGAAGTTTACAGGAACATTTTGTCTGCCAATTTACAGAAAAATGCATACAAATTAATTGTGAGGAACTTCATCATGCAGCCAGACAATGAGCCAAAACACACTGTCAACTCAACAAAGGACTTTATCAGAGGGAAAAGCTGAAGGTTTTAGACTGGCCAAGTCAATCACCAGACCTTAACCCAACTGATCAGCATTTCACCTCCTGAAGAGGAGACAACCCCCCCCCCCCAAAAAAAAAAAAAAAAAAAAAAACAGCAACTGAAAGAGGCTGCAGTGAAAACCTGGAAAAGCATTACTGTCATATCTCAACCTGGTCAGGACTCAATTTTCCAGGAGGCAATACTTGATCCCAATATGGCCGCTGCAAACGATTCCTCCTGCTCACGCATGCGCTCACTCTCCCCAGAGTTCTAGCACACACCTGCGAGTCATTACAACTCAATCACACCACAGGATAAGAGAGACTTTGGAAGAGAAGAGACTTTGTGAAGTAATATTCAGTTGACTCGTTTCTCTTTCATTCTCTGAGCCGTTTCTAGTATTCTGACTATTCATCCTTTGACCCGTTGTTCCATCTCCAACTTCAAGATCTGCCTTGCCTCTCTTTGTTTGTCTGACTGATCGCATGACCCTTGCCTGTTTAACGACCACGAACGTTGTCTGTCCCCTGGATTATCCTGCCTGGACTCCTGTCACCCGCGCCTGCCGTCTTCACCCACGGTACGTGACAATTACAAAAGAAGAAACCAACAGTTTGGTGATGTCAGTGAGTCACAGGCAAGAGATATGTAACCAAATATTAAGTGTTATTTACTTTAATTTACTTAGTCTTATCAGTTCCTATACTTTTGCTCACCTAAATTTGGGTGGTCTGATACAAAAAGGTTCTATGTTTTATGTTCAACACATCTAGATGTAAATACCAGTAAATAAAAACTGAAATCCTAAAGTGTCGTCTCATATCCATCTTTTGATCTCAAACCAAAATTGTGTATAGCACAAACAAATGAATTGGCCTTGCTGTTCCAATAGTTTCAGAGGGGACTGTATTTGTATATTTACATATTTATAACACCACCATTCACACCCCCCGCCCTAAAACCCTGAACCCTATGCAGTCTGTTCTCATTTTTAAGTCCATGTAAGTAGAAAATATGGAAATTAAGATCTTATATCCAAATTGTAGTAGATTGAATGTGTAAGTCCAAGTATTTGTTCAGTGTTTGGTCAGGATGCAGGAGTGTACTGACTCCACACTGACATGTCCAGTCTATCAATGTCCTTGCACAGAGTTTTCAATCCAGTCCATGTGTGGAAACAGAGAAGACAGGGAAAAGACCAGAAAAGCAGAAAGAGTGCCAGATAGATCCTGTCCACAACTAACTTAGAAGAGTCTTTCGTACCACTGATGTCCATTTCCTGAGTGGAAATCTTCTCCTAGGAGACAGCACCTTAAGGTTATCTTTCTTGGTGATGGGTTGTGCTGACTTCACTCTATAATTCAGGTCTAGGATTCTGTATTTCATAGTGATTAAAGACTGCAGTGACTCTGATGAAAAAGTTTCTGCTGAACTGACCTGTGTGTCCTGAACTGAGAGAGTGAAGAGTGCGTCATTGTCTCTCTGCAGGTTGCGTGCTTGTAATATCTCAGATGAAGGCTGTGCTGCTCTGACTTCAGCTCTGAGATCAAACCCCTCACACCTGAGAAAACTGGATCTGTCTGAGAATAAACTCAGAGACTCAGGAGTGAAGTGTCTCTCTGCTGTACTGGAGAATCCTCACTGTAAACTGGAAACACTGAGGTAAGATCATCTCTCTGAGAGTCACATGACCTGCTCCTCAGTAAGACACATTCTCTAATAGTGAAGTAGCGAGGTGAAAAATAGTGACTGTGACCCCATTCGTATCCAGTTACCATTTTTTGTTCTTGCCCTTGTGGTGAAGCAGCCATTTTGTTTGAGGCTTCTACGCACACAAGCTACATTCAGGCCTGCAACGGGAACTGAGTACTGGTATTTTGTTTGTTATTTGCGGTTTTTTGTTGCTTAATCTAGGGCTGATAGCTTGTTTATTGAGTGTTGTGCAGACATTTTCTGATGCTTAATCTGGACATTTAAACCATATTAAGGGACTTTGGGAACTGTTTATAATTTAACATTGTATTTGAATGTTTTGATGACTGAACTTTGTATGTTAAATATTTGTCTACATTAGTAAAAAAGGTTAAAGCTTTAACCAGTGGTTGCTATTTCTGTTCAAGAATAAAAAAAGAACTCAGGGTAGTTCCCCCAAGTAAAGGTACTACACCAAAGGGGTGCTACATTGAGACTGAAGCAGAGGTTTTAGGTTCAGCATCAAATACCCTGAGGAGGAAAATCATTTCATTTCAGCCCACATTGATGTTTTTTCCTGATCTGATCACAGTATTTATGTATTCAGTGTTTGTAGTAGTATAAGCAGATCAGGGCGAGTTTCCCAAAAGCATCAGAGCACAAACATCATCGTTTAATGGTAGAGCGAGCATCACTTTGAACATTCTCTCCCAGTTACAGTGATCTTAACGTTGCAATTCTTTTAAACTCAGCCCTGATTGTTCTTCAAAATTTTGTTTATTACATACACACACAGGACCACATTCATGAACATTTTAGTAAAGTTGTGTGTAAATGTTTGTGTAAGTCAAACCAAACTAAAGATTTCTGACATAAAGGCTGATTTTCTTCGTACTCGTGTGCTTATGTTGATCTCCTGTAATGTGTGAAGCGCGTTCCCGACACAGCTCATTTGCATGTAGTGACGCCCACACACAGTTCTATAAGTCACTGTGGATAAGGGAGTCTGCTAAATGCTTTTTTAATAAAAATAATCCATTTAAACTCCACAGTATATTCCAGATATAAAACTGCAGTAATCCATGTAATGATATAAACTGAGAGAGTGAAGAGTGTGTCATAGACTACGTTTATAGGAACAATAATAATCTAATTATTGACTGATTAAGTTGTTTACTTGAGTCGCTTTTAGAATATTCCTCTCGCTTTTAGAATATTCCCGGTTTACTTTCCCATTATAGAAAGTAGATCGATTAACGTCACACGTCATTATGTCACCACGCAACAGCATTTCCAGAATTTCACTTAACGACATACATTTAGTCTTCGTTATGGAACCGTATACATTTGGATGTTTTTTTTTTACTTTCATGAAAGCTTCAAGTGCAGTTAATTGTTATGCTTTACGTGCAAACAGACTGCTTGAAGCCGTGGGCTGCGTCCGCATACTTGGTAAATGGTAAATGTTTTATCCATATTTACACTGTGTCTCATTCACACACACACTCACACACAGCAGAGCTGCCATGCAAGGCCATGCAAGGCCACCGGGGTTCAGTGTCTTGCCCAAGGACACTTCGGCATGTGGAGTCACCCGGGCCGGGAATTGAACCGCCAACCCTATAATTAGTGGACAACCCGCTCTACCAACTGCGCCACAGCCGCCCAACGTACTTACCTACTACATAGTAGTAAGATACATATATTTCACATACTATATAGTAGGTAAGTACGTGTCTTCTGTAACGCACATCGATAATGCGACTAAAACAGGAATACTCCACATGTCTTAATTCCATTTGTCAGTACATTTACATGGACAACAATAATCCAATCTTAACCCGAATAAGACAATACTCTAAGAAACGACCATGTAAACAGCAATTTTATTTAATTACCTTAATCAGATTAAAGTCATAATCGAAGTAAACACAAATGGAATTAAGATGTGGAGTATTCCTGTTTTAGTCGCACTATCGATGTGTATTACAGACATGTACACACCTTAATCACACTATTAACGTCATGTGAGAGTTTTCACCGCATTATGCGACAGGACACGATCACACACGGCAGTGCACAACTGTTTTATAGCAAACAAGAGCAAGGCTGCGTCCGAAACCGCGTACTTACTTACTATATAGTAGGTGAAATACATGTGTATATAGTAGGTGAAATACATGTATCTCGGCAACTATACATTAGGTTTCGGATGCAGCCCACAGCTTCAAGCAGTCGTCTATTAGCACGTAGAGCATGACAAATAATTAACTGCACTTGAAGCAATCGTAAACATTTTAAACAGAAACACCCAAAACTGTATACGGTTCCATAACGAAGACGAAATGTATGTTGATACATGAAATTCTGGAGGGACGTCGGACGGCGTGGTGTGGTGACGTAATGACGTGTGCCGTTAATCGACCTATCTTATATAACATGTAAAACGGGAACATGAAAGGAATATTCTAATAGCGACTCATGTAAACACCTTAATCACAATATTGTCTTAGTCAGAATAAGGTCAATAATTAGATTACTGCTGTCCCTGTAAACATAGCCTGTGTTTACTTCGATTATGACTTTAATCTTTTTTTTGCTGTATACGTGGTAGTTTCTTAATGAAAGTATTGTCTTAATCGGGTTAATATTGGGTTATTGCTTCCCATGTAAACATACTGATTGTCTCTGCAGGTTGCGTTATTGTGATATCTCAGATGAAGGCTGTGCTGCTCTGACTTCAGCTCTGAGATCAAACCCCTCACACCTGAGAGAACTGGATCTGTCCTGGAATAAATTCAGAGAATCAGGAGTGAAGTGTCTCTCTGCTGGGCTGGAGAATCCTCTCTGTAAACTGGAGACACTGAGGTAAGATCATCTCTCTGAGAGTCACATGACCTGCTGCTCAGTAAGACACATTCTCTAATAGTGAGACTGAAGCAGAGGTTTTAGGTTCAGCATTAAATATCCTGAGGAGGAAAATCATTTCATTTCAGTCCACATTGATGTTTTTTCCTGATCTGATCACAGTATTTATGTATTCAGTGTTTGTAGTAGTATAAGCAGATCAGGGCCGAGTTTCCCAAAAGCATCACAGCACAAACATCATCGTTTAATGGTAGAGCGAGCATCACTTTGAACACTCTCTCTCCCAGTTACAATGATCTTAACTTTGCAATGCTTTTAAATTCAGCCCTGATTGTTCTTATAAATTTGGTTACATTCAATTCTACACAAACACGACCACACACACACACACACACACACACACACACACACACACATATATATATTGGGCTTCATTTATTATTCTTTTAGTAAAGTTGTGTGTAAGTGTTTGTGTAGGCCAAACTGAACTAAAGATTTCTGACAGAAAGGCTGATTTTCTTCGTACTCATGTGCTTATGTTGATCACCTGTCATGTGTGAAGCGCGTTCCCGACACAGCTCATTTGCATGTAGTGACACCCGCACACACTTCTATAAGTCACTCTGAATAAGGGAGTCTGCTAAATGCTGTAAACATAATAAAAATAATCAATTTAAACTCCATAGAATATTCCAGATATAAAAGTGCAGTAATCCATGTAATGATATAAACTGAGAGAGTGAAGAGTGTGTCATTGTCTCTCTGCAGGTTGTGTAATTGTGATGTCTCAGATGAAGGCTGTGCTGCTCTGACTTCAGCTCTGAGATCAAACCCCTCACACCTGAGAGAACTGGATCTGTCTTGGAATGAACTCAGAGACTCAGGAGTGAAGCGTCTCTCTGCTGTTCTGGAGAATCCTCACTGTAAACTGGAGACATTGAGGTAAGATCATCTTTCTGAGCGTCACATGACCTGCTCCTCTGGAAGATTCTGCAGTTCTCTGGAAGTTTTTTCCTGATCTGATCACAGTATTCATGTATTCAGTGTTTGTAGTAGTATAAGCAGATCAGGGCCGAGTTTCCCAAAAGCATCACAGCACAAACATCATCGTTTAATGGTAGAGCGAGCATCACTTTGAACACTCTCTCTCCCAGTTACAATTATTTTACCTTTGCAATGCTTTTAGGAAACTCAGCCTTTATTGTTCTTGTAAATATGATTACATTAAATTACACACACATATTGGACCTCATTTATCAATATTTAGGTAAAGTTGTGTGTAAACGTTTGTGTAAGCCAAACTGAACTAAAGATTTCTGACAGAAAGGCTGATTTTACTCATACTTGTGTGCTTAAGTTGATCTCCTGTAATGTGTGAAGCGCGTTCCCGACACAGCTCATTTGCATGTAGTGACGCCCACACACACTTGCAGCATCTGCTAAATGCTGTAAACATAATGAAAATAATCAATTTAAACTCCACAGTATATTCCAGATATAAAAGTGCAGTAATCCATGTAATTATATAAACTGAGAGAGTGAAGAGTGTGTCATTGTCTCTCTGCAGGTTGTGTGGTTGTGATTTCTCAGATGAAGGCTGTGCTGCTCTGACTTCAGCTCTGAGATCAAACCCCTCACACCTGAGAAAACTGGATCTGACTGGGAATTACCCCAGCAACTCGGAAAAGAAGCAGCTCTTCAGTCTTAAACTACAGGACTTGAGGTGATTTACAAGTATTTCAGATAAACATGTAGAGAAATAAAATATACAAATATTTCGACTCATTAATATTGTTTGATGCATTTTGTTTAGTGAAGGAAAAGTTCAGGTAACCTGGTCCTGTTTTTATAAAGAGCTATTAATTATAAACAGGTTCATATTCAGTGAGTTACTGGGTATTGTTTTAAACTTTGCACTTAAACTTTACTTTGATGTTTAATGTTCATGTTCAACCTGACAGCTTAAATTGTTATGCCACACGAACTCTGCAATTCCCAGTGTGAAATGCCGCCCAGGGACATGGCGGAAGAGGACGGGTCCTCTATAGGTGGATGAATAGCTCACAGCACACTCCCAGTCAACATTCACGTTCGTGCCCTCCACCGTGAGACTATGATCCTATGCATCACGGTCTCCACCAGACATCCTGTCATACTCGGACTACCCTGGCTAGAACAGCACAATCCCCAAATCTCAATCACAATCCCCATATTGTTTGCAAAATTGTCCGCGGTCCCTTTGGCCACCACGACTGTGGAGCATCCCCTGTCTCATGTCCCGATTGAGATCCCCCCAGAATACCGCGACCTCCACGAGGTGTTCAGCAAGGAGAAAGCCAGTAGTCTACCACCTCACAGACCCTATGATTGTGCCATCTTCTACTCGGGGCCAGCCCACCTCGGGGCTGTGTGTACCCACTCTCCCAAGCTGAACACTGGGCCACCGAGTACATCCAGGAAGCTCTCCAGCAGGGGTACATTCGACCCTCCATGTCCCCTGTGTCTGCCGGTTTCTTCTTTGTAGAGAAGAAAGGATGGGGCCTCCGGCCATGCGTTGATTAACCAAGTGACTGTAAAGTACCGGTATCCCCTGCCTCTTGTCCCCTCAGCCCTGGAGCAGCTACGGTCCGCAACCATCTTTACGAAGCTGGACCTACACAGCGCTTATAACCTGATCCACATTAGGGAGGGGGTACGAGTGGAAAAAAGCCTTCAGCACTACCTCAGGACAATATGAGTACTTGGTTATGCCGTATGGGCTTTCTAACCCACCCTCCGTGTTCCAGAACCTAATCAATGACGCCCTGAGGGACATGCTGGGGAGGTACGTCAGTGCCTACATTGATAATATTTTGGTATATTCGACATCCCTAGAGGAGCACGTCGAGCAATGCATTGCCTGCTGCGATACCAGCTTTACTGAAAGGGAGAGAAATGTGAGTTCCACCATCACACAATCTTTTTCCTAGGGTATGTCATTAGCCCAAGGGGAGTCACCATGGACCGGCGCAAGATTCAAGCGGTTGTGGAATGGCCCACTCTGTGAACCTTCAGGGAGTTGCAGCATTTCCATGGCTTCGCCAACTTCTACCGGCGATTCATTCGAGACTTTAGTAAGTTGGCGCAACCCCTGACATCCCTCCTGAAAGGTAAGCCCCGGTGACTCCTTTGGACCCCAATCGGCCAGGAGGCTCTGGAGAAGCTTGAGCGGGCCTTTACCACAGCTCCCATCCTCAGACACCCGGATCCCTCCAGGCCATTTGTCGTCTAAGTAGATGCGTCTGAGGTGGGAGTGGGGGCTATCCTGTCTCAAAGATTTGGAGATAGACCCAAGTTGCACCCCGTGGCGTCCTTTTCCCGGAAGTTGTCGCCAGCGGAACACAACTATGACGTGGGGAACCGTGAACTCCTGGCTGTTAAGCTGGCCCTAGAGGAGTGGAGACACTGGCTGGAAGGAGCCCTACACCCATTTGTTATTTTTACGGACCATAAAAACCTGGAGTATCCGAAAACTGCCAAACGCCTCACTCCTCGCCAGGCTCGCTGGTCCCTATTTTTCTTAGGTTCCAATTCACCCTGTCTTATAGGCCTGGCTCAAAGAACACAAAGGCCGATGCACTGTCTTGTTTTCATGCCCAGAGAGGGCTGGTGGACCAGGAGAGTTATATTGTGCCTCCCTCCTGCATAGTTGGGCGCCTTGGGTGGACAGTAGAGCAAACCTTAGCCTGTATCCCCAAACTCGAATCCTGGCAGCCTGTCCTCCTGATAAACAATTCGATACCAAAACAGTATCGTCTAGAACTCATCACCTGGGCCCACACGACATTGGCTTACGGCTCACCCGGGGCCCGCGGCGCACCAAATGCTGGATGAAAAGTACTGGTGGCCCAACATGCCTAGGAAGGTTCAGCACATCGTATCCTCATGTTCCTCTTGCCCTCCGTTCAAGGGACAAGCCACCATTGTTTCCCTGGACGCATCTCACACAGACTCACCAGCAGTAGATGAGTGGTTCTGCCGGAGCGAACAGGTCTGGGAATGAGCCCATCAACAGCTGGTGCAGGCATCCCACACTGCCAAACAAAAGGCTGAACGCCGTTAGAGGGTTCACCCCAATTATCGACCCGGGGACAGGGTGTGGCTCTCCACTAGGAATTTAAGGTTACCCCTCTCAGGCAAGAAGCATCAACCTAAATATATCGGGCCCTTCCGAGTCCTGAGACAGATTAATGAGGTCTTTCCATGCCTCGCTCCTCAAACCTGTGATACCGGGCCCCTTGGCCAAGCGGTCGCCGGATGACTCCCCACGGAACCACTGGAGATTGAAGGCCGCCCACAGCCTACCGGTCCCCAAAACTTCTGAACTCCAGACGTAGGAGAGACTCGGGTATCTGTAGACTGGGAGAGCTATGGACCAGAGGAGCAGTGTTTGGACCCAGCCCGGGACATTCTAGACACAAGTCTGCGTAGAGGTTTCCATGCGGCTCATCCAGACAAACCCGGGTCCCCGGTGGGGAGGAAGGGCCTCGGAGGGACTCGGCTCCTGGAGTGAGCCCTTAGGGGGTGCTGTTCTGTTACACGGTGCGCACTTGCGGCTGCAATTCCCAGCGTGTAGTGCCGTCCAGGGACATGGCGGAAGAGGACTACACTTCCCAGCCATGCCCGTGCTCGAGTTCACCGGAGTTCTGATTATGAACACCTGCACTACATCTAAAGTTATAAAAAGGCCTCGTTAATATCAGTCGCTTGCGAAGTAACCGCTCAGCAGCCTCGTCTCTTTGTACCAAGCATTAATCTCATACAGTGGTGTGAAAAAGTGTTTGCCCCCTTCCTCATTTCCTGTTCCTTTGCATGTTTGTCACACTTAAGTGTTTCGGAACATCAAACCAATTTAAACAATAGTCAAGGACAACACAAGTAAACACAAAATGCAATTTGTAAATGAAGGTGTTTATTATTAAAGGTGAAAAAAAATCCAAACCATCATGGCCCTGTGTGAAAAAGTGATTGCCCCCCTTGTTAAAACATACTATAACTGTGGTTGTCCACACCTGAGTTCAATTTCTCTAGCCACACCCAGGCCTGATTATTGCCACACCTGTTCACAATCAAGCCATCACTTAAATAGGAGCTGCTTGACACAGTAAGGTCCACCAGAAGATCCTTAAAAGCTACACATCATGCCGAGACCCAAAGAAATTCAGGAACAATTGAGAAAGAAAGTAATTGAGATCAATCAGTCTGGAAAGGGTTATAAAGCCATTTCCAAAGCTTTGGGAATCCAGCGAACCACAGTGAGAGCCATTATCCACAAATGGCAAAGACATGGAACAGTGGTGAACCTTCCCAGGAGTGGCCGCCGCCCAAAATTACTCCAAGAGCGCAGCGAACGACTCATCCAAGAGGTCACAAAAGACCCCACAACAACGTCCAAAGAACTGCAGGCCTCACTTGCCTCAGTTAAGGTCAGCGTTCATGCCTCCACCATCAGGAAAAGACTGGGCAAAAATGGCCTGCATGGCAGAGTTCCAAGGAGAAAACCACTGCTGAGCAAAAAGAACATCAAAGCTCGTCTCAATTTCTCCACAACACATCTTGATGATCCCCAAGACTTTTGGGACAACATTCTGTGGACCGATGAGACAAAAGTGGAACTCTTTGGAAGGTGTGTGTCCAAGTATATCTGGCGTAGAAGGAACACTGCATTTCATAAAAAGACATTATACCAACAGTAAAATATGGTGGTGGTAAGGATGGTCTGGGGGCTGTTTGCTGCTTCAGGACCTGGAAGACTTGCCGTGATAAAGGGAACTATGAATTCTGCTGTCTACCAAGAGATCCTGAAGGAGAATGTCCGACCATCTGTTCGGTGTACTCAAGCTGAAACAAACTTGGGTTCTGCAGCAGGGACAATGATCCCTAAACACACCAGCAAGTCCACCACCGAATGGCTGAAGAAAAACAAAATGAAGACTTTGGAGTGGCCTAGCCAAAGTCCTGACCTGAATCCTATTGAGATGTTGTGGTATGACCTTAAAAAGGCTGTTCATGCTCGAAAACCCTCTAATGTAACTGAATTAGGACAATTCTGCAAAGATGAGTGGGCCAAAATTCCTCCAGGACGCTGTAAAAGCCTCATTGCACGTTATCGCAAACGCTTGGTTGCAGTTGTTGCTGCTAAGGGTGGCCCAACCAGTTATTAGGTTTAGGGGGCAATCACTTTTTCACACAGGGCCATGATGGTTTGGATTTTTTTTCACCTTTAATAATAAACACCTTCATTTACAAATTGCATCTTGTGTTTACTTGTGTTGTCCTTGACTATTATTTAAATTGGTTTGATGTTCCGAAACACTTAAGTGTGACAAACATGCAAAGGAACAGGAAATGAGGAAGGGGGCAAACACTTTTTCACACCACTGTATATGTTTACTTGCTTTTGGATATTCGCTTGTCTTTAGATTACGCTTTTGCCTACGCCCCGTATAATTGATTGATTGCTCAATTAGTTTGACCTTAATCTCTTCCGTGTTCCATCTGTTGTCCACCCCACGTAATCCCGATTGCCAGGCCGCATTTGTCTCTGCCTATGAATCGTAACATAAACATTAAATTTGTTTTTGCTTAATTTCAGGTTATGAAGAATTTTCATCTGATGCAGATTCCAGAGAAGATATTTTTAATGAAATGTGCTCGACTCACAGCGGCATTTCCTGAACATTTTTCTCTCACACTGAGAAATGATCTGAATTAAATGTAACACATTTCCACAAAGTGTAAGTGCAGACAGAGTGTCTAAGATCTAAAGAACCTGTGCTTGCTTGGTGTGATTCTTCATCATCATAGGACTTTACAGAGTGGTGTTACAGCACTACTATCAGGAATAAACACTTACTGAAGATCAATTCTTTATTTTTATTATAACACAATTCCACTGTTATACCCTACAGAATCCAGACATCATGGCAAAACTCAGGTTCTGGTTAAGGTTCTAGTTGCTCTGGTCTACATTCCAGCCCATGTCTTCCACCACCCCACCACTCTATCACATCATCTGGTTGGAAGACTCTAAAATCACCATGGCTGAAGCTGTGACTATTTCCTCAACATGCTATTGCTGCTCTGTGTTCTCTTTCCTGTGAACACTGCTTTGTTTTTTTTGTTTTTTTTTTAACATTCTGAAGATATCTAATTGCTGTGACTGTTCATTTGTTATAAACATTCATCAGCTTAGATGGAAAACGCACAGTCTGGAGAGTCAACTGGGTTTCAGATCTTTTCTGTTCTTGAATCTTCATGTATTAGGTGTCAGTCATTACTCAAAGGTCTAAAATCTTTTCCTGATATCAGTAAAATCAATATACCTGCAGAAATTATACATTTTGTATTTAAATAACACTGTACAAAGCTGTCAGTTATCTAAATCACCATTTTAGTTGCACTTTGGGTAATGAATTGTGAATGTGCATTTATGAATGTCCATCACTAACGTGAGCAGGTGAAATGTGCAGTGTATAATTATTGTTCCCAACGACCAATCACCGACCACCACTGTTTCTCCCCCTCGCCATATTTTACTCTGTTTTAAACTCTCTTCCTGGATAATAATAAAAGAGAGTAACCATTTCCTTTACTGTTCACCTTTCAAGACTACTCAATGTCACAGCTTCATTTTGTCTGTTCTTCATAGAAATGGCTATAGTATTTTGTACAGTACATTTGTAAAAGTTTTTCTTTATGGTGCAGTATTATAATATATAATAATATATTATTTAAGAAATAAATAATTAAGAAATACCTTCTCTGTACTGTCTTAATGTTGATGAAAGCTCATCAAATAAAATGGGTTTATAAAAGTTAGGAACAAACCCAAGGATGTTAAAAAGTTTATTTTCCTTTAAAATTATGCACTTTTGAATTGTTTTTCCATTTTACAGGTAGCTGTTACAAAATAGTGACCGTTTACACCAAACAGTTGTGTGGTGGGGGTTTTCTGAATATTAGACATGATAATTGATTGATTATTGACTAGTTTTAGATTAGTTTTGGGTCATTCTGTCTTGAACTTGAAGCTTAAATAGGTTTTCTATAAAACAGTGGCTGAACTGAAATATCTGGAATGTTACAAAATCCAGATAACCACTGTTATGTGTTTCTTGTCTGAAAGAACTTGCCATATAAATACTACTACTACTACTACACTAATAATAATAATATAGTTTCTTAAAATGTTTTAGTAAATGTATTTTATTTGGCTTATTGCTTTATAGCGTCTCTAAACTTGATTGATTTTGCAGTTATTTAAATGTAAAGGGTTATAAAAATGACTGTAAACTCAAATACTGTAAAATGATATCTTCATTTTCTTAATATTTCTTTAAAATTATCATTTTGTATGAAAGTTAATTAGCTTTTGTTGTGTAGGAGCTCACTGATGCTCACTGATGCTTTTTCTTCGTGACGTTATCACTAAGTGTGAAAAGCCACGCACCCAGAATGTATGTGCGACTCAGTGGTGTCGAACTCATTTTAGTTCAAGGGCCACATACAGCCTAATTAGATGTCAAGTGGGCCGGGCCAGTAAAATCATAGTTTAATCACCTATAAATAACAAAGAAATCCATGTTTTTACCTTTGTTTTCATGCAAAGACATTTATATTTAATGACATATCCTTTAAAAAATATATCCTGAAACAACCTCAGATTTCTTAAGACAAACATGTGCAATTTGCTTCGTTATCATTCACATATAGTGCACTACAACTGCTCACAGTGTTTGTACAAATGCAAAAAACTTCACAGGTATTTGGAACTGAAAATATAATATTTCACTTTAAAAATGTATGGCATTGCATGAACAATAGGGATTCCACCAAACCAAACTCTTTTTATACTGAAGCTGGTGACTAACATTAAATTTTCACTTTTTTAACTATTACCCATTCATCTCTGTGAATAAATAGGAAGCGGTCCATTTTTCATGGAAAACTCTACACTCTGTATCCACTTTTCTGCTTTTTGGCAGACATTTAGGCTAATGAGGGTGTGGGGACGAGTAGAAAATAGAGTAGACGGGCCGTGATTGCTACCATCTTTCTGTCCAGCTCCAGATATGCCGCCGTCGTTTACCCCCTAGCGGATAATTTAGAATAGCATTTTTATTAAAAATGACAAGTTCGTGTCTTTGTGTATATTTTTTTTCACTTTCAAAATTCGTCCTGCGGGCCGATTTTGGCCCGGGCACAATGGTCACGCTTGACACCCATGGACTAGATTAACGGTGATTTCAGGAAGAGGGGCGGATTAATTACTGTCAAACTTTCTCTGTAATATCAGAGTCCACACGAGACAGTCGATTATCCTTCTACATTTCTTAAATCCTTCTAAAAATTTCTACATTTCTCTCCGATAAAAACTTTGGGGAGAAATATTGTAGGAACACCCATTGTGGTCGGAGGGGAATAGTTAACTGATCTTAATTCATGAATAACTTTCAAAAAATGTTAAAGCTCCAATTAGTACACAATGCCGTGGAAGTTTGATTCAATTTACAGACCCGATTCTTATGAACTGAATCAATTTACTTATTTACATTAAACTCACTTCCAGTTCTTTGCTCACCTAAAATTGGGTCGTGTGCTACCAAAGGTGCCATGTTCTTAGTAGGTTAACGATCTAAATGTAAATATCAATAAATAAGCTGAAATTTGATCTATCAGCTCATATTTTCAAAGCTTTCAGTTTGCCTATTGATTGCCTTGTTTTATTTTTCATCTGCATGTGTATCAAAATATTTGCTGCATATTTTATGAATAAGTATCAATGGCAAACTTATTTTCATGTTAATTATTTTCCAGGAACACCTGATTCTCTGAATTTTTAATATACTGAAACTGATGTTCAGGAAAATATTTTAGATTTGGACAAAACTATCAGAGATTGAACTCAAGCACACTTGAAACACACTCAAACAGAGGTTTATTGAACACACAGGTGAATGGTAAAATGCAATTACAAAATAGACAACCAGAATACTAAATGCTAATGCTAAAAAGTGCTGAACACTAACAGAAATATCAACACCAACAAAATGCTAAATAAAATAATCAATGTAACAACAACAATTCAATTCAAAGTAAAGGATAAACACTATCACGACCAATGAGCTGATATACAGGTTCTGAATGCTGTCAGATTCTTCAGACAATTGTTCAGACAATTCTGCACAGTGAAGGTGAGAATGATGGAGATATATAGTATATTGTCTGATCCACTTTCTCTCCCTTTGTTTTTTTTTTTTTTTTTTTTTTTTGTGTGAGGGGCGGTTCTGTGCTCATGCCCGCATCCTCCACCAGTGTAGTGGAAAAGGCGTGCACAGAGACACGGAGGTGTAAGTAGAGCAAAAGCTGAGGCTGTATTCTCGTTTTGGTAGAGTGTAGGTTTGTGGGGGGCGTGTGTGGTTCGCGGGCGGGAAATTTCCGCC
>CM022774.1:4189102-4293299 GCA_012411365.1 Ameiurus melas
ATTAGTACTAGAGTGGTCCTACTGACATTTTTAGGAATTTTTATTTTAGGGTGAAGGCTGTTCGTAAGAAAAAGGCCACATATTTTTGACCTGCTGCTCATGCACCACATCAGGAGGCGCTGTAGCACTTGGAGAAAGCACTACTGATGTACGATTGGCTAGTGTGTCACTGTGATTGATAGGGAAGAGAGTACACCCATCCACAACCAACTTCCAGACATGGATGACGTCATCACGATTCAAGCTGATGATGGAGAAAACGCTTTTCTAGTGTAAACTCAAACTTTTAAACTTGACTTGCTTTAACTTTTTTTCCTAGAAATGTTCTATTCTACTTTCCAGAGCTAGGATGTGGTGTTGATCAATAGAACAGATAATAATGTGTAAAACATTAAGAGCTTTAATTTATTGCCCTTTAAAGCCTCATGATGTTCACCTGACGCCTGGAGCGGGGAATCTAAAAGTTTAACCCCGCTCTATGATGTACATAAAGTCTTTATATTTTTAATAAATATTCATGCCTTAAATAAAATAACTACTTACCTCTTTTTTTGAACTGCAGAGATCCAGCAGGTTGTTCAGGATTAGAATCCATTTCACTATTAGTAAAGAAGGTTGGCTGATTAAGCTGGACAGACGGATGTGTATGAGTCAGGACTGATCTCTTTTACTGGTATGTGCCACAGTCAACATTCAAGCATATATAAATATAAACAAATAAATAAACATTTACAGACATAACTCTCAATACCAAATATTTATTTGTTTAAGAGACAGAAATGTAATACTTGGTAATACAACATTTATGATATTTACAGTATTTATTAATTACAAGATTTGTAATATTTACTGTTTATAATACAATATGTAATATTTAATTAAGGAACACTACAATGAAGTTAACGCACCATAAGACCAAATCAGCGTTAACTCACAGTAACATAAAAACTTACTTCAGTGGAAAATGGCATGGTGCTGCATTAGTGTAACAGTATTGTCTGAGTTATTAAACTAAACTACTGAGAATAAATCAGAACACTCTTAGTTATCTATTTATTATAGTTATATATTTAGTGTATTTATAGGACTCATTATTTACGATATTAGCAAACCTGTATCCCAGTGGTGCCTGGTGAGTTTTATAGAAAATAGAAAGTTAGTTATTGAAGAATATATTTGTGTGTGTTCTGTTTTATCTTCTTCATCTGCTGGTCTGGACTGTTCATTCTCCAGTTTCTCCAACTAAGAACAACAAAAGTATTTTCCAAAAATCAGATCAACAAAATGAGTTGTGTCTTCCAGCTAAGCAGCTAATTAGCTAGCTCAATTTTACTGAAGAAATTGTGACAACTAGATAGTAGACCTATAAATAAACAAAAGAAAATTAACTAAATTTTATTAATTTTTATTAATTATTTTATTAATTTATACCTTTGAGGAATCCATTTCCACTGTGTGAACTTAGCCTTTTATGGTGTTTGTGCGCCTCACTAAATGCAAATCAGCTGGGATCGTGTGCCTGGTGATTTATGGTGATGGGCATTCTTCAACGATGAGTGTGAAGAAAATCTTAGTTCAGTTTAGCGTAATGCAAACATTTGCAACGCAACATTACTAAATAAGTATATAATAATTTTGTTGGAGCGCATATGAGCTTTTTCTTTTTTGCTGTGGTTTTTTTTTGTTGGTTTTGGGGTTTGTGTTTTCCGTGGGGTTTCACTCCCGGTACTCCGGTTTCTCCCCGATTTAAACACATGCATGGTAGGCTGGAGCGTATCCAAAGTGTCTGTAGTGTATGAATGGGTGTGTGTGTGTGTGTGTGTGTGTTTGTATTGCCCTGCGATGGATTGGCACCCAGTCCAGGGGTGTACCCTTGTGCCCGACCAGCTTCCTGTGATGGGCTCCAGGTTCCCCCGTGACCCTGAAGGAAGGATAGCCGGTATAGAAGATGGATGGAATAACCTTATTTGCATAAGTGTGCACTGCCTTAAACTATAATTCTTTGTTAAAGCACATGTTGATTTTATTAAACCTCATAGTCTATTTGTGTAATAGTCTATCAGCATGACACATCTTGACTTAGCAATATTTTTCCACACTTTCGTGCTAAAACATTCCAGATCCATCAGATTGTGAGGGGCATCTTCTTGCTTTTTCACAGATCACTTCAGGTCACCCCACAGATTTTTAGATTCAGGTCTGGGCTCTGTCGAGGTCATTCAAAAACATTGATCTTCTTTTGGTTCAGCCATTATTTTTGTTGATTTGATGTATGCTTTGGTTCACTGTCATGCTGAAATGTGAAATTTCTTTTCATCTTCAGTTTTCTAGCAGAACACCTGAAGGTTTTTGACCTAAAATTGACTGGTATTCCCTTTGACTTGATACGAGCCTCAGTTCTGGATAAAGGGAAAGCAGCCCTAAAACATGATGCTACCGAGCATGCTGCACAGTGGGTAGAGTGTTCTCTTGTTGATGTGCTTGCTAGATGTTTTTTTGAGTGAAAAATGGCTCTGGTCTAGTCTCTTTACCCCATAGTCCAGACATGTGAGGAATATGAGAGATTGCTGCCACATACAGAGAGTAATCAGTACTCAGCAGATTATTCCTACACACCTCCTTGGATGTTGCTGTAGCTCTCTAGCAGCCTTCATTGTAAGTTCTTGATTGTGATTTATAGCATTTTTGGAGGGACGTCTGGTTCTCCGTGATGTCACTGTGGTACTCCATTTCCCCAGTTGTTGATGGTGTTGTGTTCCATGGTACATCTAATGTTTAGGAAATAAGTCATACTCTTCTCCTGATCAATACCTTTCATCGTGTCAGTCAACCATGCATGCTTTGTAAGCTCTCTATGGACTATGGCTCCTCTACCCAGTCCCCCAATGTCCAGGCCAGGTTATACCCCTGGCAGCTGCATAAAACATGATTTATTTTATATTTCACTATATCAGTAAAAGTATGTGTAACGTAGGTGACTGAATACCAAAGGAGAATAGTCCTTGCACTAGCTTACCAGTCTAGTGGAAAGAGTGAACTTACATTTCCTGTCACCCTTTCAAAAACTCCCAGGAGGTGTATGCACTCCAAAAATGATATCAAATGATTCAGGCCCTTCATAGATATGACACATTTAAATTTTCTTCAATTTTTTTTTAACATATCTAATTAGAAGTAATGCATATGTATACATAAAAATGTATGAAAAAAAATATCATCTAGGAGATTTATTTCAGTTTGATGAACACAAATGAGTTTGATTTGGGGGGCGCTGTTTGTGCATGTATGAGGCGAGATCAGACACTGAGCTCACAGTGTGTGACCGCCATTTTCTCATGCTGGCTCTAAAGGGGTTTATTGCTGATGAGAGCATTTTGTTGAATTATTTGTTGTTGGTAAAGTTCCCTTTTTTGTAGTTAAAATTGACCTCACTGTCAAAGAATGTGAATGTCATAATGTTGAGTGAAATATGCAGCAGTGGAGAAATAGTTAAGCGAGGTGGAATTGTTCCAGGAGTCCCGATCGATAAATTCAGACTCACATGTGCAAATTCACATCGTCAGTGAGTACTCAATTCAACTTCTGAAGATTGCTAGCCCAGGGAACAAATGTTAACAATACAAATTGTTGTTTTCCGGCTAGCAAGATGTCTGAGTCTAAGGAGGTATGCTAGATATTTTGTCCATGCACCTTTTTTCCAACTTGCAAAACTAGCTAGCTAGACAGCCACTTGGCTCATCAACCTCAGCGCTGCACACTTTAGCTTAGCCAGTTCTGTGGTTCCTGCCATTTTATAACCTTGCGAACACAACATATAAAGATGTTTTGGGTCAGACAAGTGATATTTTAACACAGCTCACTAACTACTGTAGGTTACATTTAACAGATTTGATAAACGTGGTAATGATCACCAAGAACCAGCTAACCCTAGAACTTCATAAAATTTTCCTAAAATAGCTTTTTTCTAATATTATGGTTGTTTTACGGTAAATAACTGTATTGTACACCTGTTTTTTATACTTGGTTCAAATGTTATTATTTAAAACACATAAAACAAGTTTTTTCTCTATACAGGGAGAATAAAATGAGAAGGATTTTAAACTAATGATTTATTTTCCAGATAAATGTTTAAGTTTGAGTCGATAAGCATTAAACAATTAACTTTATAAATGTATCCATTTCATTTAACCTGTATTTGATCAGATTAAGTTGGACCAACTCAATGACATTACATTACATGAATCAGTTTATTATGAGTTGGGGCTCTACATGTTTATTGGATGGAAATCCTGCCCTCAATTAAACTGTGTTCATCCAATGACTGATTGTTCTGAGGGTGTGAAATGGCGCGCTGTCTCTGTGTCGCGTGCAGAAGCGCAGCAGCAGCACGTGAGGCATTGTTTATTAATCTAGAATGTCCAAACTGGTAAAAATAAATAAAAATAAAAATATGGTGCTTTTTGGTAGGTTTAACCGTGACGTGAAATGTGTTTGAATTGAAACACTAACTGTAACAGGAACCGGGTTAGTGTTAGTGCTGAATACAGCTCTAGATCAGTACATAAGAATGCGGTTTAGACACAGCACTAGTTTATTTAGTGGAGCTAGACTGAGGGTTTGTTTCTGTTGTTGAGAGTTCTACCCTGCTGCTGAGGGTTAGGAGAGTGAATAAAGGAAAATACTGAGTATAACTTTCTCTCATGACTCCACATGGGGATTTAAAACTTCAAGTTTGGGAACCCCTGTAATTATAAACTTGTGTCCCAACACGTGACCTTGTTTTGATTAAATAGCAAAGTAAAAAAGGGGAAATAAAATAAGTGATTATTTTATTATCTAACTTTCGAGACAAATCAAAACCATTAGCTATTTTAAACTCACTCTATAATCCGTGATTCACAGCATATTAGTGACTTTTTTTTTTTTACTTTTTTTTTTTATAGTTTTTGGGATTTTATATTCCTTCTGTCCAAAATAAACAGCAGTGTGACTGAGAGCTGCTTCCTGTTTCCTAACACCTCTATAAACACACCTCTTTAAAATTTATAACAACACTGTTGTGGGTAAATTTTAAAGTTTCATGTTTTCCAGTCGTTCCTCAAAATGGCACTGAGTTACTGTTTCACTTTCTGAATTAGAAAATATTTAGAGGAACTTCCGAAACTCCTTCAGTAGACAGTTCACAGTCTGGGGTTGTAGTTTACACAATATCAAACTCTATAGAACTCATCAAATAGTTTAGTGTAGAAATTCTGATCTGGTGGTTTGTGACTGTAGTTTAAACCCCTAATGGTCTGTTTATTAGTTATCAGTGTTATGTCCCACTGGTTCACACCATCACTTTAAAGTTTATATAAAATATACTCATAATATAACAACAGTTGTGTGTGTGTGTGTGTGTGTGTGGGAATAAGAAAAAGTGAACGAATGTTTAAAATTTACAAACACACATTAAACCCTTAAAAAACCCTAAACCCTTTCTATTAAACAGAGGTGGAAAAAAATAATTTTTTATAAACAGGCTGTGTATAAAATTTATATAAGATAGTATTTAAAATACATAAGCTCACATTCTAACAGAGTTAGCATGTTTCTTATAAAATGTTTTAACTTTAAACATTAACACGTCAAATCTTTTCACATCATTACGTAAATTAGGTTATTGATATTTTACTATTACTTATGTATTCTTGTTATAAGTATATTTATATACTTATATGATATTTAATATGATATATAGTTTATATAATATAATATGTATAGATGACATAACAAGTAAGTTCCCTTTCAAAGGGAACTTCGACGTTGCATTTAGCAGTATGGGAAGTGCGCGGTATCTGAAGCTTGTGTAAAATCATGCCTCTACTTATAGGCCTGCCATGATCAGGTGACGTGGCAATTAAGCGCGTCGCATCATATATGGCACCTGTGAACCACACCGCCAGCCTTATTATCTTCAGCGAGACTGCATGTCTGTTGTTTGTGTGACAAAAACGCTTCATTTCTACTCGATATTTTCTCAAAATCTCTTAACTTTTCTATCCCTTTTAAAGAAATGAGAGGTAAGTAATGGCGAGAAAGAGTTAAAGATGTGTGTAGCGTGCTCCACGTTTCATCACGGGGGAAAGTGCACACTTTCTGGGTGAAGTGTTAGTGGTGTAGTATGCGGTGGCAACCTCGAGAGGCTGTGCATGGTAACGCTACATTAAGCAGCTCGACTCCGCTCTTCTCGAAAAAACGGAAGTCGGCGGAGTCGAGTTTCAAAGCCTGGAGACTGGGCCCGGCCACTGCCGGGGCAGCCAACCGTCTCAGGTTCAGGGGATCTCTTTAAATCCCGGAAGAGGCGGAGATGACGCTGCTCTATCTCTCTCTCTGTCTTCTGGGTTCAGCTCTCTGCTGGATTTTGGAGTTAGCGTCGCCGAACCATGCTTAAGCCATAGTCATAACCCCCGATGTTGGATTATTCTGCCATTGTGGGAATGAATGGCATGGCTATTTAGCTATGCCGAGGTGGAGGCGCTTGCTAGCTACCTCTCTCCACCGACGGCAGGTAATTACAGGGGCCGGCTTGCATCCAAGGTGGAACCAAATTAAAAGCATTGGTGGGCAAGCCTATGCAGTAGTAGTCTTGCTTGTGGGTCACTGCAGAAAATTACAGGGTTGCAGGCCTACCAAGCAGACCTGCTGGAGTGAGCTCGACTTATGGCAAAAAAAGTTGTCTCAAGCTCATCCGGTGTCCACGAGTGGAGCCTGGGCCAGCACTAGTATGGGGGAAACCCAGAAAGAGCGAGTATGACAGCCCGCAACCCCGCCAGACAGCCAGGGGAACCGAGGCTGACCACAGTCGCGGTCTGCTGTTAGGCCTGATCTGAGAATGGTCATAAAGGCCAAGCAGGCAAGAGATGAGCGGTCCTGAGGGGCTGTGGAGGGGATGTATCCGGGGACATGAGGTTGTTAGGGCAGGTAGCCCCAGTGCTACTGTAGGGCCTCCCCCTAGCCAAGGTGGTCCCCAAGTTTTCATGTTCCCTGGTCAGCAAGCTGTCACAGGGGCAAACGAAAATCTGATGCTTCTCTCAATAGAATATGGAATAGCTAATGTCACTAGAAGACCATCGGGCAGCGTGCAAGCTACGACCAAATGTGTCTCCATGGGTTCTGTCTACACATAGAAAGGGTTACGGGTCCAGTTATAGCTCGACCCCGTTCACAGGTGTGCTCACCACAGAAGTCAGCACAGACCAGAGCCCGACGTTAGCGCAGGAAGTAAGCTCCCTTTTTGGACAATGGGATCCTGAAACATGTACCCCGTTCCCTCAGGGAGGGAGGTTTACAGCCTTTATTTCCTGTTCCGAAAAAGTGAGAATATGCGGCCAATTTTAGATCTGCATCATCTGAACCGTACTCTTCGGACATACAGGTTCAGACGCTGATGTTCAAACTTACCGTGCCACACATCCAGTTGAGAACTGGTTTGTGGCGATAGATCTAAAAGGTGCATGTTTCCGCCAGGAATATTGCTAGCTTTATCCCTCGCACCTTCACAAAGGTGCATGGATGTCACTCTGGCTCCATTGGGACTCCAGAGCGTCTGTGTACCAAACTATCTGGATGACTGGTTAATTCTAGCACGATCCAGGGGAGCTGGCCGGTTCAACATTGAGATGTTGTTCGCCCACGTGAAGAACTGGGGGCTCAGGTTGAATCTCAGAAAAATTGGCTTTCCCGGTGCAGTGGACAACTTTTCTAAGGGGTTCTAGGATTCTACTACGATGAGGGCGTTTCTATCCCCAACAGGCGTAGTGTCAATAATATCAACACTGAGCTAGATAAAGCTGTATCTTGGGAGCCTAGGGTGGCTGAGGTCACATCTGTATGCTGCCCCCATCGCTGCTCCCACTAGCTCTAGCGAGAGTTACGCCAAGATAGCCTGCTAGTAGCACCTTTTTGGCAGCTTTCGAACATGGTTCGTGAGAGATAATATCTCTGCGAGATGGCACTCCTTGGGAGATTCCCGTCCGCAGGGATTCACTGTGGCCCCAGTAACTGCGCAATAGCTACAGTCCTGGAGCTCCTACAATAACATTTCTCAGCGGGGTGAGCTCCTTCCTACAATCAGGGTTATGTGGCCGCCATTTTCGGCCAGCCGCGCCTGTTGAGGGAGCTCTCTGTGGGGCAACATCCTCTAACTCCGAGGTTCATGCATGGTCTCCAGATGGCTGAGGCCCATCGGCAGGCCGCGCCTATAAGAGCGCATACCATATGAACGAGACGTTGCATAGCGCTGTCATACCAAGGCTGGCCTGTGTGAATTGCGTCTTCGCTTCAGATAATAGAGGCTGGCGGCGTGGTTCACAGGTGCCATATATATATCATGCGACGTGCTTAATTGCCCACGTCACCTGATCATGGCAGGACATGTAATGTAAGTACTTATATGTAAGACATATAAGTAGAGACATGATTTTACACAAGCTTCAGATACCGGTCACGCGCACAAGGCGTTCCCATACTGCTAAATGCAACGTCTCGTTCCCTTCTCAGGGAACAGGGTTACATGCATAACTTGACGTTTTATTTATAAAGCACATTCACAACAACAATAGTTGCACAAACTGCCGTGCACAGATTAGAATAAAATGATAAATAAATAAATAATAATTCTAAGAGATGAAATAGTAATAATAGTAATACCAAAAAGACACACACAAAAAATAAATAGGAGAAACTCAAAAGCAAGCTAAAAAGAAATGTTTTTAGCTGATTTAAAATGCTACCTAGGGGAGTGATAGCGTCACCCAGAGTTCAAACTAGGAACGTCATATTTTAACTTTATTAAAAGCTGAACAACTTTATTTTTATTTCTAAAATATCTCTCAATCTGTTTCAGAAATGACAGTAGGCCAGAGTTTGGACACTTCTGCTTTAAGATTATGACATAAAGACCAATCACATTAATCATCACATACTGCAAACTCATCATATAAACGTGCATGTTGTTGTATCTGTCTTTTTCCTGACATCTGGAAAAACACAGCTGTAATAATGAAGAAGTCCTTCTGGATCCTACTGAGTCGGAGGAAGAGAGATGTGCTGATGGAACTTCAGAATCTTCTGGAATGAGTTCTGTCATTGTGACGCAACAGAAGAAACCGTTGTGAAAAGGTGAAGAACAGAAAGGCGGAGTTTCAGTGTTCATTTGAACTTTTTAACTGACAGGCTGTTTAACCGAGTTCAGTGCTACAATGCAGCATTTAATGAGTTTAGCTCGCTCTCGGTCTGCAGTTCTTCTACTACTTTTTACCCCTGTTGTATGCGGTTGGAGCTGCAGCCACGGCTGCAGGAGTTTATTACTATTTTAAGAAGCATGGCGATGGGGAGAGAACAGCGGACACAACTCTCACCGAGGGTACACCGTTTCTCTCTCTCTTTCTCTCTCTCTCTCTCTCTCTCTCCCTCTCTCTCTCTTTCTCTCCCTCTCTCTCTCTCCGTTTTTATATAAACCATATTTCACTTTAGTAGAGTTTTTCAGTCCTTCATGATCAGAGTGCATTTTACCAAAGTTTGATTTTCTGTGTAAAAAAGAGCTCCAGCAGGATCAGAGCTAGAAGCTTGTGATGGTGTGAAATGAAAAGTGCAGCAGAAGTAATGAGTGTGTGTAATAGAGACTGTGCTGACTGCAGGGTGATGTGATGTTTTGTACTGGTTTGTATTTAGTCCCAGTACAGACCCAGCTCCCTGCAGTAGATGATTCTTTGCTGGATCCAGGCTTGATGTCTGAGGTGGATGGAGTCAGTGTCACACAGACTGACAGCGTTGTCCCTCAGGTACTCACCAGATACTCCAGCAGGAGCTAGGTATTACATAGGTAGCTACATTAGCTCAGCTGGTAGCCATTGTTCTGGATTAGGGTTTAGATGCAGTATGTAACGAGACTCATTATCACTCACAGCATCTTGGACTTGATGTCCCAGGTCAACACACTGCGTGGCTCAGTGAAGCAGTTGTAGGAACAGCTCTCTGAGACACACACGCAGGAATGATGAGAAACGAGGATAAGTGAGAAAATCCTCACATTAACCCAGTTCCTTTAGAAATAATATGATGTTCATGCTGCATGATGAGTTACACCACAGGCGATATGTACTTGAATAAAATAACAATTGTATTTGCATTAAATATGTTTTTATTTTTATTGAATAGAAGTGGTGGATTGTGACGTGAACATTAAACACAAAAGCTTGAACCTCTTTTGCTCCATGGTTGTGTTTTAGGAGCTTGGCATAGAGCAGGGCATTCTCATGTTTGAGAAGTCCAAGGCTGAAGAGCGAGGTGAAAGATTTAAAGCAGAAAATCAGTTCACTGAAGGTAAGCTCTTATTAAATCTGTTATTGTTATTTGTTCCCCAAATCATTTCAGACTGTTGTAACAAATGATGAGTCGAGTCTTCAGAAGTGTCTGAATGTGTATGTAGAAGTGAATAAGCGCCAACAAGCTTTGCTTGTTGAACACTTATCTCGCTGGATGAAGCTGAGGTGAGATACGAGTCATTGGAGTCCATTACTGAACTGGAGAATGAGAACTATGACCTGGTGGATGACATGAACACACTGCAAGAAACAGTGGATGATTTGGAGGAACAGCTCTCTCAGACCCAGACAAGGTGTAATGGGGCAACGATGGTAAGTGAGGAAAATCTTTGCATTAAGCTGTTTCTTTGTGCTGCATGATGAGTTAGACCACAGGCTATATGTACTTGAATAAATTTAAGTTTAAGATGCTAGCTTTTTATTGCATGTGTGAATTGAAGTGGTGCATTGTAGATGTTCATATTAAGCACACAAGTTTGAACCTCTTTTGCTCCATGGCTTTGTTTTCGGAGACTGAAAGAAAAACTCTGGAGTTGAGGGATCTACGTTCTAAGTGGGAATTGTTGAATGAAACTGTACTAAAGGTAAGCTTTACTTTTAATGAAACTAATAAGAGAATATCTAGGAATCCGGAATTCCATGGAGTAGGACCTAGTAGGAGGCTCCTGCTGATTTCTAATAAAATTGTAATTAATTTGCGCTTTTCGGTCATACAATATATTTTGATTTATTCCACTCTGTTTCCTTGTTTTGCACTTTTAGCTTTGTTAAAATGTTAAAATGTCTCAAAGAACACACGAAAACCTGTGGTAGCATTCAGACACGACTCAGGCCTAGTGTGTGTGCCATGAGCAAGCCCCCTTCTCCCCCTGAATCTGCACGTCCGGCGGTGACCCGGCTTGCTACCCGCACTCATGCTTGAGCTGCTGGCTTTACCGAGGAAGGACATCACCGATATTTTTTAAAAAGGAGCTCAGAAGACTCTCCAGGAAGCGCTGTCTACTATCCAGCTTGACCTGCAGGCCGTGAAAACACAGCTGGCTAGTGATAAAAGTCGCTACTGATGTTACCATAATGGAGCACGCTCTCTCCGGTTGCACCAATGACATAGTTCATATGAAGACTACCATTGGAGTCTCTCACTGCAACCATGGCTCAATTAGAGAATAAATGTGAGGATTTGGAGTCGAGGTCATGACGTAATAACATTAGGATAGTTGGAGTTCCAGAGGTCTTTGACACCTGTATAACTGCTGCTGTAGCGGCCTTGTTAAAGGAGGCGTTTGGTCTGGAGAAGGAGCCGGTTCTGGACCGGTCCACCGGACCCTTCAGCCCAAGCCCAAGCCTGGTGAACGACCACAAGCTATTGTGTGCAGATTCCACCATAACAGTGACTGTGTTGACATTTTACGCCCGTGCGAGAGCTCCAGCGGATTAAAGCGTGGGATCTGACCCGTCTCCGTTTCCCTGACTACATAGCTAAGATAGCCTGGGCCCGGCTGCGTTTAACGAGGTTCGGCATCAACCTGTGGTATTGAGGGCTTCGCTATGGAATACTTCACCCAGCTTCGGCCGCATTACATATAACGGGTGTCCAGAAGGACTTTATTTCAGCGGAGGAAGCAGCAGACTATATTAAACTCTTATCGGGGTGAACTGCATCACCTACACAGTGGTGTCTTTTTCGCTCTTCTTTTATTTTTATTTTCTTGCCCTCGGCCTTCCAGCTCTACAGAATTCGATTCTTATTGAAGATATTGTCGTTGCATTACGCTTCGTCTAGATTTTGTGGACTTACTCCTCTTAACATTTACTTCTGTATTAATGTGCTTCTGTTTTGATGCTCTGACCGGGTTAGAGTTTCTGTTTATTTAATTTTATTAGTGTTATCTCCTCGGCTTTACATGCCACACTGTTATATTATTTGTTAGAAGTCTTTAAAAGGTAAGGACATTATATTTATTATTGTGTGCAGACTGTTTATCAGTCTTGGTAATTTTGTTGGTTAGTTCAGTTTACTCTCCGAGTTGTTTTCACATTGTGGACAGCGTTCGGTTTTTGTAGGATACACTGCTGTCTCATTTGTTTATGGAGACTTTGGGTGTGTGGGTGTTTGGTGAATTGTGAGAGTAAGCAGAACATGCCAATGCTGTATGTTATTTAATTGTGAATCTGTTTTTAGAGGATTTAAACCTAACATGATAAACAAATTATATTCTAGAATTCAGGCAATTTTACTGGGATTATCACATACAGTGTAGCAAGTAATAATCTGGAAAGACCGTTGTAATATCACAATTTATTGATTTAAAGAGAAGCAAGTCAGTAAATGAATCAGATGTAAATGAATCACATGAATATGAATCATATGAAAATGAATAAATTAATTAAAGATCATAAAAAAATAAGGAGAAATCTACTCTGAGTGTGACATAATGTTTTTGGAAGACAGACACATCAGTGTTCACCCAGACAAAGTGGGATGTGAGGGAAATTAAACCACTGTTCATAAAAATAAAGAAAAATTAAATCCAGTGTAGAATAAAAGTGAACCACACTTAACTGATGGAGCAGTTACCTGGACAGGGTGCCAGTCTTTGAATTTATCAGATTTATTATATTCATTTTAATCATCTTGATTTTAGTTTACAGACATTTTATAATCAAATCTGTTTTAATCCAATTATTCATACTTTTTATAGAAACGTATTTTTAATGAATATCTCACTAATTATCACAAAAGTAAAAGGGAAGTTCAGACTGGCAGTGAAAGAAAAATGGCAGCAGATAAGGGACACCATTATGGTTTCTAAACACATGTAGGGACTGGGAGTGTATGTTATAGTGATAACAGATGATGAAAACTTTAAATAAAGTTTAAATAAATAAATGTACCCACTGTTCAATTTCTGGCCTTGCCACTGCCAATGTGCTGGGTAAACCTGGGTGGACAAGGGGTCTGAGTGGTCAAATTTTAAAAAAATAGTTATCTGCAAAAACCCTGTGATTTTTTTTTCCTGTTCAAAGAGTTGTGGTAATTTTTAGGACAATATTTACACTAACATCAACATCAGATTTATATTTGTTTGGATTTTCTGCCCCTTGACAAATGTCAAAATCATAAAGGAAACCATATTGCCCAGCACATCCCCATATTCTGAACCCCCATTTACCGTAAGTAATGGTGTATGTGCGGAAGTTAATATTATTTTCCTTAAAATAACACATCTCACTGCTTTTGTAGATTACACAAAGGTTAGTGACACTTCATTTAACCTACATTCTTTAAATTGATCTTTAAAGAGTTCCTGTTCGCTACAAATTAGCCTAATGTTTATCTACCCGCTGTGTGTAAATACTAAAATTAGCCGTGTTTGCTAGTAAGCAAGCTAACGTTATGCTAACCGCTGTGTCTAAATGCTGAAATCAGGGTTTGTACAAGGTGCTTGTGTAACTGGTTCACAAAACCAATTATATGTATTTATTTATTTTATTCTGCTGCTGCGTGTCTCTGTTATGAACTTCCCAAAACCTTGGTGTTTAACTTAAAAATACACTGGAAAATTCTGTGTGGGTTTTTCAACACTATTTTTGATGGGAACTACAATGGAAGGTATTCAGTGGAATTCAATATAATGTATGTATGTAATGTAGGTATTCAGGTATTCAATGGAAGGGACATTCGCTCTTCTCACTCTGGTCTCACTCTATTTGATAGATATGATAGGTATGATGCTAATTTCAGTGATGTACTGTATTAAAGTCATGAGAAGAAGTTTTCTTTTCTTTTATTTCTTTTTTTGTGCATGGATGCAAATTATAGAAATAAAAATATGATTTTCTTCAAGGCTGCTGCTAAAAGAAAAAGAAAAGAGATGGATCGAGAGCCCGGTCGGCCATTTTGAACGGTTTCTATTCAGTTGGTTGAAGAGAAATCTCCAGTGCATGCTTTACAGTAAGAGTGACTGTGTTGAAGATTAAGATGTGGTTGTTGTTGTATTTGTTGCAGATCAGCAGCGGTGTGTTCTGGGAAAAATAAAACCCATTTCCCTAATAGAAAAGACTTTATTTTAAATTCCCACATTTTCCAGACTACATTGGTGGTTTTTTCACCTTGTAGTTGCTACAGTACGCCATATCATAATTCTTGCTTACGCTGATTCTTAGTGTGATTATTTTTTTAAACAAATAGTGAAACTGAAATCACATTTTAATAATCACGTGTAAACAATAACAATAACAGCTGTCCTGGTGGATAGAAATCACCAACGTTTAGCCAGAAGGAAACCTCTGTGCTCAACATGTTAGTGTTTATCTCCATACAGATTTGAGCAGGATGTGACTCATAGTCTGGAAAATACGGTATACAGATAAGACCCTTAAAATACCTTTATTTCAAATCTATGACTCGTGGTTATTATAATTGTGTGCAAACTGCACTTTTCTCTTTCTTCCATCTGCTTTCAGGCTGCCATGTTGATTCGTTTCCACTGGGAGGCACTGTGTTTTATTCTTATTGTCTTTTTTTCCACACTCATTTGTCCAAAATCAGACATGTCATTTATTTGACACCTTGTTGTTAGAACCAGAAAATACGACCACATCACCCCGATCTTATCCACACTGCTTTGGCGCCCATTAAAATTTCACATTGATTATAAAATACTAATACTGACCTATAAAGCACTAAACGGTCTAACGCTACAGTACCCTAAGCAAACCTTTGGTCTTTCATTATCGCCCCGCCTACTTAGATCAAAAGGTGCAGGCTATTTGTTGGTGCCTGGAATAGTGAAGGCTACAGCAGGGGAAGAGCTTTCTCTTATAGAGCCCCACAGTTTTAGAATAGCTTTCCAATTAGTGTTCGGTTGTTGAAGTTGAGGTTGAAAACATATTTCTTTACTGAAGCTTACCAGAGTAGACTTTCTTTAACACTAAGTACACAGTCTTATCCATCACAGGATAGTAAGCATACCTAATAATCTCTAAAACCTCTCTTTACCTCCCTCTCCCTCTGTCCTTCTGTTGAGCCACACGTGATATTATGGAGATGCCAGTGATCCTGAACTTTCTGCACTCAGGACCTGCCTGATCCATTCTGATGCCCTACCTCTGGATGGAGCTCCCATCAACTGGAAGCTAAATTCTGCCACTGAGGATGAACCCAAGCAGTGCGGCATGGAGATTGCTGAGGATGGTGCTGCTTGAAGTACCATGGAAATGGTTTTGGGCCTCGATTTCACATGGACATTCTCACTGTGGTTGCTGTGGTTACAGTTGCGGCGCATGGGACAGCAATTACCACATCCAGTTTTGCACTCGGGTCTCCTTTAGTGAACAGTGGACTAGTTCAACTAACAGACTTCATATAAGACCTTAATGAACTTTCTTTTTACTTTCACACTATCCGTTGTTACCCAGATGAGGATGGGTTCCCTTCTGAGTCAGGTTCCTCTCAAGGTTTATCCTTCATATCATCTTAGGAGAGTTTTTCCTCAACACGGTCCATTGTGAAAGCGCAATATAAATAAAATTGAATTGAATTGTGGTTAATGTTTCAGTAGAGACATTTGGTTTTAATGGGAGAGGTCAGACAAAGAGGTATTCTAATGAGTCACCCAGCCAATCCCCCAACCCCTCGCAGGAAAGCATACTTTTGACTGGGCCACCAACATAACCTGGTAGGGTTTGGCCAGAAATGGCAACATAGAGTCATCTTGTGGGCTCACCATGTGCATAATGGAGGTTGGACTTCATTACATTTACAGCATTTGGCCTTTTCAGAGCGACTTACATTTATCTCACTTATACAACTGAGCAGTTGATGGTTAAGGACCCAGTAGTGCCAGCTTGGCGGAGCTGAGATTTGAACTTATGACCTTCTGATCAGTAGTCCAATATCTTAACCATTGAGCTCACTGGGTCAGGGTGAATGCCAGACCGGCAGCATGCACGTGTTGGACTGACGGACTACACCCTTGAAATGAAAACTGGATTGGGAATCATGAGATGAAAAGATAAGGAGATCGATATATTTGGTTTTACATCCACATAGTTGGGGTGGTCTCTCCTATGCCAAAGGAGATACTGTAGGTCTCCTTAGTGAGTGTGGAGAAGAGGACAAGAGGGGACAAGAGGGTCGCCTCCATGAGTTTTCTAGTCTCAGGTAGGAAACCTCTGACAGTTGTTTGTCTTTATGAACCCAATAGCAGTTAGTTAGTATTTAACCTTCTTACAGAAGGTGGACCAAGTGACTCCAGACTCTCCTGACTCCATAGTCTTTCTGCGGGGACTTCAGTGCTCATAATGGGAATGATGGTGATTCTTGGGCAGAATGAACTCCCATATCTGAAGCCAAATGGTAAAAGTTATTGGACTACTGTGCAAGTTTTAAAGCCAAGTACTCACATCAGCTCGAGGATGAAGATAAAACAAAGAACCATGAGTGAGAAAATTAAGGGTCCAATTTATTGCTCCAACACACGAGATCCACACAGTGAGACGTCCCAAAGTGATCTGAAAATCCCCAAAAATGGGACTCTCTTTTATACAGTTTTTCAAACTTAGTATACGCCCCCTGTTTTGCCCAATTACCAACATGTCTGGTTTCTGGGTGATTTCTTCATCCATTGTTTTTGAATTCCAGGTGCTTTGGATCTGGAGAACCTTATCCCAACAGTCAATGATAAACTTTTTGATTGCATCATCAGACTTATGTTTTTGACACATGGGTAAAGTGAGGTGCAGAAGTGATGGTGAGTTACTGTGCAGATCAGATGAATGTGCTAAAACCAGGAGAGCTTCTTGTGTTGCTTGGGGAAATCATCTTTGAGATTAATTTAATGAGCGTTAGCTGCCTTGGTTTATGCAGACACTTCATTCACTCATGCAGGATTGCTAATTACATTTTCAGTACAATGATCAAGCTTAAGAGTCAAAATGACAATAGGTAGTTAAATAGTAAAAATCCCCAGAGATCAGCAGCTTCTGAAATACTCCAACCAGCCCATCTGGTACCAACAACCATGCCATGGTTAAAGTCACAGAGATCACACTTTCTCCCCATTCTGATGTTTGAAGTGAACATTAACTGAAGCTCTTGACCTGCATCTGCATGATTTTATACATTGTTGTCACATGATTGTCTGATTGTTAACTGCATAAATGAGCAGGTGTACAGATGTTCCTAATAAAGTAGATAGTGAGTGTAGACTGTTTACACTGCAAAGAAAAAAAAATACAGCAGCTGGTGAAAATCAAGAAATTGGGCTCTAAAGATCAATGGGAAACTTCTAAGAGGAGTAATTTCAGGAGAAAGTCACTGTGCTGCACTGTGCACAATCAGTTCTTAAAGGGAATGATACAGTAACAGGGGTGTCCAAAGTTTTTTTAGTAAGGGCCAAATACAGAAAAATAAACAAAGGGCCGGACCACACACTAGAGGTGACGCATTGACACATGAATACTGTGTGTATCTATAACTCACATATAATGTGAAGAACATTGCCCTCAGAGGGAGCAGTGATGCTGTCCTTTGAAAGATGGCTGACATGTCAGGAGAAAGTTTGGTGGTTGAGACATGAAGAACTTCACAGAAATGGCTATCAGTCATTCTGGTTCTCAGTCTGCTTTGGTTCCGATTAAACAGAGAAAATGTTTGTTCACATATGTATGTTGAGCCGAACAGGCTCATCATTCTTTTTGCGTGGCGTCTCATCAGAGGAAACTTGGCATTATCCAAACTCTGATAGAATTCAGGGAGGGAGAGAAGCTGATGTTGACTCTTCAGAGAATCATCACATTGCATTTCAATCAGTTCTAACTGCAGACTCTCTTCCACTTCTTCTGCATCCACCAGGAAGGGGGTCGAGAACAGCTTGATTTGTTTTTCAATGACACAAAAATCTTGGACCACTGTATTTCTGGATAAGCTCACAGTGTTGAGATCCGGCACTTTATCTGGGCACATTATTTCTGTGACTTTTTTTTTTTTTTGCCTTTGTTTATTTATTCATTTACATATGATTCATTTTCATGTGATTCATATTCATGCATGTGATTCATTTACCTTTTCTCCCCTCCCTTCCCTTTCCCAAATATTTCATTAAGAGAAGAAAAAAATAAAAAATTAAAATAATAATAATATTAATAAATAAAATAAATAAATAATAATAAGATAAAATAATCTTTTTTTATTATTATTTCTGTGACTTTGATGAGGCACTGCTTTATGAAATCACGTCTGAAAACGGTTTGTCGTGCTGAGCAATAAGTTTAGTGACTTCATAACTTGCTGTTGTGGCGTTTTCCTGTATTTTGTTAGCATGCAGGCTAGCTGCCATTTGCTTGACTTTTGGTTGTTCGCTCTGCACACGGTTAAACGATGTGTAGCTCTGATGTTTGGTCTCATAGTGGACACTATACTCTTTCATCACAGCAACATCTTCATTACAAATCAAACAGACACACTTTCCGTTGATTTCTTTGAAGAAATACTCATTTTCCACCGTGTTTGAAATCTTCTACACTCACTTGCTATTTTGCGTTTCTTCGGTGCTGCCATTTCTGGTGACTCGCGGTAAAAGTTTTTCTTCGCTTTATTTCGTTTCTGTGTCTGGCTCCATCTAGTGTTGAAACTGAGAAGTGCAACAGAGTTGAGCTCAAGCTTCTTGTGCGGGCCATATTCAATGATATTTTCAGAATTTGCTGCGGGCCAATAAAAACTGGCCCGCGGGCCGTAGTTTGGACACACCTGCGAGTAGAAGGTGATGTGTTTGGATATCGCAGTAGGAAACCAAACCATACCTTTTAATAATGTAGTCCAATCTCACAGTTTTCCTGTACCTGTGCCATTGTTTGAAATACTGGCTGGGTATTGTTTGAAAATATTCAGCACCAACACTGATCTGATACCTTTAATTAGATACTGAAATCAAAACAATACATTTTTTCAATCGTTTCCCCCATTTGTGACCATTAAAACATGTTACTGTAACTGATATTATTATATTAACTGTTACTGTACTGATATAAGTGGCTTAGTGGTTATACGTTCGCCTCACACCTCCAGGGTCCGGGGTTCGCGGGACCATGTGTGTGCGGAGTTTGCAGTTGCATGTTTTCCCGTGCTGCAAACTCCGGTACTCCGGTTTCCTCCCCAGTCCAAAGACATGCATGGTAGGTTGATTGGTAGGTTGGTAAATTATCCATAATGTGAGTGTGTATGTGATTGTGCCCTCACGATGGACTGGCACTCTGTCCAGGGTGTACCCCGCCTTGTGCCCGATGCTCCCTGGGATAGGCTCCAGGTTCCCTGCGACCCTGAAGAAGGAATAAGCGGTTGAAGATGGATGGATGGATGGATGTACTGATATACAGTCACTGGTGTGATGTAAAAACAAAAAGGTCCAATCTATTTATACACCTGTACATAACCATGACATAACAAGTAAGTCATTAATTAAGTTATATTTATAAAGCACATTCACAACAACAATAGTTGCCCAAAGTGCTGTGCAAAGATTAGAATAAAATGATAAAATATCAAAGACTGAAACAAAAGACTGAAATGCTGAGAGATGAAATAGTATAAACTGAAGAGCTTTAGTTACTGTTCACATCAAACATCAGAAAGAGGAGAAAGTGTGATCTCTGCAACTTAACCGTGGCATGGATGTAGGTACCAGATGGGCCGGTTTGAGTAATTCAGAAACTGCTGATCTCCTGGGATTTTCACACACAACAGTCTCTAGAGTTTATACAGAATGGTGTTGGAAAACAAACAAAATCCTTGAGGTGGTTTGGTTACAACAGCACAAGACAACCTAAAAGATCTGAAAACTCCAGCGAACTCTCCAGACTCGTGCTTTCCACCAAAGCTGAGGAATGTTTATAACAAATGAACAGTCACAGCAATTAGATATCTTCAGAATGTTACAAAAACAAAACAAAGCAGTGTTTACAGGAAAGAGAACAGAGCAGCAATAGCATGTTGAGGAAATAGTCACGGCTTCAGCCATGGTGATTTTAGAGTCTTCCAACCAGATGATGTGATAGAGTGGTGGGGTGGTGGAAGACATGGGCTGGAGTGTAGACCAGAGCAACTAGAACCTTAACCAGAACCTGAGTTCTGCCATGATGTCTGGATTCTGTAGGGAATAACAGTGGAATTGTGTAATAATAAAAATAAAGAATTGATCTTCAGTAAGTGTTTATTCCTGATAGTAGTGCTGCAACACCACTCTGTAAAGTCCTATGATGATGAAGAATCACACCAAGCAAGCACAGGTTCTTTAGATCTTAGACACACTGTCTGCGCTTACACTTTGTGGAAATGTGTTACTTTTAATTCAGATTATTTCTCAGTTTGAGAAAAATGTTCAGGAAATGCCGCTGTGAGTCGAACACATTTCATTAAAAATATCTTCTCTGGAATCTGCATCAGATGAAAATTCTTCATAACCTGAAATTAAACAAAAACAAGTTTAATATTTAAGCTGTCAGGTTGAACATGAACATTAAACATCAAACTAAAGTTTAAGTGCAAAGTTTAAAACAATACCCAGTAACTCACTGAATATGAACCTGTTTATAATCAATAGCTCTTTATAAAAACAGGACCAGGTTACTTAAACTTCTTCTTCACTAAACAAAACGTATCAAACAATGTTAATGAGTCTAAACATTTATATATTTTATTTCTGTACATGTTTATCTGAAATTCTTATAAATCACCTCAAGTTCTGTAGTTTAAGACTGAAGAGCTGCTTCTTTTCTGAGTCTCTGAGGTAATTCCCAGACAGATTCAGTTCTCTCAGGTGTGAGGGGTTTGATCTCAGAGCTGAAGTCAGAGCAGCACAGCCTTCATCTGAGATGTCACAATAACACAACCTGCAGAGAGACAATGACACACTCTTCACTCTCTCAGTTTACACAAACATTTACACACAACTTTACTAAAATATTGATAAATGAGACCCTGTGTGTGTGTGTGTGTGTGTGTACGTGTGTGTGTGTGTGTAATTTAATTTAATCAATTCAACAAGAACAATCAGGGCTGAGTTTCCTAAAAGCATTGCAAAGTTAAGATCATTGTAACTGGGAGAGAGAGTGTTCATAGTGATGCTCGCTCTACCATTAAACGATGATGTTTGTGCTGTGATGCTTTTGGGAAACTCGGCCCTGATCTGCTTATACTACTACAAACACTGAATACATAAATACTGTGATCAAATCAGAAAAAAACATCAATGTGGACTGAAATGAAATGATATTCCTCCTCAGGATATTTGATGCTGAACCTAAAACCTCTGCTTCAGTCTCACTATTAGAGAATGTGTCTTACTGAGGAGCAGGTCATGTGACTCTCAGAGAGATGATCTTACCTCAGTGTCTCCAGTTTACAGTGAGGATTCTCCAGTACAGCAGAGAGACACTTCACTCCTGAGTCTCTGAGTTTATTCCCAGTCAGATCCAGTTCTCTCAGGTGTGAGGGGTTTGATCTCAGAGCAGAAGTCAGAGCAGCACAGCCTTCATCTGAGATATCACAATAACGCAACCTGCAGAGACACAATCAGTATGATTACATGGACAACAATAATCCAATATTAACTCGATTAAGACAATACTCTGATTAAGAAACCACCATGTAAACAGCAAAAAAAAGATTAAAGTCATAATGGAAGTAAACACAGACTATGTTTACATGGACAGCTGTAATCTAATTATTGACCTTATTCTGAATAAGACAATACTGTGATTAAGGTGTTTACATGAGTCACTTTTAGAATATTCCTTTCATGTTCCTGTGTTACATGTTATAGAACATAGATCAATGAACATCACGTCATTACGTCACCGCGCTTCGCCATCCGACGTCCCTCCAGACGTCCCTCCACGTATCAACATACAGTTCGTCTTCGTTATGGGACCGTATACAGTTTTGGGTGTTTTTATTTAGAATTTTTACTAACACTTCAAGTGCAGTTAATTATTTGTCATGCTGTAAGTGTTAATAGACGACTGTTTGAAGCCGTGGGCTGCGTCTCAAACCTACTATGTAGTAGCCGAGATACATGTATTTCACCTACTATATAGTAAGTAAGTACGCGGTTTGGGACGCAGCCGTGCTCTCTTGTTTGCTGTAAAACAGTTGAGCGCTGCCGTGTGTACGTGTCCTGTCGGAAAATACGGTGAAAACTCTCACACGATGTTAATAGTGTGATTAAGGTGTGTACTTGTCTGTAATACACGTCCATAATGTGATTAAAACAGGAATACTCCACATGTCTTCATTCCATTTGTGTTTACTTCGATTATGACTTTAATCTGATTAAGGTAATTAAATAAAATTGCTGTTTACATGGTAGTTTCTTAATTAGAGTATTGTCTTATTCGGGTTAAGATTGGATTATTGTTGTCCATGTAAACATACTGACAAATGGAATTAAGACATGTGGAGTATTCCAGTTTTAGTCGAATTGTGTTGATGTAAAGAGGCGCTCCATTTTGGTCTCATCTGACCACAACACTTTCACCCAGTTGTCCTCTGGTGGTCAGATGAGACCAAAATGGAGCTCTATGGCATCAAATCAACTCGCCATGTTTGGAGGAGGAGGAATGCTGCCTATGACCCCAAGAACACCATCCCCATCGTCAAACATGGAGGTGGAAACATTATGCTTTGGGGGTGTTTTTCTGCTAAGGGGACAGGACAACTTCATCGCATCAAAGGGACGATGGACGGGGCCATGTACCATCAAATCTTGGGTGAGAACCTCCTTCCCTCAGCCAGGGCATTGAAAAAAAGTCATTACCAAGTACTAAGTCATGTTTTGCAGAGGGGTCAAATACTTATTTCCCTCATTAAAATGCAAATCAATTTATAACATTTTTGACATGCGTTTTTCTGGATTTTTTTGTTGTTATTCTGTCTCTCACTGTTCAAATAAATCTACCATTAAAATGATAGACTGATCATTTCTTTGTTAGTGGGCAAACGTACAAAATCAGCAGGGGATCAAATACTTTTTTCCCTCACTGTATGTGCCGCCGTGAGTACTAGGTCATCGGATCACGACTCCTCCAGTTTGCATGCGTTAAGGCAGGCTGTGTGAGATGTGGCATATAGCGGTATAGCTCTCTCCCCTCACTACCGGAGCCACGCTGCTGTTTTTGCTTGGTTGTTGCTTTGTGTTTGGTTCTGATTTGTTTTGTTTTGCTGCTTTGGGGCTGCTTTTTGTTATTTCATATTCTGATTTGGTTTTGTTTTGTGTTGGCTACGGTCATTGAGATCAGTCTTTCTTTAATTCCACTGTGTTGTAACAGTGTGTCAGTTATGCTGATACTGCTACATGGTAGTAGTGGTTTTGGTCAGTCTTGATTGACTTGCTACCTGTAATCAGTTTGAGCTCAAGGTTCTGTTTTCATGACAGTAAGGGTTTTTGGTTTTTTTTTTTGTTTTTTTTTTGGGTCTGCTTGAGCAGATTATAATTGACTGTGTTCTTTTTGGGGTTTTTCCCTTGTAGGAGCTGAGTGCTTCCTGAGGCTGGAGGAGGTTCTTTTCTGCACCTTGGGCTGTACTTAATTAAGGGTCGTTATTATTGCTGTATTTATTTGCAGTGAATTTTGTGGGTATGATTCTGATTAGTGGGGTGCTTTTCCCTTTTTGTAAAGCTGGTGCTTCTGTACTAGCCTGCCCTTCATACAGGAAGCCTCAGTTCTCCTAGGATCATCTGTTAAATCCTTTTGTGACTGTTTTATTCAACCAAATGCTTGATTGTATTGGCTGTTCTTCCTTTTAAGTAGTTATTGACTCCTTTTTAATCTTAAAATAAAATGTATTTTTGTATGGAAACCCAAGCCTCTTGCCTGTTCTAAGTGGAACGTACTTGTGTGTCCTTAGTTGGGTTATTTTTCCGTTTATTCGGGGTGCGGTAGTGGGTCTTAATCGAGCGAAACGGAGCCACATTGCTGCACACATGTAAATATGTTGCATTATAGACATCTTACAAGTCAAAGTCTGTCTCTCTCTCTTCTGGGAAAACAAAATGTTGCTCACAAAAAGACATTTTATTTTTTGTCAGTGTACAATCCAGAATTATGTAGCAATTGCTAAATGTTATTTGTGTTTTAATGAGGAGCAGGTCATGTGACTCAGTGATCTTACCTCAGTGTCTCCAGTTTACAGTGAGGATTCTCCAGTACAGCAGAGAGACGCTTCACTCCTGAGTCTCTGAGTTCATTCCCAGTCAGATCCAGTTCTCTCAGGTGTGAAGGGTTTGATCTCAGAGCTGAAGTCAGAGCAGCACAGCCTTCATCTGAGACACCACAATTACACAACCTGCAGAGAGACAATGACACACTCTTCACTCTCTCAGTTTATATCATTACATGGATTACTGCACTTTTATATCTGGAATATACTGTGGAGTTTAAATTGATTATTTTTATTAAGTTTACAGCATTTATCAGACTCCCTTATCCAGAGTGACTTATAGAAGTGTGTGTGGGCGTCACTACATGCAAATGAGCTGTGTCGGGAACGCGCTTCACACATTACAGGAGATCAACATAAGCACACGAGTACGAAGAAAATCAGCCTTTCTGTCAGAAATCTTTAGTTCAGTTTGACTTACACAAACATTTACACACAACTTTACTAAAATATTGATAAATGAGGTCCTGTGTGTGCGTGTATGTTTGTGGAAATGCAGTTTATCTCTGGTGGTAATTTACGGTGTTTGGAATTTGACACATGCATGAAATTAAGAAACTTAGTGTTTCCCAAACTTTGGTAAATCCGACATGAATTATTCATTTCTTTTGACTTACACAAAGATTTATACAGATCTTTAATAAAAGATTGATGAATGAAACTGTGTGTGTGTGTGTGTGTGTGTGTGTGTGTGTGTGTTCTTGTAAATATGATTGTTATATCTCACAGTCAGGGCTGAGTTTCCTAAAAGCATTGCAAAGTTAAGATCATTGTAACTGGGAGAGAGAGTGTTCAAAGTGATGCTCGCTCTACCATTAAACGATGATGTTTGTGCTGTGATGCTTTTGGGAAACTCGGCCCTGATCTGCTTATACTACTACAAACACTGAATACATAAATACTGTGATCAGATCAGGAAAAAACATCAATGTGGACTGAAATGAAATGATTTTCCTCCTCAGGATATTTGATACTGAACCTAAAACCTCTGCTTCAGTCTCACTATTAGAGAATGTGTCTTACTGAGGAGCAGGTCATGTGACTCTCAGAGAGATGATCTTACCTCAGTGTCTCCAGTTTACATTGAGGATTCTCCAGTACAGCAGAGAGACACGTCACTCCTGAGTCTCTGAGTATATTCTCAGACAGATCCAGTTGTCTCAGGTGTGAGGGGTTTGATCTCAGAGCTGAAGTCAGAGCAGCACAGCCTTCATCTGAGATATCACAATTACACAACCTGCAGAGAGACAATGACACACTCTTCACTCTCTCAGTTTATATCATTACATGGATTACTGCACTTTTATATCTGGAATATACTGTGGTGTTTAAATTGATTATTTTTATTAAGTTTACAGCATTTATCAGACTCCCTTATTCAGAGTGACTTATAGAAGTGTGTGTGTGTGTCACTACATGCAAATGAGCTGTGTCGGGAACGCGCTTCACACATTACAGGAGATCAACATAAACACACGAGTACGAAGAAAATCAGCCTTTCTGTCAGAAATCTTTAGTTCAGTTTGACTTACACAAACATTTACACACAACTTTAATAAAATATTGATAAATGAGGTCCAATGTGTGTGTATATGTGTATGTGCATGTGTGTGTGTGTGTGTGGTATAAAAATAAAATAAAATTTTACAAAATTTAAAAACTCTCCTGGGGGACATCCTCCTCTGGCTGATACTGATAAAGAGAGAGAGAGAGAGAGAGAGAGAGAGAGAGTGGGGGTATTTTAGTTATCAAACACTGTCTGACAATGAGTGGAGGGGGGACTCCTAAACGCACACACAAACCTTATACTCTGAGTGCAAGCATTAGTTTAAATTCACTGATGTGGTAGCAGGCCATAAAGATTTATTAAAATCATGAACATGTGAATAATTATTAGTGACATTAGGCTACATTTAGCTGACAGGACACGGGCTGAATGGAGATGCATGGTGGAACATTAGGAGGTAGTTTTAACATTGCAATGCGTTAGCGTTGCTATCAAATAACTGGCTATTGCTAACATTACATGGAGCGTAACGTCAGCTGGTTTCAAGGCTACAATGCAGACGTCTCAAACAAATATAATATCAGACCATCTTTCAGGTGCTTTGCCAAAGTCCAGGTGTTTTCCGCGTTGTTTGAAATAAACGATAGCTTTGGTTGCACACCGTAAACCTATACAAGCTTTACTCTTTTTTCCTCTCAATGATTCGGGCGGAGCTAAACTTGGTAAGCTAAGCTAATCTTCTGTAGTTTTTCCCGTGTGCTTGTAGGCTTCCTTCCTCTTCTTCTTCACCACTTGCAAAGTGACTAAAACACTTGTGCGTATTTGCTGCTCCCATCAGTTCCGGAAGAATCGCAATCACTGTACTTTCGTAACAACCGGTACCAACTGTACTGCAGAAAAACAAGTACCGTCACGTTTTAAGAATGTTGCTACCAACTTGGTACCAGAGTATCAGTTCTTGTGACATCCCTAGTGTGTGTGTGTAATTTAATTTTCAAATTTGTAATTTAAAATTCAAATTTAGAAGAACAATCAGGGCTGAGTTTCCTAAAAGCATTGTAAAGTTAAGATGATTGTAACTGGGAGAGAGAGTGTTCAAAGTGATGCTCGCTTTACCATTAAACGATGATGTTTGTGCTGTGATGCTTTTGGGAAACTCGGCCCTGATCTGCTTATACTACTACAAACACTGAATACATAAATACTGTGATCAGATCAGGAAAAAACATCAATGTGGACTGAAATGAAATGATTTTCCCTCCTCAGGATATTTGATGCTGAACCTAAAACCTCTGCTTCAGTCTCACTATTAGAGAATGTGTTTTTACTGAGGAGCAGGTCATGTGACTCTCAGAGAGATGATCTTACCTCAGTGTCTCCAGTTTACAGTGAGGATTCTCCAGTACAGCAGAGAGACGCTTCACTCCTGAGTCTCTGAGTTTATTCTTAGACAGATCCAGTTCTCTCAGGTGTGAGGGGTTTGATCTCAGAGCTGAAGTCAGAGTAGCACAGCCTTCATCTGAGATATCACAATCACACAATCTGCAGAGAGACAATGACACACTCTTCACTCTCTCAGTTCAGGACACAAAGAATCATCAACTTTATCAGCACAGTCACTACAGCCCTAAATCACTGTGTATTACTGTGAATCATGTTTATGAAATTTTAAACAGTATAACTAAAATGAAATGGCGGTGTTAACAGGTTGTATTATTTATTATTATAGTGTGTGAAAAGGTCTGAAAAGTTGCATTCATGATTCACAGAACAGAACTTCACAAACCACAATGAAGTGAAAATGATAAAACCTTAACTCTTACAACTGTAACCTATTCCTGAGCTTTTCATCACCAGACTTCTGAAATTATTTCTCTTATTAATGAGGGATTATGTTACTTCTTAAATATCTAAATATGAAAACATGACAACAAGTGTGTGTGTTTATAATTCAGTTTAATTAACTAATTGACAAAAACAATAAGGACTGAGTTTCCTAAAAGCATGTTAAATTTAAGATTTAAGAGAGAGTGTTGTTAGTGATGCTCGCTCTACCATTTCACGATGATGTTTGTGCAGCAATGCTTTTTGGAAATTCGGCCCTGATTGGCTGATTCTATTACATAAATATTGTGATCAGATCATTAGGAATGTGGAAAAGTATAATAGTATTCTATTTATACTACATCTCTGGGGCATGTGATTGTGTCTCATGGCTTTTCATATCATTGCTATGCTGATGACACCCAGCTCTATTTGTCCTTCAAGCCTGATGATCCATCTGTCTCTGTGTGAAGCTCTGCTTGCCTGTCTGACATCTCGGACTGGAGGAAAAACAACCTGAACACACCTAGCTGAACTTAGCAATAACTTAAGCTTCTCAACATCCCAGGCTATCCCTCAAACAACCACAACCTCACTGTACAACTCGGCTCAACCACACTCAAGCCAACCAGGACGGCCAGGAACCTTGGGGTGACTCTTGATGACAGCTTGACCTTTACAGACCACATTTCAACAACCGCACGGTCCTGTAGGTTCGTTCTGTACAACATCAAGAAAATCAGATCCTACCTCAACAAACAGGCTACACAGATACTACTCCAGGCTCTTGTTATATCAAAACTGGACTACTGCAATGCACTACTCTCGGGCCTCCCAGCCAGCTCCATCAAACCACTTGAAATAATTCAGATTGCTGCAGCAGGCCTCATCTTCAACCAGCCCAAAAGGACCCATATCACACCCCTCCTCATCTCCCTCCACTGACTTCCTGTAACCGCCCGTATCAAATTCAAGGATTTAATGCTCCTCACGCAACCCGCGATCGGTTAACGACCGACCCTCAGTAGTGCTTACTCAGCATGGCTCAAGGTCTTTTTCCAGAGCCTTCAAACTAACTATTCCTCATTGGTGGGATGAACTTCCAACATCACACCGGACCACAGAATCTGTCACTTTTTTCAAAAAACAGATAAAGACCCACCTCTTCCATGAGCACTTAAGTAACCCCTTGAATGCCATCCCCACATTATTAAAAAAATGCGTCTGCTAAATGAATAAATGTAAATGTATAAGTTTCATTGTGAACTGAAATGAAATGATTTTCCTCCTCAGGATATTTGATGCTGAACCTAAAACCTCTGCTTCAGTCTCACTATTAGAGAATGTGTCTTAGTGAGGAGCAGGTCATGTGACTCTCAGAGAGATGATCTTACCTCAGTGTCTCCAGTTTACAGTGAGGATTCTCCAGTACAGCAGAGAGATACTTCACTCCTGAGTTTCTGAGTTTATTCTCAGACAGATCCAGTTCTCTCAGGTGTGAGGGGTTTGATCTCAGAGCTGAAGTCAGAGCATCACAGCCTTCACCTGAAATATCACATCTACACAACCTGCAGAGAGACAATGACACACTCTTCACTCTCTCAGTTCAGGACACACAGATCAGTTCAGCAGGAACTTTTACATCAACGAGTCACTGCAGTCTTTAATCATTATGAAATACAGAACTATCGATTATATGAGAGCAATTACTAAAAAACAGACAAAGAGGGTGTGTGTGTGTGTGTGTGTGTGTGTGAGAGAGAGTCTATCGTGGTAATACATTTAAGACACAGGAAATCACAAGGGTAACAGTGTATGTAGTTTATTGAGAATCACTATCATACACATCATACACTGGGGAGAGAACAGGACTTGTAGGAGAATAATCTGTGGGTGAAAGGCAATATAGTGGTGTGTTTGTAGCAAAGCTACTATCATCATCAGAGGAAAGAATAAACGGGTCCTACACAGAGGTCAGGGGAAACAGCTGAGCCTCAGTTTTAGTAGAATCATGAACATAGGACACTGATGGAGTGATATGATAAGCAGGAGGATAAAGAAACCCTGGAGGTACAGGTGAAGAGCAGAGACGGTCCAGCAGAACTGTAACAGACACTGACAAATGTGCCAGCTGATTACGTATATATTCACCCAGGCCTGTGAGATTGAGCAGCCGAGAGAGAGAAGGGAGATGGTGAGCTGGACAGAGATCAGAGAGAAATGACAAAAATTAGATAAACAGCACTTAAAATATATCCACATATATACATGTACAAGCACATGCAAAGAATGTAGGAAAAAGGTATCAATGCATGACATGGAAAAAGAATAAAGTTGAAAACACACGCTCACACACACTCCCAGAATGTTTAAGAAGCACTGAAAAACATAACAAGTTTAGGAACAAAGAAGAAATATGTGTAACAATAGACTAATAAAAATATCTCTCACCATAATGAAGAAGTGGTAAAATATCCAAATTGTCCAGGACAACGGGGCGATGAGATGTGCACAGCTCGGTTACCGGAAGTGGGAATGCCAGTAAGGGACTTTAATACCCGAAAGAAAATCATGAAGATAAGGGGATATCCAATGACTGAAAATTGGTTTTAAGGGGATTCCAAAGAGAGAATATTTGATTCTAATGGTATTTAAAAATGAGAAAAGATGAGTTTAAGGAGAAATTAAGAAAATAAATTATTACAGCATATTGGGATTCCAAAAGAATGAGATAATTGGGCGTAACCTAAAGATAAGTCTGTATAAATAGGGCATTGAGTCTGTGTATAGATTCAGATCACTCTGGGACGTCTCAAAGATTGGATATCATGTTGTTTTTGAACAATAAACTAGATTTTTGCTTCTCTCATCCAACGAGTTCTAGATTTTTAATTGTGCTTTTGAGAATGATCACTTATGGAAAAAGGTCATTAGCACCACTACTCGTTTTTGACATGACACTATGTATTTCTGTCTTATTTTTAATGTCGTGACTAAAATAAAAATATTGTGATCAGATAATTAGGAATCAGATTAATCAGTGTGCACTGAAACTATTAGAGGATGTGTCTTACTGAGGAGCAGGTCATGTGACTCTCAGAGAGATGATCTTACCTCAGTGTCTCCAATTTACTTTGAGGATTCTCCAGTACAGCAGAGAGACACTTCACTCCTGATTCTCTGAGATTATTCTTAGACAGATCCAGTTCTCTCAGGTGTGAGGGGTTTGATCTCAGAGCTGAAGTCAGAGCAGCACAGCCTTCATCTGAGATATCACAATAACACAACCTGCAGAGAGACAATGACACACTCTTCACTCTCTCAGTTTATATCATTACATGGATTACTGCACTTTTATATCTGGAATATACTGTGGAGTTTAAATTGATTATTTTTATTAAGTTTACAGCATTTATCAGACTCCCTTATCCAGAGTGACTTATAGAAGTGTGTGTGGGCGTCACTACATGCAAATGAGCTGTGTCAGGAACGCACTTCACACATTACAGGAGATCAACATAAACACATGAGTACGAAGAAAATCAGCCTTTCTGTCAGAAATCTTTAGTTCAGTTTGACTTGCACAAACATTTACACATCATTACTAAAATATTGATAAATGAGACCCTTGCGTGTGTGTGTGTGTGTGTGTGTGTGTGTTTGTGTGTGATTTAATTACATTTACAAGAACAATCAGGGCTGAGTTTCCTAAAAGCATTGTAAAGTTAAGATCATTGTAACTGGGAGAGATAGTGTTCAAAGTGATGCTCGCTCTACCATTAAACGATGATGTTTGTGCTGTGATGCTTTTGGGAAACTCGGCCCTGATCTGCTTATACTACTACAAACACTGAATACATAAATACTGTGATCAGATCAGGAAAAAACATCAATGTGGACTGAAATGAAATGATTTTCCTCCTCAGGATATTTGATGCTGAACCTAAAACCTCTGCTTCAGTCTCACTATTAGAGAATGTGTCTTACTGAGGAGCAGGTCATGTGACTCTCAGAGAGATGATCTTACCTCAGTGCCTCCAGTTTACAGTGAGGATTCTCCAGTACAGCAGAGAGACACTTCACTCCTGAGTATCTGAGTTTATTCCCAGACAGATCCAGTTCTCTCAGGTGTGAGGGGTTTGATCTCAGAGCTGAAGTCAGAGCAGCACAGCTTTCATCTGAGATATCACAATAACACAACCTGCAGAGAGACAATGACACACTCTTCACTCTCTCAGTTCAGGACACACAGATCAGTTCAGCAGGAACTTTTTCATCTAAGACTTAAAGCAATCTTTCATCACTATGAAATACAGAATTATGAATTCTATTAGAACAATAACTATAAAACAAACAGAGGATGTGCGTGTGTGTGTCCGTATGTAAATGTATGTGTGCATATGTGTGTTTTATGTATTTCTGTCTTCAGAGGGACCAAATGTAGTCATATTTTGCAGAACATGTGACAATTTTTACCTTCAGGACATTTAGCTGGTCCCAGTGAGGATTTATTTTGACAGAAACTGCAGTTTAAGGTTAAGGTTTGGCTGTAGGTTGTTAAATTGTGATTTTTATCTTAATGCTGTTTTAAAGCAGGATGTTGAATTGCCAGGATGTTACCTGACTTGTGTAATCTCACAGCTGTTGCTTGTTACAATTCACCCTTTTGTTGAAGTCATTTCCCCCACTGGCTGAGACCAATCAACATCCAGCACTGAATCTCCAACCTGTTTACTTCACACCAAAATACTTTCTTCTGTACCCAATATAACAACTTGCTTTCAGATGGGATGACAGAGATGGTGCAGACGTGAGACTAACACTCTGTTCTCTGTCTCTCCAACGGTGGTGTAGTGGTGTAAATAAACCATATTTTCCATAAAGTGACATGTTGCTGATCTTTACTGCAGAGTTCCTGAGTAATCTCTGTAGTAGGGGTGTGTGTGTGTGTGTGTGTGTGTGTGTGTGTGTGTGTGTGTGTGTGTGTGTGTGTCTGTGTGTCTCTGTGTCTGTGTGTGTGTGTATGAGTGACAGAGAGAAAGAACTTTACATAAAGAAAAGAGGCTGTGAGAGAGAGAACACTCTACATAAAGTTCACACCCCATGATGAACAATGAATGCAGTACAAAGGAGTAAATGTTCTCTGTCTTTAGAACCATCACCTATTTCAAATCTTATTTTCAGCTTCCTTTATTACTGAGAAAGCTGCAGGAGAAAGTCGTCATGATAATTTTTAATGTCGTGACTAAAACTGTTCATCAGAAATGTTCTCTTCAGTTCCAGTTCTGAGACAAGCAAAGATCATTAACATCAACTATATGTAGAAAACACAACTAATATTGTGATCAGATAATTAGGAATCAGATTAATCAGTGTGCACTGAAACTATTAGAGAATGTGTCTTACTGAGGAGCAGGTCATGTGACTCTCAGAGAGATGATCTTACCTCAGTGTCTCCAGTTTACAGTGAGGATTCTCCAGTCCAGCAGAGAGACGCTTCACTTCTGAGTCTCTGAGTTTGTTCTTAGACAGATCCAGTTCTCTCAGATTGGAGGATTCAGATCTGAGCACTGAGGCTAAAGCTGAACAACTTTCCTCATTTAGGCCACAATTATTAAACCTGAAGGAAAGAACAAAATAAATGGTAAATGTGCGTTTATATAGCGCTTTTATCCAAAGCACTTTACACTGTGCCTCATTCACCCATTCACACACCAATGGTAGCAGAGCTGCCATGCAATGCGCTAGCTTGCCATCGGGAGCAACTTGGGGTTCAGTGTCGTGCCCAAGGACACTTCGGCATGTGGAGTCACCCGGGCCGGGAATCGAATCGCCAGCCCTACGATTAGTGGACAACCCGCTCTACCAACTGCGCCACAGCCGCCCTCTAATACATGATGCAATAACAGTGTACATTATCAAACAAGTTCTCAAACACTTTTTATATGAAATGTACAAACATGCTATACATGTGCTGCAACATGCTGCATCATTTACTGTCTAATGTGTCTTTACTGAATGTAGATTAGAGACATTTATACCACAGTACACTTGGTTCTGGATTCTGATTAGTCAGAAGGTGTTGATTAATTTTCTATAACAGCAGCTCTGACAGCAGTGCAGCTACAATCACAGCTTTATATTAATGCACTCTAATACATTATTGTTTCTATAGTAACAGCTCATTCACAGGGACTTGTTTCATGGAGTTATATTAACATTAACAGAGGAAAAACAACTGGTGCAGCTCCAGCATAAGTGATAACAGGAATTTGTTTGATAGACAAATAACTTTGGTGTAAGAGAAATAATACACTTTGCTGTTTTAGGAAATAATCAATTACAGATTATTACAGTAACTCTGCTTCATGTTGGTCTGCATCACAACACCCTTTTACACTATTTTCCTATAATATGTTTTATTCTACATTCACTATACACTATATGGCCAAAGGTATGTAGACCCCTGATCATCACACCCATATTTGTTTCTCCCCCAAACTATTCCTACAATGCCCCTGTGCACAAAGCGAGCTCCATGAACACATGGTGTGTCTGGAGTGGAAGAACTCGAGTGTCCTGCACAGAGCCCTGACCTCAAACCCACTGAACACCGACTGCACCCCAGACCTCCTCACCCAAAATCAGTGCCTGACCTTACTAATGCTCTTGTGGCTGAATGAACACAAATCCCCACAGCCACGCCCTAAGATCTAGTGTACAGCCTTCACTGAAGAGTGGAGCTTATTATAACAGCAAAGGGGAATAAATCTGGAATGGGATATTCAAACAGCACATGTGGGTGTGATGGTCAGGGGTGCACATACTTTTGGCCATTTAGCATACAACTCTTATGTTATCTTATGAGGTCTGACAATGTTCTTGTATCTTGCATGTATGCTGCAAGAATATTATAACAGTGTAACAGTTATATTCAGCATTACTTACTGAGCTTTTCTCGATGCTGCAACCACAGGCAGGAGCTTCAGAAGAACCTCGTCTGATGTACAGTGTTTGTTGGTATATTTATTAAGGACAAACACATCCTGTTCCTGCATTGATGTCAGTAACACAAACACCACAGCTGACCACTGAGAAGAAGAAAGTTTGCTTTGTTGTAAATTTCCAGATTGCAGGTAGTGTTGGACTTCCTCAACTAGAGAATGATCATCCAGTTCATACAGACAGTGGAACAGATTGATGGATTTCTCTGTTGAGGGATTCTCTCTGATCTTCTTCTTGATGTAATGAGCTGTTTCCTGGTTACTGTGAGAGCTACTTCCTGTCTGTCTCACTATGGATTGTAAGAGGATCTGATTGGATTCCAGTGAGAGACCCAGAAGAAAGCGAAGGAAAAGATCCAGATGTCCATTTCCACTCTGTAAAGCCTGATCTACAGCACTCTTGTGGACATCTGAGATCGTAATTTCTCTTAACATCATCATCATCATCATTTTAGACCACAGACTCTGCTGAAGAACATTTCTCTTTTCATTCATGAATGTCAGGTGCACATATAGAGCTGCGAGGTGTTCCTGAATGCTCAGATGAACAAAGCAGTACACTTTACTCTGGTGAAGCCCAAACTCCTCTCTGAAGATCTGTGTACACACACCTGAATACACTGATGCTTCTGTCACATCAATGCCACACTCCATCAGGTCTTCCTCATAGAAGATCAGGTTGCCTTTCATCAGCTGCTGAAAAGCCAGTTTACCCAGTTTCAGAACCATTTCTGTATCTGTCTTTCTGCTCTTTGTGTACTTTTTCTTTATGACGTTTGTCTGAATGATGAGGAAGTGTGTGTACATTTGAGTCAGAGTCTTGGGGATCTCTCCACTCTCTGCTTCACCCAACATTCTCTCTAGAACGGTGGCTGAAATCCAGCAGAAGACTGGGATGTGGCACATGATGTAGAGGCTTCTTAATGTCTTCAGGTGTGTGATGATTCTGTTGCTCAGGCTCTGATCACTGATCCTCTTCCTGAAATATTCCTCCTTCTGTGGGTCATTGAACCCTCGTACCTCTGTGACTCGATGGACACACTCAGAGGGGATTTGATCAGCTGCTGCTGGTCGGGAGGTGATCCAGATGAGAGCAGAGGGAAGCAGATTCCCTTTGATCAGGTTTATCAGCAGCACATGCACTGATGCTGATTCAGTTACATCACACAACCTCACTGTGTTCTGGAAATCCAGAGGGAAACGACATTCATCCAAACCATCAAAAATGAACAGAACTTTGTCCAAGCTGGAAATGTTTGTTTCTTTTATCTCCTTATAAAAGAAATGAAGAAGCTCCATCAGACTCAGGTTTCGATCCTTCATTAAATTGAGCTCTCTGAAAGGAAGTGGAAATATGAGATGAACATCCTGATTTGTTTTCCCTTCAGCCCAGTCTAGAATGAATTTCTGCACAGAGACTGTTTTTCCAATGCCAGCGACTCCCTTTGTCAGAACACTCCTGATGGGTTTGTCTTCTTCAGATAAGGGCTTAAAGATGTCATTGCATTTGATTGGTGTTTCCTCTGTTGCTGCTCTCCTGGATGCTGCCTCGATCCGTCTCACCTCATGTTCATTATTGACTTTTCCACTGTCTCCTTCTGTGATGTAGAGCTCTGTGTAGATCTCATTCAGAAGTGTTGGGTTTCCCTGGTTTGTTATCACCTCATTTACATGCTGAAACTTCTTTAGCAGATTTAATTTGCATTTCTTCTGAACTTCAGTTCCAGCAGATGAAGATTTACATCTACATGGGATTTTTAGGCACAAAATATGGTCATGAGAGATGTCATACATTAACTCTTCTTTTAATCAGATCTCTGCTTTAGGATTTAGATAAGCTAATAAACCTGTAGAAATACTCATCTAGTAGATGATTGTAGTGAACCTTATCATACCAACATGCAATTGCTATGATCATGTTGTTGGTTGTGAGCTTACCCTACATCTGTGAAGAACTTCTGCTCCTTCCTGTCTTCTGCCTCCTGTAGGACACTGTGGGAAAACCCCAAAGTAAGTGCTGTGCACTTTGTGTAATAAGTTCCATTTCCAAGCATGACTCCCTGTCTCAACGTAGCTTGGCAACACACACCCAGCTCCCGCCTCGACTGGATACTAACACCTGCATCTCATTCCCAACCCAACAATTATCACACTATATACACCTCCATCATACTCACTTTCACTGTGCCGAATTGCACCTTCCACGTGATCAGACAGCATTCACAAACTGTATATTCTCTAACTGGCATGATTGTGTTTCTCCTTTAGTTTGTACTGAATTGTTGTTGTTGTTAGCACTTAGTATTTTATTGAGCATTTTTGTTTGTGTCTAGATTTCTGTCAGTGTTGTAACACTTTTTAGCATTAGCATTTATTGTTGTGGTTGTCAGAGAGAAATAGTTTGTATAGATTGTAACCTTAATTTTGACAGGTCTAGGTCAAAGGTCAAAAAGATACATATTCTAACTCTCTATATCTAGGTCAAAGGTCATGATCATAAAAATATATATAGTCATGTTAGATCGGGATCACATACATTCCTGACACAAACGTTACCATACCTGGAACGGCCATGTGTATAACGCATCCAAACAAAAATATGACACACACACACACACACACACACACACACACACGCACGCACAAACACCCACATGCACGTACAGACAAACGCATGCATACGAACCTGTTTATAAAAGTCGAGCATCCCTCTAGATTTCCTAATACTCTGTACTTAGATCATCATGTGCGAGCTTACAACATGGCTGATGTTTGTCCTAACGCGCCGAAAAAAGCTCACCCTTTTTTGGCAAGAATAGAAAAAATGTTAGAACATGAAAAGATTCAATATTGGGTAATGTCAAACGGATGTACAGCCGGGGTTTTTTTTCGATGCAGAAAAGGGAACCGTTTTGCTTTTCAAGTTCTCGGTCCCCTGACACATGATATTTCCTTTCACATAGAACATGAAGCACTCCAAGTCAGGCCTAAGTCAAAGGTCAACACCGTAAAACCGCCATTCTGATGCATTCCCACACAACCACGCACACCCCACACACACTAGCATGCATACGAACCATCTATAAAAGTCCAGCAGTTCAAAAGTTTTAACATCGGCAAAGGTTCGACCGAATTTCCAGAGTCTATCCTTGAATACTTCCAGAATCAAGCACATCGAAAGTTTGAACATCGGCAAAGTTCAACAGAATTTCCAGAGTCTATCCTTCACTACTTCCAGAAACCATGGATTTCTAAGCAGGTAAGAATATGCATTTTAATCAATTAAATAGTTAAATATAAATTGAAATACAATGTTTATGTAATTATCCAATTGCCAATGATTATGATATAAACTTAGAACTAATCTTTCTGAGTACAAAAATCATCATCCTTATCTGGTCATATGCAATCTGGTACGGTACTTTATCTAAAATTTAAATATTCATTACATTTATATTACAGTGCAAGACCGAGTTAAGCTCATCTGATTCTAGTGTATAGGTAATTAAAATTTGTCTCTTAGATCTATGTAGTGATCCAAAATGGAAATGTTAAGTTATTAAAAGTATGTTTTATTTGTTTTACTGTTTTATAGACAGCTTGGTGATTATTTCTGATGATGAGATTCCCGAAACAACCGCTCATGACCTTTTGAATCTGAGCTCCACACGTAAGTCATAACATAAAATTATGAATGTTTCATGCTGTAAGTCTTTCATACGTGAATATAACATTTTGTATCATATTCAGAAGTTGAGGGAAACATGACTATCAGTGCTTACGGCGGAGATATTTCAGGTGAGTTGATGTATATTTTACCTTCTATGTACCCAGCGCAAAAAAATTAAATAAATAAATAAAAGCTCTTTCACATGTTCTGTGACTTATAGATACGAGTGATGCAATAGATTACCAAGAGGAAATCATCTCGGAAACCGAAATTCAACAAGACATCGAACTACAACAGATCGGTGCAGTGTGGTGTGAATTCTTCAAAGCAAAGACTGATTTATTGGAAAACTTTGGACAGATTGATTATACACTTGAATCCGGTCGAGGTACAGATTTTCTCCCTTTACTGTACAGCACACTTGAAAATGTAAATAGATGTCTCTCAGTGAACATAAAGTTGATTAGATGGATATGGCGCAGAAACGACTGAAATGCAGTTTGGATATAGAGACTACAGTATATCCGAAAAAAAAGAGAACCGAAAATTCTCCATTATCGCATGATTTCTTTTATGATGGAAACCAGAGTTTTTCAAATGGTCCGTTATATCATGATTCATACACACCCCTGAACCCATGTTTAACTGAAGCGATCAACTGGCTGAACGAATGTTTAATTCCGTCACACCAAGTCGTTAGTGAGAGACCTAATCAGAGAACAAATTATGTCGTACCAAACACATCGGTGATGCCAAACGATATATTTTCTGAATTAAATCATTGTCTGTTAGAGTTACATAATAACCTAAATGAACATGGTCATTCAGTATAATTAAACCCTGATCTAATTGATGCAGTCAATCAGTTGAATGAAAATTTAAGATAGTGAGTCCAGAGCAATACTCAAAATGAAAACCCCAGCCGAAATTCCAGTCAAACTGTATCAAGTACGCCGGTGACGTCGCACGACATATTTTTCTAATTAAATCAATGTCTGTTACAGCTACAAAATAACCTAATCGAACAAAGAGAATCTATGGAGATAAATCCATGTTTAATAGACGTGGTGAATCAAATCAATGAAAATATGTCATTATCTCCCGTTCAGAATATCATCTCAACTCCAGAAAACGCTCAGGAACCTAGACCGTTATCTTCTCATGATATGATACACAAACTTAATCAAAGTCTTATGAGGATAAATGACAGTCTGGTTAACTTAATCGAAAACCCTACCAATATTGCACAAAATTTGGAAAACGATAATGAGTACAACCATCCAATGGAAAACATACACTCACCTAATATCCAAGATTCTCAAATGAAAAACACACACTCACCCGATATCCAAGTTGAGCAAGATGGTGATGGATTAGATCCGTTAAATACAATTTAATTTCTGCTAAGGATGTAGTCACCGTTGAAATTAGAGGTGATGCGATCAATGTGTCATCACGCATTCAATTAGACAATGGTGTCATCGATTTACGTTCTTTTCTGACCATGCTCGAAAATGCAGTTCAGAGTAAACGTGAAATTTTTTACCAATAATACCCTTGAAATAGTCGTCCAAATCGCCCGACCACCTCAGGGTGGTGGAATTAGAAGGAAGATAGGCCATATATTCAGATCAGAAACCATACGGAAGAAAATGAACCATCTATACATTTTTCACAACAGAGACATGTGCTTCGCCTTTTTTGTTAGCCAACTTTTGATTCGTGAAAAAAATTATTTTGAAACCAAACAAATCGCTAGAAAATTACAACACGATGTGGGATTATCCGTAAACACCGCGGTCAGCTTCGCTGACATATCGAGATTTGAGAGACATTTGAATTGTAAAATCGTAATCGTACACTGTTCTTCTAGCAAAGCCGGATACTCCTTCTTTCAAACTAGCAAGACTCCCCACGAAAAAAACAATTTACTTGTTTTTGCATGATAACCACTATTATGGGGTTAAAAGTATCACAGGACTTTTAGGAACAAGTTATGTTTGTCATTTCTGCCATTCAGGGTTTGACGTTTTATGGAAACATAAATGTGCTTATAGCTGTAACGTTTGTCACGACCCCGATTGTTACAAACACCCTAAGAATGTTACTAAATGTCCAGAGTGTCAGAGACTGTGTAGCTCACATTACTGTTTCGAGAGGCATAAAGCAAAGATTCAATCGCGCAAAGGCAAATATTCTATGTGTGAAACGGGATTCTACTGCGGTAAATGTAAGCGCGTGATACGGGATAAACCTTCTAATCGTGAGAATCACGTATGTGCGCATTCGAAATGCATACTCTGCGGCCAAAAACTCGATGAGGATATCAAGCATAGATGTTTTATACAGAGGGCTAGGAATGAAAGCGATAATACGGATTATGTGTTTTACGATTTCGAGACTAGGCAGGAAACAGGAACACATGTAGCTAATTTCATATGTTGTATTGATTTTAAGGGAGAGGAGTGGGTGGCTGAAGGGGATGATTGTGTCAGTGCCTTCTTTAAAAAGTTTTGCTGTAATACATACCACGGCTACAAGTTTATCGCTCATAACGCTAGAGGGTTCGATTCATACCTTTTGTTAAACCATTTAGTGAAAGAAGGAATCACACCCGAAATCATAGCGCAAGGCGGTAAAATTTTGTGCTTCACCGATACAGCGTTTCGTCAGTCCTACATCGATAGTCTATCCTTCTTACCCATGAAACTGAGTAGCATCCCAAAAGCGATGGGGTTTTCGGAAAGCAAGAAAGGCTATTTTCCCCATTTCTGGAACACCGTAGACCATCAGGGTTACGTAGGGCCGTATCCTGACCCTAAGTTTTACGGTGTAGATGGCATGATGCCTAAAGATAGAGAAGAATTCTTTAAGTGGAACAGAACGGTTTCTGACAAAGTCTTTGATTTCAAGAAAGAGATGGCGGAATACTGTGTGAACGACGTAGAAATTTTGAGAAAGGGATGTATAGCTTTCAGACAAGAAATTCTGGATAGTACAAAGGTCGATCCTTTTAAATGCATAACGATCACATCTGTGTGCATGAAAATCTTTAGAACCAAGTTCCTGCGTAAAGACACTTTAGCTATTCCGCCGCTTGATAATTACATCACCGCTCAGAAATCTTTCTCAACACCTTCCATTCAATGGCTCGAATATGTTTCAAAAATGCAAAACCTATCCATTCGCCACGCGTTGAACGAAGGTGAAGTCAGGTTTGGTACCTATTATGTGGATGGTTACTGTGAGGAAGGGAGAAACCGTAAGGTTTTTGAGTTTCTTGGATGTTTTTATCACGGCTGTGAAAAGTGTTTTCTACGGAGCCCCCCTAGTGCCAGGTAAAAAAAAAAAAAAACAGCCGTGTGCAATCTGTTCCCTCAGTTTAGCAATCTGTTCCCTCAATTTAGCAATCTGTTCCCTCAGTTTAGCACGTGCACCGTGCTAAACTTGGGTTTATATTGGACATTCGCTGTTCGCAATCCGGATCATACCGGTCATCTCGTAACCAGGCGTAATCAAATCGTGAGAGATAAAAAGGGGTTTCATTTGAGAAACAAATCACAGTTGAAAAGGTTCAGGGTTGTGTACGATAAGCGTGTTTTTATTGTCTGATTTTACAACTATCCCTTACGGATATTAAGACTATTCTTATATATATGTGTATATAGTTTCTGTTGATGTGATTTGTAAAGGAAAATAAGAACGTGACTGCTTTTGATGCTAGGATGCAACTTCCCTTTTCGTGTATCGTATGTGGACCGAGTAATAGTGGAAAATCTTATTTTATCAAAATGTTGTTGGAAAACTGTAAAGAGGCAATGTCGGTTGTTCCGGAAAACATTTTCTGGTGTTATACGTGTTGGCAGCCTCTGTACGATTAATTATTGACCAGAATAAATATAAATTTTCTTCAAGGAATCCCTGATTCTTTGTGTGATGACGAACTATTTCCTCCCAATAAAAAAAACTTGTTGGTAATCGATGACTTGATGGAATCCGCCAGTAAAAACGACGAAGTAGAAAAGGCTTTTACAAAATACACACACCACAGAAATCTGAGCATCATCTACCTCGTTCAAAACTTGTTTTTTCAAGGCAAGACCAGTAGAACAATCAACCTGAACACCAACTACATGGTTCTTTTTAAAAACCCTAGAGATAAATTACAGATCAGCATACTGGATCTTCAAATGTATCCTGGTAACAAGTATTTTTTAGAATGTTTTCTCAATGCCGTCTCTAGACCTTACGGGTATTTATTTGCACAAGCACCAGAAGAACTTCGTCTCCGGTCAGGGTTGTTTCCGGGGGAGAAACCGGTTGTGTATTTTCTGAAGAAGAAAAGAAAACTTTAAAGTATCGACTCCAAATGTCTGAGCGATTGGGAAAAAAAAACCTCCCGTTGCTGAATTCATTACACAGGTCTCCATCCCGAAGGAGAAAGGATATATTACGTGACGCGCCCACAGATATCATCCTGAGCATATGTGAACTAGCTTTAAACGTGCTCATGGGAAACATACCGCTGACGACAAAATAGTACCAGGTTTAAAAAAAATAAAAAAATAAAAAAAAATGGATCAAACTATTTGCGGATAAAAGAGCGTCCGTAGAAAGAAAAAGGAAAGTTATTAATCAATCCGGAGGATTTCTTCTGCCTTTGCTCAGTGTAGCCATTCCTTTTATAAGCAGCTTAATCGCATCCTGCAACAAATAACATGGAGACCGCCGAGAGAATGTAATTAGTCTCTCATCATCAGATCGATAAACTTAGAAACATCGCCGCAGAGAAGGAAACCATAAGAAAGACTGTCGAAAACAACTTGGATGATGCAATACGAGATATTTTATCGAGGATTGATCTGAACTATCACGATAAGGCGAAACTCTACGCGTCTGTGTGCAAAATTTTTTAAACTTGGTTAAAGTAGGAGAGCAGGAAACCGCTCAGTTGACCCTGTCTCAACCTAAAATATCGGAAAGCAAAACGGAAGCAGCAGTGACCGAACCACCCAAAAACGAGATGCAAGAGGTCCTCGCTAACATTTCCGCTAGAAACAAAAGAAACGCTTCGTACGTTATGGAAAAACTTTTAAAAACCGGTGCTGCGTGGAACGATAGCAGTGAATTTATTTTTAAAGGAAACACTATCAAAGGATCTCACATGGTGGATTTGCTTAAAAATCTCAGGGCCCCTCATCGAGTATCCGACGAACGGAGGCCTTTAGGTTGGAAAGAATTCTTAGAGACAGTAGCCAACCTAAATATACCCTTTTCAGCAATACCTAATGGCGGTGTTCGACAAAAATATCTGACATAAAAAGATCTAAAGATACCTCGCACCTTGTTTCCCTACCTAAAAGCAAAGACTATGATTCCGAGCCAGTTTTCAAATTCACCATTTTTAACCGTTCTGACTGGTTTGGCTTTTGAAATGACAAGGGACAACAAATGTTGTTATTTTACCCTTTATTTCAATAAAATAACTTTTGTTTAACATTTTTCTTGTGAAGCATCGTCATTTAACATTCTACTACACATGCAAATGAAACATATCTAGAGAGTTAATTGTACACATGTAATTGAATGATTTTTATTTACTCTAGGGTAAATTTTTTTTTTAACAAAAGCACAACAGCATTATAATTTCTATTTAAATCTTTGCTATACATAGACATAATACGGTTAAACGAATAACCTTTAGCTTTGTGACACAGAAAAAACACACAGTGTTGCCCGCAGCCAACTGACGTAAAGTTTTGAACTTGTCCAGGGTTATATTTTATTTTGCAGCAATTCTTTGTCAAAAAATAATGAATCGATCGAGGAAAGAGTTCGTAGTTTGGGGGGTATCCGTACGAGTCAAAAAATTCTCCTGTGTTTTTGTCGTTAAGGCATAACGCTAGCCAGTGCTCACCCGGCATGTGTCTCGGATGTGTGTTTATGATGAATAAAGCTGGAAACTTTCTCAGAATACTTGTAGGTAGCTCGTCACATGCCATCACGCTATGAAATATTTGATCTATTTCAGGACAACTTCTCATAACCTCCGTTAGTTCTCTGGTATCCATGAGTTACTGGTAATCGATGAGCACGTTTCTTCGATTGTTTATTTCTAGAATGCTGTGAAAACTGGCGTACATGATTAGATTCACCGTGCTCGGAAGTGGTTGACGAGTTCCAATCGCATATTTCCTGATTTTATTAATGACAAATGTTGACCACAATCGTCATCAGGATTCAGGTTGAAGTATATCCGTTCAGGTACTCTTCTCTGTTTATCGACAAAGCCTAATGTTTCAGCTGCTTTCCTGATGCTAAAATTAAAGAATGGAATTCACGGACCACGTTACGTGGAATTACCCAGGAATTAAATTTATCGGGCCAACCCACCCATTTCACCAGGCCGACTTTGTTCCGGTTTCGGGTCTTTTCAGACAAGAATATTAAACGTTTTATCCTTAATATTAAATCCTCAATATTAAACGTTTTATCCTTACCGATAATGATCTTTTGTAACTTGGGTTCATAAAATGTTCTTTCAATTTTTTCACCATCATAGTCGTGTAATTTATATACTGGGAGATCTCTCAGTATCCGTTCGGAGATTGTAAAATATTCATCCGTAAAGTTTTGCTCGTATCCTTTCTCAAATTGTCTTTTTAAACGAGAAATTCTAACGATATCACCGACTTTAAACTTGAATTTTAGTTTCTTTCATTTAGGTGATAACAGTCTGTAGAGGGTTTTAAATACTCTGAAGGAATTGGTTTCGTTGACCTCTGCGGGTTTCATTTTGATGCTGGAATGGTAATTGTGATTGTACGCTTGAATCAAATCCTGAACAATGTTGATGTATTTTCTCGTGTTAAAAGCGGTAAAATATCTCCACATCCTGGTCTTTAGCGTTCTGTTGAACCTTTCACACACTGATGCTTTTTGCCCCATACCCGTAGCAAAGTGAACAATGTCATATTTTTTCATTAATGTTTGAAAATTTTTGTTAAACTCCTTCCCTTGATCAGTTTGTATTTTTTTGGGGACTCTACCTTCCTTTAGAATGGAATCAAAAGATTTAGTTACCTCGAGTCCGGTCTTGTTTTGTAACACACGTACCCAGGCATATTTCGATAAAATATCTATACACGTGATCATAAATTTCGCGTTGTCGTTATTCTCTGACAAATTGCTCATATCGACTAAATCAGCTTGCCATTGTTCATCGATGTTCTTCACAAAAACCTTGTTTCTTTTAAACTTTGTAGATACTGGTTTATGTAGACTGTATGCATCCTGCTCTGCTAACCAGTTTTTTATTTCAGTATCATTAGCTCTTTTACATATTTTCTCAACAATAGCTCTTTGCAAACTCTCAACACCACCGTATGAACCAGGTTCTGATGGCATATAATATATATTCTTCAACAATCGTTCAGTCATTTCGAGTGTCAAGACAAGAATGATCAAACACCAGTGTAGATTAAGCATTTATCTTAGAACATGTGAGCTAGGTATTACATATTCAATCAAAGTAACATTTTCCGTTCTAAACAATTTATATCACACGTAGGTTTAGATACGTGTTTAGTTTTACTTTCAAATGTTTCAGCAATACATATAAAAACTTGATACACACCGATGTGTTAAGGACACACGCTATTTACGGATGTCGTCAGCATTTTGTTTTAATTGGCTTCAGGCTTTTCTCGCAGTCAGAATAGACGTGGCTTCTTTTGAAGTTTCCCACGTATGCGGCGGTTCAGCGGGTTCCAGAGATGAGTGAAAGGTCCAGTAATCTACAATGTCTTTGCACACTTGCTCGTTGAAAGCGTCTTTTTGGTTTTCTCCTTGACCTCGTTCAACACGGTTTTGATGTGAGGCTCGTCTCGCCATTCACACACGGTGGCTTCAGCGATACCTTGAATTTTTTTCCAGGGAAGGAGTGTGTTTGATTCCACACAGTTTCAGACCTCTTGCCAATATGTGTTTGAACCACGGTTTAAACAGTTTTTTAAGCAATCTGAAGGTGTTTAGGTGTAGATAGTACTCTTCAGGATTGAACAAACACGCGTGTTGGAGTTGACTCGGATGTTCGATCGCACAGCCGTGGCAGTTGTCCTTCAGATCTTGTTGGATAACTCTGTCCAACAGTTCTCCTGTAACAGCACGTATGATGGTTAGCACAGTGTTGGTTATACACCCGTCGGCTTCATAGTTCGTTGTCAGATAGATCAGATTTCTTTTTCCTAGGTTTTCGCCATCTTCAAAACCCGAACTGGTCACATCATCATCATACCGAGTAGCATCAGAGTTGTAGAAAACGGGGTTGAATTCACAAGCCATATTGCTGGTTGATGCTCAGAATACTTTGACTCGATATGTATTCAGACTCATTAATATAGCGTGTGGGAGGAGTCTTGGGGAAGGTGGAGTTTCTGATCAAGAGTAGCATATTGACGATCTCAGAAGAAGAGATCTTCTAGCCTTACTTTTATTTGCATCATTTCTTTGTCTCTTCCAGTTTTTTGGAATAATTCATCGATTTGATGGAAGTAGCGTTGCAGATCGTGCCAGCTGGTTCGGTCATACCTCACTTCACAATTCTCCTTGTTATCAGGGGCGTTGTCACTGGTTAATACAGCAGCACAGTGCAGTGAAACCTGGTTCTTGGAGAAATTTGTTGCTCTGATATGGTATTTGCATTGCAGAGATGTACTGTTCCATTTACGTCTGTACGTATCTGGGGAAAAGAAGTCCATTCTAACAATGTAGTCAAAATCCTTGCACCATTTTCTGAACTGTTTCCAGTCACCTACGTTAAAAGTTATGTTCTCTGTAGCACGGCTCCGGTGGATGTGTCCCGGGACCGAGAATTTGAAAAGCAAAACGGTTCCTTTTTCTGCATCGAAAAAAAACCCGGCTGTACATCCGTTTGACATTACCCAATATTGAATCTTTTCATGTTCTAACATATTTTTTCTATTCTTCCCAAAAAAGGGTGAGCTTTTTTTGGCGCGTTAGGACAAACATCAGCCATGTTGTAAGCTCGCACACGATGATCTAAGTACAGAGTATTAGGAAACCTAGAGGGATGCTCGACTTTTATAAACAGGTTCGTATGCATGCGTTTGTCTGTACGTGCACGTGTGTGTTTGTGCGTGCGCGTGTGTGTGTGTGGGTGTGTCAAATTCTTGTTTGGATGTGTATTACACATGGCCGTTCCAGGTATGGTAACGTTTGTGTCAGGAATGTATGTGATCCAGATTTAACATAACTATATATATATTTTTATGACCTAGACCGACGTGTGTGGAGTACATATGGCCGTACCATGTATGGTAACATTTGTGTCAGGAATGTTTGTGATCCCGATTTAACATAACTATATATATATTTATGATCATGACCATTGACCTAGATATAGAGAGTTAGAATATGTATCTTTTTGACCTTTGACCTAGACCTGTCAAAATTAAGGTTACAATCTATACAAACTATTTCTCTCTGTTGTCTATTTTGTAGTTGTATTTTACCATTCACCTGTGTGTTCAATAAACCCCTGTTCAAGTGTCTTGGAGTTCAATCTGTTATCGTTTTGTCCAAATCTAAAATATTTTCTGAACATCAATTTCAGTATATTAAAAATTCAGAGAAACCAGATGTTCCTGGAAAATAATTGACATGAACAATCTTGCCATTGATACTTATTCATCAAATATATAGCAGATATTTAGATTTTAAAACAATTGGTCTTTTTTGTTTTTATCTGTTGGCAGTCTGTCCAAGCAACATAATCTAATCCAAGTTCAGTGCTGGTGTCAAACACATGGAGATGAAAATAAAACAAGGCGATCGATATGCAAACAGACAGCTTTGAAAATATGAGTCAATAGATCAGAATTTCAGCTTTCATTTATTGATATATACATTTAGATGTGTTAACCGACTTAGAACATGGCACCTTTGGTAGCAGACCATCTGAATTTAGGTGAGCAAAAATATTGGAACAGATAGTAAATAAGACTTTAAATGCAACAGTTTGGTGATGTCAGTTGGTCGCTCGGTTTATTCAATTATTGCAAGTAAGGGATATGCATTCATATATTCAGTGTAATTTAATTTACCTTAAAACTATCTGTTCCAATATTGTCGCTCACCAAAAAAATTGTTGGTCTGTCACCAAAGGTGTGATGTTCTAAGTTTAACACATGTAAATTTTACAAAAAGTTTAACACATGTAAATATCAGGAAAAGAAAGCTGATGTTCTGACCTGTCATCTTGTATTCATGTTTTACCTTCAGTGTATAGTACAAACAAAAAAAATTACCTTGCTGTTCCAATACTTTCAGAGGGGATTATATAGTCTGATGACTTCCTACAGCTTACTATAAGGATAGAATAAATAGGGCATTGCTATTATAGTGGATGAGCCAGAAGCAGAAATGTGCTTTTGGTTAGAATGAGGAAGTGTTGCAATAGGCCATTATGTCTCTAAATATGAAATATGTTGATTTGAATAAGATTAGACTGATTCATTTTACTGGTCTCCTTTCCCAGCTATGTGCACAAAGCCAAGCATCCAGAACTGTTCATGGTCCAACTAGAGAAAGGCTACTTACTACAGTTAGTATTAGCAAGGACTGTCCTGAGATCACTTTCAAGTTCAGTCAGACATTGCGTGAAAGCCAAGATACAACTCTATAAACATGCAAATTTTACTCATAATTATTGATAAGAATGTTCACAAGTATTCACTGTCTTTTTTTTTTGTTATGAAAGCAGTATGTGCTTGATTTCTTATTTAAAGTCTAACAATTCAAAACTTTATACAAATTGCATTTTATAAACAGGGGACATATCTATAGAATTATTGACAAGAGGCTTTTCCAGACACAAAAAATCTACTTATTTTTCAATGTTTTTCTACTCGTAATCCAATAAAGAATATCGATTATCACATCTTTAAGTTTATCTTTATTTGAGTTAAACTGGACAACAACACAGACATAATCATCAGTTTGTTTCCTACACCTCTCACTTCTTATTGGAAGGATATCTTGTATCTCAATCTATAGGCTTTTCCTCTGCAATGACTTAACTGTGTTACCTGTGTCCAGATGAGTGACCTTCATCTTTGAATGTAAAAGGACTATCCATAGACGCATCTCTCTTCATGGAGACACTGCTGAATACTGGTGAGTCTGGTCTCTTTATCTGGGTTAAACTGCACAATAACACAGACAATAAAGATCAGTGTGTGCTTCCTACCCCTTTTAAACTATTATTTGTCAAACATATTGGCACATTGACCATGTACATCCAAGAAAACAATTTTAGTACTAATATTTGTACTGCATTCAAACTGCTAGAGGACCTCATTTAAACACATTTTAAATACTTTATTTTATTTTATTTATTTATTTTTTGCATTCTTGGATTGTCATTTTGTTTTGCTTAGAGGTTTATTTTCACCATATTGTTTTTGGGTTGGCATTGTAAGCTGTAACTGAAAGGCACTTTAATCATGCTCTGAAAATGCATTTTCATTTTATTTCCAATAGTAAGAAATAAGAAATATCAACTATTGCACTTTTAAGTTTAGTACAAATGTACAGAGGTACAAATGGTAGTTGCTGACCTTTTCTCTCATTAAAGGGGAGGTTCTAGCAGGTGAGGGTGTGTTTTAGCATTGTTCTTTTCTGGGAAGGATTCTTTTCTACATTTGGGAACATTCTAGAGGGCTAATACTAGAGTGTTGCTTCAGTAAATTCAAAGTAGTTTACAAACATCAGAAATGCTGCCTATCACTTTGGATTGGAGAACTGAATGTTGTGCAGGCTTTTCCTCTGCAGTGGTTTAACTGTGTTACCTGTGTCCAGATGAGTGCCCTTCATCTTTGAATTGAAAAGGACGATCCATAGACGCATCACTCTTCATGGAGACACTGCTGAATACTGGTGAGTCTGGTCTCTTTATCTGGGATAGACTGCACAACAGCACACATAAAGATCAGTGTGTGCTTCCTACACCTCTAGTAGGTGGGAGCATGTTTATCACGGGTCTACACTGAAGGGCAATAATCAAAGTCTATACTATTTTCCATGTTATTTCTACAAGTAAGAAATAAAAAATATTTATACTGCACTTTTAAGTTTAATACAAATGTACAGAGATACAAATGGCAGTTGCTGACTTTTTCTCTCATCAAAGGGGGGATGTTCTAGCAGGTGGGGTGTGTTTTAGCAATGGACTGAGGCAGCTCATAATGAATATTAAACTGAAATATTGTGATATGAGCTGCACATTCATCTCACCAGTATTCTGAATTGCGACATTTGAGACAACGGGAACATTGTTGCAAAGAGTGCGCCTTTGTAAGATATGTGAATCCATGAATTTTATATATATATGGCTTCTTCTACATATATATATATATATATATATATATATATATATATATATATATATATATATATATATATATATATATATATATATATATAAAATGTATGTATGTGTGTGAGAGAGAGGGATTAACTGAAGCTTGTGTAACATCATGCCAATTTATAGGCCTGCCGTGATCAGGTGACGTGGCAATTAAGCGTGTTGCGTGATGTGTGTGTATGTCACCTGTGAACCACGCCATCAGCCTTATTATCTTGCAAGAGGCTGCATGTCAGTTGTTTGTGTAAAGAAAACAAAAAGACCCTTAATTTCCTCTCTGTCTTGTCAAAAATCTCTTGACTTTTCTATCCCTTTAAAAAAAAAGGGAAGAAAAAAAATGAGCGAGGGGGAGTTGCGACTCATGCCACAGTAGCCCTCGAGGGGTCTGACTGTAAGCATTGTGAGGGCTTTACAATTAGGCAGCTCCGCTCGCGACTCACTCTCTTCTCGGCTGAAGGGAGATGAGTTTCAAAGTCTCGCAGATCTGGGCCAGCTGCTGCCGAGGCAGACAGGCAGCTCAGGTCTTGGGGATCTCGTATGGATCCCCAACATGCGTAGGGTTGATTCTATCAACATTGAGCAAGATAAAGCTGGGTCTGGGCATCCCCTCCAGTCTCTAAGAGAGACTGTTGGGCTTTATGGTAGCAGCAGCCAATGTCCTACCATTGGGCCTATTGCACATGAGACCATTTGAGCGGAGGCTGAAACGTCAGGGGTTTTGCCCAAGGATGAAACATCTGAGAGTAATCAGTGCCTACGTGCTCTGAGTATTTGGCGGTATCCACAGTTTCTAGCCTCGGGTCACAATCTAGGGTCATCTCCTTATCATAAAACGGTAATAACAGATGCCTCCCTCATGGGCTGGGGTGCGGTCTTAGATGGCTGTCCAGCTCACGGTCTTTGGAGCGGCCCTCATCTGGAGTGGCATATAAATTGCCTAGAGATGCGGGCCGTTTTTCTAGCACTCAAGTTCTTTCTTCCTCAATTAAGAGGTCACCATGTGTTAGCTGTGACAGACAACACAGGGGTGGTCTCATATCAACCACCAGGGATTGTTACATTCATGCCCCCTGTTCAGGCAGGCTCAACCAATCCTTCCCTGGGCAGAGGGAAGGTTTTTGTCAGTAAGTGCAATGTACATGCCATGCAGCCAGAATGTAGGTGCAGACATCCTTTCAAGGCAGGGACTGAGGCCCACGGTTGGAAGCTCCATCCACAAGTGGTGGAGTCTATATGGCAGAGGTTCGGCCAAGCGGAAGTTGATGTGTTCGCCTCTGAGGAGACAACACACCTCCCGCTGTGCTTCGCCCTCACTCCTCCCACAGCATTAGGGCTGGACGGCATGGTGCACATGTCACAGAGGTGACATCTATATGCTTTTCCCCCAATCGCTCTGGTCCCACAAGTTCTAGCGAGAGTTCACCAAGACCATCTACATCTGTTGCTAGTAGCACATTATTGCACCGTGGAGTTCCCTTTGAAAGGGAAAGTCTGGGTTACGAATGTAACCCTGTTTCCTTAGAAGGGAATGAGAGGTTGTGTAGCTTTGTCATACCAGGGTGGGTCTGTGATTTGCATCTTTGCTTCAGATAATAGAGGCTGATGGCACAGTTCACAGCTGCCATATATGTATCACACAATGCTCTTAATTGCCACGTCACCTGATCATGGCAGGACTATAAATAGGCAAGATTTTATACAAGCTTCAGATGCCAGTCGTGCGTGAGGGGCACTCCCATAGCATTATGCTAAATGCAAAGTCTCGTTCCCTTCTCAGGGAACAGGGTTACATGCATAACCCAGATATTTCCTCTGTAAATACTCCTGACAAAATGTCCAGTTTGTTAACTGAGGGCTAGTTAGTATGTGTATAATAAAAAATAATTAATTATTTACCATTAAAACAGCATAGAAAAAATCATTTCATAATTTTTTTTTGAGTAAACAGTGAGGCAAACAGTTGATGATTAAAATAGAGACCCAGTAGCTTACCTCTGGTCTAAGAGTGTTGACTTGTCTGTGTCGAGATGAGGATTCTCCATTTTTCACTACTGGTGGAGTGTGCGTAGAAAAGTATTTCCGTATTTGTGGACACTCAGCTGGTAACTGTCAAGTCTAATCTCTTCTGCTGGAATGTACCACAAAACATGGTTAGAATCATAGCCATCAAATCTCTACAATTATTTTCACTTCACTGATATAAGAGGTTTACTTAAGGAAATGTTTAACGTTCTACAAAAAATTACATGTGCCTCATAACCTTGCCTTGCAATTTTTTACCTATGTAGGAAACTGACATAAAATGTTTAGGTGACCTGGGCAAATAGATCTTACCAATTCACCTTGCTAATTTTGGCCCATTATAATTTTTTTGATGTGACACTTTTTCAATGTCATGCCAACATAGCACACAATTATAGAAGATACTTATTTTATAATTGAAATATCCGATGTCACCCAGAAGAGGATGGGTTCCATTTTGAGTCTGGTTCCACTCAATGGTTCTTCCTCATGTCATCTCAGGGAGTTTTTCTTTACCACCGTTTTTATTTTTTTATTTAGGCTCTTCATTGACATGACACATTTTAATTTTATTCACTTGTTTTTTAAAACATATCTAATTAGGAGTAATGCGTATGTATATTTTCTCATTTTTTATAGTCGCTTTAGATAAAAGCGTCTGCTAAATGAAAAATGTAAATGTAACTAGTCTAACATAAAATGTATAAAAAATATCATCTAGGAGATTTATTTCAGTTTGATGAACACAAATGAGTTTTATTTGGGGAGCGCTGTTTGTGCATGTACGAGACGAGATCAGACACCAAGCTCACAGTGTGTGACCGCCATTTTCTCATGCTGGCTCTAAAGGGACTGATATTGCTGATGAAAGCATTTTGTTGGATATTTGTTGTTGGTAAAGTTCCCTTTTTTGTAGTTAAGAATTGACCTCACTGTCAAAGAATGTGAATGTCATAATGTTGAGTGAAATATGCAGCAGTGGAGAAATAGTTAAGCGAGGTTCCAGGAGTCCGATCGATTAAATTCAGACTCACACAGTGTGCAAATTCGCATCATCAGTGAGTACTCAATTCAACTTCTGAAGATTGCTAGCCCAGGGAACAAATGTTAGCAATACAAATTGTTTTCTGTCTAGCAAGATGTCCGAGTCTAAGGAAGTACGCTACATATTTTGTCCCTGCACCTTTTTTCCAACTTGCAAAACTATCAAGCTAGACAGCCACTTATCAACCTCAGCGCTGCACACTTTAGCTTAGCCAGTTCTGTGGTTCCTGCCATTTTATAACCTTGCAAACCAACATATAAAGATGTTTTGGGTCAGACAAGTGATATTTTATCACAGCATATTAATGACTTTTATAGTTTTAGGGATTTTATATATTTTATATTCCTTCTGTCCAAAATAAAACGGACTAAACACACACGGTCTATAAACACACTCTTCTTGTCTAAAAGTGTTTATTAGAGAGATCACTCACCTTTAGTCAGCAGGCGTTGTTGTGTGGAATTATAAATCTTATTTTTGACTAAAGCTTCATGTTTTCCAGTCGTTCCTCAAAATGGCACTGAGTTACTGTTTCACTTTCTGAATTAGAAAATATTTAGAGGAACTTGAAACTTCTTCAGTAGACAGTTCACAGTCTGGGGTTGTAGTTTACACAATATCAAACTCTATAGAACTCATCAAATAGTTTAGTGTAGAAATTCTGATCTGGTGGTTTGTGACTGTAGTTTAAACCCCTAATGATCTGTTTATTAGTTATCAGTGTTATGTCCCACTGGTTCACACCATCACTTTAAAGTTTATGTAAAATATACTCATAAAATAACAGCAGCTGTGTGTGTGTGTGTGTGTGTGTGTGTGTGTGTGTGTGTGTGTGTGTGTGTGTGTGTGTGTGTGTGCGCGTGCGTGTACAGGCAGGAAGAAATAAGAAAAAGTGAAAGAATGGTTCAAATTTACAAACACACATTAAACCCTTAAAAAAAACCTAAACCCTTTCTATTAAACAGAGGTGGAAAAAAAAATCCATTTTTATAAACAGGATGTGTATAAAATTTATATAAGATAGTATATATAACCTCACATTCTAACAGAGTTAGCATGTTTCTTATAAAATGTTTTAACTTTAAACATTAACATGTCAAACCTTTTCACATCATTATGTAAATTAGGTTATTGATATTTTACTATCACTTATGTATTGTTGTTATAAGTATATTTATATACTTATATGATATTTAATATGATATATAGTTTATATAATATAATATGTATAGATGACATAACAAGTAAGTTTTATTTATAAAGCACATTCACAACAACAATAGTTCCACAAACTGCCGTGCACAGATTAGAATAAAATGATAAATAAATAAATAATATTTTTAAGAGATGAAATAGTAATAATAGTAATAACAAAAACACGCACACACAAAATAAATAGGAAAAACTAAAAAGCAAGCATAAAAAGAAATGTTTTTAGCTGATTTAAAATGCTGCCTGATGAGGCACTCCTGATATCTAGGCTAGGGGTATCTAGGGGAAGTGATAGCGTCACAGAGTTCAAACTATCATATTTTGAACATCATATTTTAACTTTATTAAAAGCTGAACAACTTTAATTTTATCTCTAAAATATCTTTCAATCTGTTTCAGAAATGACAGTAGGCCAGAGTTTGGACACTTCTGCTTTAAGATTATTACATAAATACCAATCACATTAATCATCACATACTGCAAACTCATCATATAAACGTGCATGCTGTTGTATCTGTCTTTTTCTGACATCTGGAAAAACACAGCTGTAATAATGAAAAAGTCCTTCTGGATCCTACTGAGTCGGAGGAAGAGAGATGTGCTGATGGAACGTGAGAATCTTCTGGAATGAGTTCTGTCATTGTGACGCAACAGAAGAAGCCGCTGTAAGAAGGTGAAGAACAGAAAGGCGGAGTTTCAGTGTTTATTTGAACTTTCTAACTGACAGGCTGTTTAACCGAGTTCAGTGCTACAATGCAGCATTTAATGAGTTTAGCTCGCTCTCGGTCGGCAGTTCTTCTACTGCGCCCCCTGTTGTATGCGGTTGGAGCTGCAGCCACGGCTGCAGGAGTTTATTATTTTAAGAAGCGTGGCGATGGGGAGAGAACAGCGGACACTCACCGAGGGTACACCATCTCTCTCTCTCTCTCTCTCTCTCTCTCTCTCCCTCTCTCTCCCCGTTTTTATATAAACCATATTTCACTTTAGTAGAGTTTTCCAGTCCTTCATGATCAGAGTGCATTTTACCAAAGTTTGATTTTCTGTGTAAAAAAGAGCTCCAGCAGGATCAGGGCTAGCCTGGGCCCGGGCCGCGTTTAACGAGGTTCGACGTCAACTTGGAATACTTGGCGCTCGCTATGGAATACTTCATCCAGCTCGGCTTCGCATTACATATAAGGAGTCCAGAAGGACTTTATTTCAGCGGAGGAAGCAGGAGACTATATTAAACTCTTGATATCGGGGTGAACTGCATCACCTACACAGCGGCGTCTTTTCCGCTCTTCTTTTATTTTTATTTTCTTGCACTTGGCCTTCCAGCTCTACAGAATTCGGATTCTTATTGAAGATATTGTCGTTGCATTACTTCGTCTAGATTTTGTGGACTTACTCCTTTTAACATTTACTTCTGTATTAATGTGCTTCTGTTTTGATGCTCTGACCGGGTTAGAGTTTCTGTTTATTTAATTTTATTAGTGTTATCTCCTCGGCATTACGTGCCACACTGTTATATTATTTGTTAGAAGTGTTTAAAAGGTAAGGACATTATATTTATTATTGTGTGCAGACTGTTTATCAGTCTTGGTAATTTTGTTGGTTAGTTCAGTTTACTCTCCGAGTTGTTTTCACATTGTGGACAGTGTTCGGTTTTTGTAGGATACACTGCTGTCTCATTTGTTTATGGAGACTTTGGGTGTGTGGGTGTTTGGTGAATTGTGAGAGTAAGCAGAACATGCCAATGCTGTATGTTATTTAATTGCGAATCTGTTTTTAGAGGATTTAAACCTGACATGATAAACAAATTATATTATATTATAGAATTCAGGCAATTTTACTGGGATTATCTCATACAGTGTAGCAAGTAATAATCTGGAAAGACCGTTGTAATATCACAATTTATTGATTTAAAGAGAAGCAAGTCAGTAAATGAATCACATGTAAATGAATCACATGAAAATGAATCACATGTAAATAAATCACACGAAAATGAATAAATAATTAAAGATAATAAAAAAAATTACTGTGAGTGTGACTTAATGTTTTTGGAAGACAGACGCTCATGATTTCACACATCAGTGTTCACCCAGATAAAGTGGGATGTGAGGGAAATTAAATCACTGTTAATAAAAATAAAAAAAAAATAAATCCAGTGTAGAATAAAAGTGAACCACACTTAACTGATGGAGCAGTTACCTGGACAGGTCTTAATTTATCAGATTTATTATATTCATTTTAGTCATCTTGATTTTTAGTTTAGAGACATTTTATAATCAAATCTGTTTTAATCCAATTATTCATACTTTTTATAGAACCGTATTGAAATGAATATCTCACTAATTATCACAAAAGTAAAAGGGAAGTTCAGACTGGCAGTGGAAGAAAAATGGCAGCAGATAAGGGACACCATTATGGTTTCTAAACACATGTAGGGACTGGGATTGTATGTTATAGTGATAACAGATGATGAACATTTTTTAATAAAGTTTAAATAAATAAATGTACCCACTGTTCAATTTCTGGCCTTGCCACTGCCAATGTGCTGGGTAAACCTGGGTGGACAAGGGGTCTGAGTGGTCAAATTTTTCTTTCACGTGTTCCTTTAGTGGCACTGATGTAAAATAGTTATCTGCAAAAACCCTGTGATTTTTTTTTTCCTGTTCAAACAGTCATTTTTACGACAATATCTACACTAACACCAACATCAGATTTATATTTGTTTGGATTTTCTGCCCCTTGACAAATGTCAAAATCATAAAGGAAACCATATTGCCCAGCACATCCCCATATTCTGAACTCCCATTTACCCTAAGTAATGTTGTATGTGCGGAAGTAATACTATTTTCCATAAAATAACACATCTCACTGCTTTTGTAGAATACACAAAGGTTAGTGACACTACATTTAACCTACATTCTTTAAATTAATCTTTAAAGAGTTCCTGTTCGCTACAAGGTGACCTAACGTTTGTCTACCCGCTGTGTGTAAATACTAAAATTAGCCGTGTTTGCTAGTAAGCGAGCTAACGTTATGCTAACCGCTGTGTCTAGATGCTGAAATCAGGGTTTGTACAAGGTGCTTGTGTAACTGGTTCACAAAACCAATTATATGTATTTATTTATTTTATTCTGCTGCTGCGTGTCTCTGTTATGAACTTCCCAAAACCTTGGTGTTTAACTTAAAAATACATTGGAAAATTCTGTTTGGGTTTTTCAACACTATTTTTGATGGGACTACAATGCAGTGTGTTCAGTTCAGGTGGGACACTTATCAGTAATGCACACTCCCAGATAGCGAGCACATTTGGGCCGATTCCGGTTGAAATGCGCCCCTGTCGGTGAAAAGGTGAATTGCTCAGAGCCCTGCCGACTGCTCACAGCACTTCTGGCGGACAGACGGGTTTTGTTATGTTCCAATCTCGGATGAAAGCAGGTGGACTTGCGGCAGGTCCATACTCGGTGTAGCGGTGTGTTTCTAATTTCGGACCGAATTCGTGACGTCACAGTCGGGCCACAGCTAGAATTAAGGAGATCAACCACCTGGGGTAAAAGGAAAAAAAAGTTTTGGCGGTTAAATCAGTTCGGATCCTCGAGGCTGCAGTTATTCTTCATTTTCAAGAGGAATAATTTCAGCTGAAGAAGGAAAGTAATTTAATTGAATAATTACCATTTGTGCAGTTCTTAGCCTGAATCTTGCAACATATTAATGTTTGTCTCATTGAGTGATCCTGAAGTGACTGAATAATGTTTAAATGCAGCTGTATTTTACAGACAGATATAAAGAGGGCAGGAGGAAAGCCAGAGGGTGCAGGACCAGGCTGCCATGTTGATTTGTTTCCACTGGGAGGCACTGTGTTTTATTCTTATTGTCTTTTCACCTTTCATTTCTCCACTCATTTGTCGAAAATCAGGTATGTCAACAACAACAATAAAGAAAAAAAGGTTAAGTCTAATTCCCACTTTTGAGCATGTTTCACTAAAAGATTAATCAGTGTGAGAGTTCGTGGTTAGTGCATGTGGACGTGAAGCTCAGCTCTCTGATCTTCAACTTTATCAAATTCCGTTTAAGCTCATTTTCTTTCCCCCTTTTATTATTATTATTATTATTATTATTATTATTATTATTATTATTTGCATTTAATTTCTCCTTTAAAAACCAGGTGATTCCCAGTGAAATAAAGAAAAACACACGTTTGCAAGGGAGACCTGGCCAAGTTGTTCAAATGGATATTAAAGTACTTTTATATTTAACAGAAGTTGAGTAGTAAGGTTGCAGGTGTATGTTATTTTAATATTGTAATAAAGAAAAAGTTTTTTTTTTTTAAATGACCCCATTAGACGGTGCAGTATGTCACAGACTGGTTTATGAAAATGGGAAAATTGCCACCCAATTTTTTATTGTTTTCTTGTTTTGAGAAAAAAATAAATAATAAAAATACACACTGTTATTTATTCTTTGCATGTTATTATTATTTAGATTTTTTTTCTCCTACACTGATTGACACCTTGTTGTTAGAACCAGAAGATACGACCACATCACCCCGATCTTCCACATTGCATTGGCAGTATTTGTTGGTACCTGGAATAGTGAAGTCTACAGCAGGGGGAAGAGCTTTCTCTTATGAAGCCCCACAGTTATGGAACAGCTTTCCAATTAGTGTCCGGGACTCAGACACAGTCTCAGTGTTTAAGTCGAGGTTGAAAACATATTTGTTTACTCAAGCTTACCATGAGTAGACTTTCTTTTACGCAAAGTACACACAGTCTTATCCATCACAGGATAGTAAGCATACCTAATCATCTCTCCCTCTCTTTCCTCTCTCTCTCCTTCTGTCGAGCCACACATGATATTATGGAGATCCCGGTGATCCTGAACTTTCTGCTCTCCGGACCTGTCTGATCCATTCAGATTCCAAAGGAGATACTGTAGGTCTCCTTTGTGAGTGTGGAGAAGAGGACAAGAGTGGAGAAGAGGACAAGAGGGTCACCTCTATGAGTTTTTCAATCTCAGGAAGGAAACCTCTGACAGTTGTTTGTCTTTATGAACCCAATAGCAGTTAGGAGTATTTAACCTTCTTACAGAAGGTGGACCAAGTGACTCCAGACTTTACTGACTCCATAATCTTTCTGGGGGACTTCAGTGCTCATATTGGAAATGATGGTGATTCATGGGCAGAGTGAACTCCCATATCTGAAGCCAAATGGTAAAAAGTTATTAGACTTCTGTGCAAGCCACATCACTTCACCGCGACAAAGGGACGATGGACGGGGCCATGTACCATCAAATCTTGAGTGAGAACCTCCTTCCCTCAGCCAGGGCATTGAAAATAGGTCGTGGATGGGTATTCTAGCATGACAATGACCCAAAACACACGGCCAAGACAACAAAGGAGTGGCTCAAGAAGAAGCACATTAAGGTCCTGGAGTCTCCAGTCCTTAATCCCATAGAAAATCTGTGGAGGGAGCTGAAGGTTCGAGTTGCCAAACGTCAGCCTCGAAACCTTAATGACTTGGAGAAGATCTGCAAAGAGGAGTGGGATAAAATCCCTCCTGAGATGTGTGCAAACCTGGTGGCCAACTACAAGAAATGTCTGACCTCTGTGATTGCCAACAAGGGTTTTGCCACCAAGTACTAAGTCATGTTTTGCAGAGGGGTCAAATACTTATTTCCCTCATTAAAATGCAAATCACTTTATAACATTTTTGACATGCGTTTTTCTGGATTTTTTTGTTGTTATTCTGTCTCTCACTGTTCAAATAAACCTACCATTAAAATTATAGACTGATCATTTCTTTGTCAGTGGGCAAACGTACAAAATCAGCATGGGATCAAATACTTTTTTCCTTCACTGTATATTGATTTCACTGATGTCAGGAAGATATTTTAGAGCATTCAGTAATGACTGACACCTAATACATGAAAATTCGAAAACTATTTGAAGATTTGACACAAAGTAAAGTGTCAATGTTACAAAAACAAAACAAAGCAGTGTTTACAGGAAAGAGAACAAGCAGCAAAAGCATGTTGAGGAAATAGTCACGGCTTCAGCCATGGTGATTTTAGAGTCTTCCAACCAGATGATGTGATAGAGTGGTGTGGTGGTGGAAGACATGGGCTGGAGTGTAGACCAGAGCAACTAGAACCTTAACCAGAACCTGAGTTCTGCCATGATGTCTGGATTCTGTAGGGTATAACAGTGGAATTGTGTAATAATAAAAATAAAGAATTGATCTTCAGTAAGTGTTTATTCCTGATAGTAGTGCTGCAACACCTCTCTGTAAAGTCCTATGATGATGAAGAATCACACCAAGCAAGCACAGGTTCTTTAGATTTTAGACACACTGTCTGTGTTTACACTTTGTGGAAATGTGTTACATTTAATTCAGATTATTTCTCAGTGTCGAGGAGGTATTGCGAAAAGCTGCCAGCGTCGAGCACATTTCATTAAAAATATCTTCTCTGGAATCTGCATCAGATGAAAATTCTTCATAACCTGAAATTAAACAAAAACAAGTTTAATATTTAAGCTGTCAGGTTGAACATGAACATTAAACATCAAAGTAAAGTTTAAGTGCAAAGTTTAAAACAATACCCAGTAACTCACTGAATATGAACCTGTTTATAATCAATAGCTCTTTATAAAAACAGGACCAGGTTACTTAAACTTTTTCTTCACTAAACAAAACGTATCAAACAATGTTAATGAGTCTAAATATTTATATATTTTATTTCTCTACATGTTTATCTGAAATACTTGTAAATCACCTCAAGTTCTGAAGTTTAAGACTGAAGAGCTGCTTCTTTTCTGAGTCTCTGAGTTTATTCCAAGTCAGATCCAGTTCTCTCAGGTGTGAGGGGTTTGATCTCAGAGCTGAAGTCAGAGCAGCACAGCCTCCACCTGAGATATTACAATCACGCAACCTGCAGAGAGAAAATGACACACTCTTCACTCTCTCAGTTTACACAAACATTTACACACAACTTTACTAAAATATTGATAAATGAGACCCTGTGTGTGTGTGTGTGTAATTTAATTTAATCAATTCAACAAGAACAATCAGGGCTGAGTTTCCTAAAAGCATTGCAAAGTTAAGATCATTGTAACTGGGTGAGAGAGTGTTCAAAGTGATGCTCGCTCTACCATTAAACGATGATGTTTGTGCTGTGATGCTTTTGGGAAACTCGGCCCTGATCTGCTTATACTACTACAAACACTGAATACATAAATACTGTGATCAGATCAGGAAAAAACATCAATGTGGACTGAAATGAAATGATTTTCCTCCTCAGGATATTTGATGCTGAACCTAAAACCTCTGCTTCAGTCTCACTATTAGAGAATGTGTCTTACTGAGGAGCAGGTCATGTGACTCTCAGAGAGATGATCTTACCTCAGTGTCTCCAGTTTACAGTGAGGATTCTTCAGTACAGCAGAGAAACGGTTCACTCCTGAGCCTCTGAGTTTATTCCCAGTCAGATCCAGTTCTCTCAGGTGTGAGGGGTTTGATCTCAGAGCTGAAGTCAGAGCAGCACAGCTTTCATCTGAGATATCACAATAACGCAACCTGCAGAGAGACAATCAGTATGATTACATGGACAACAATAATCCAATATTAACTCGATTAAGACAATACTCTGATTAAGAAACCACCATGTAAACAGCAAAAAAAAAGATTAAAGTCATAATGGAAGTAAACGCAGACTATGTTTACATGGACAGCTGTAATCTAATTATTGACCTTATTCTGAATAAGACAATACTGTGATTAAGGTGTTTACATGAGTCACTTTTAGAATATTCCTTTCATGTTCCTGTGTTACATGTTATAGAACATAGATCAATGAACATCACGTCATTAAGTCACCGCGCCACGCCGTCCGACGTCCCTCCAGAATTTCACGTATCAACGTACAGTTCGTCTTCATTATGGGACCGTATACAGTTTTGGGTGTTTTTATTTAGAATTTTTACAAACACTTCAAGTGCAGTTAATTATTTGTCATGCTGTAAGTGCAAATAGACGACTGCTTGAAGCTGTGGTCTGCGTCTCAAACCTATTATGTAGTAGCCGAGATACATGTGTTTCGCCTACTATATACACATGTATTTCACCTACTATATAGTAGGTAAGTACGCGGTTTGGGACGCAGCCGTGCTCTATTGTTTGCTGTAAAATTATTGCGCACTGCAGTGTGTGATCGTGTCCTGTCGGAAAATACGGTGAAAACTCTCACACGATGTTAATAGTGTGATTAAGGTGCGTACATGTCTGTAATACACGTCCATAATGCGACTAAAACAGGAATACTCCACATGTCTTAATTCCATTTGTGTTTACTTCGATTATGACTTTAATCTGATTAAGGTAATTAAATAAAATTGTTGTTTACATGGTAGTTTCTTAATTAGAGTATTGTTTAAACGGGTTAATATCAGATTATTGTTGTCCATGTAAACATACTGACAAATGGAATTAAAACATGTGGAGTATTCCTGTTTTAGTCGTGTTATCGACGTGCGTTACAGAAACCATGTACTTACATACTATATAGTAGGTGAAATACATGTATCTCAGCTTCTATGTAGTAGGTAAGTATGCGGTTTGGGACGCAGCGCACGGCTTCAAGCAGTCATTTGCATATACAGCATGACAAACAATTAACTGCACTTGAAGCTTTCATGAAATGAAAAATAAAAACACCCAAAACTGTGTACGGTTCCATAACGAAGATGAACTCTATGTAGATACGTGAAATTCTGGAGGGACGTCGAACGGCATTGCGTGCTGATGTAATGACGTGACGTTAATCGATCTATTTTCTATAACATAAAACGAGAACATGAGAGGAATATCCTAAAAGCAACTCATGTAAACCTTCATCACAAAATTATCTTATTCAGAATAAGGTGAATAATTAGATTATTGTTTCTATAAACGTAGTCTATGACACACTCTTCACTCTCTCAGTTTATATCATTACATGGATTACTGCACTTTTATATCTGGAATATACTGTGGAGTTTAAATTGATTATATTTATTAAGTTTACAGCATTTATCAGACTCCCTTATCCAGAGTGACTTATAGAAGTGTGTGTGTGGGTGTCACTACATGCAAAAGAGCTGTGTCGGGAACGCGCTTCACACATTACAGGAGATCAACATAAGCACACGAGTACGAAGAAAATCAGCCTTTCTGTCAGAAATCTTTAGTTCAGTTTTGATTACACAAACAGTTACACAAGTTTACTAAAAGATTGATAAATGAGGCCTGATTGGTGTGTGTGTGTGTGTGTGTGTGTGCGAGATTCAATTTCACCAAATTTACAAGAAAAATCAGGGCTGAGTTTCCTAAAAGCATTGCAAAGTTAAGATCAATGTAACTGGGAGAGAGAGTGTTCAAAGTGATGCTCGCTCTACCATTAAATGATGTTTGTGCTGTGATGCTTTTGGGAAACTCGGCCCTGATCTGCTTACACAAAGTTTCCCTCACCAAAAAAGTGTTTTTACGGAGCACCTTAAGCTGAATGAATGTATTATAATATCAGATCGTATTCTTATATGAACATATCAGAATGAATGTAAAACGATGGTGAGAGTTCTAAATAAAACGAGATCTCAAGCTGAAAGAAAAGCTGGAGACAGAAACGAGCTGCCAATCAACAATCAGTGTTTGGATGAATGTGTTTGATTGGTGTGTGACCGATGGTCATCACCAAGTTAACAGCTGATTGGATATTTAACAAGTTAACAGCTGATTGGATATTTCTCTGTAACATCAACTCGGGATGGTAGTTACAAACATCAACTCGGAGGAGAAAGTTCCAAACCATCAATAAGGTAAGCCTCAACAAAGAATAAATGAAGTATAAACTTTTTTGTTAGGGAGTAATTTTTGTAGATGTTAACAATCGCATTAACAGATACAGAACATATAACTAATGTAGTCTATTTTACAATTAAAAAAATAGCTAAACCAGCTAATTTACATAGATATTCATGTACTGAATTAAGATATGTTATCCAGTGAAGGTAGCTAGTTGAATTTACATAAAGATTTCTCGACTTAACTAATGTTGGTATCTAACGTGGCTTGGTAGATAAACAAAGTTAGTCTGTTTTCACATGTAATGTCTTTTTCTGATGAAAACCTTTGGGCAAAGTGTTTTGTCATATAAAAAAAATCTGTTCTAAAACGCAGTTGAAAGCATTTCAAAAGAAGCTCAGAGTGTTCCTGAAAACACGATCTACTCCATCGGATTAAAAAACAGATGTTGACTGCTTCAAAAAAACGTTATGTATGAACACAGCCTTAGGTAGCTTCTTCACTAAACACTTGCAGGTTGAGGTGAGTTACTCTGACTGCTCAGGTGTGTCAGAAACACAGCCAGATGACATGTACTCCATCACACAGATCAACCGGGTTCTAGATCAGACTAAAGGAAAAAGGAACCTTTCACTGTCGAGTTACTTCCCTGATAAGTCCAAGTTGGTGAAGTCAGCACAACAAGTCACCAAGAAAGAGAACCTGAAGGTGCTGTCACCTAGGAGAAGATTTCCTCTCAGGAAATGGACATCAGCGGTACGAAAGACTCTTCTAAGTTAGTTGTGGACAGGATCTATCTGGCACTCTTTCTGCTTTTCTGGACTTTTCCCTGTCTTCTCTGTTTCCACACATGAGACTGGATTGAAAACTCTGTGTCATGGACATTGAGAGACTGGACATGTCAGTGTGGAGACAGTACACTCCTGCATCCTGAGCAAACACTGGACAAATACTTGGACTTATAAACTCGATCTACTACAAGTTGGATATCTGATCTTAATTTTCAGACTTTCTATTTTCATGGACTTGTAAAGGTGTTCTGAGTGTGGACTTTCTACTTACATGGACTTAAAATTGAGAACAGACTGCAGAGGATTCAGGGTTTTCGGGCAGTGGTTGAATGGTGATGTTTATAAATATGTAAATATACAAATACAGTCCACCCTGAAACTATTTTTTAGGATTTCAGTTTTTATTTACTGGTATTTACATCTAGATGTGTTGAAGAGCATCAAACATAGAACCTTTTGTATCAGACCTCTCAAATTTAGGTGAGCAAAAGTATAGGAACAGACAAGACTAAGTAAATTTAAGTAAACAACACTTAATATTTGGTTACATATCTCTTGCCTGTGACTCACTGACATCACCAAACTGTTGGTTTCTTCTTTTGTAATGCTTTTCATATTTTCACTGCAGCCTCTTTCAGTAGTTGTTTATTTCTCCCTTCAGTCTCCTCTTCAGGAGGTGAAAAGCTGATCAGTTGGGTTAAGGTCTGGTGATGGACTTGTCCAGTCTAAAACCTTCCACTTTTCCCCTCTGATGAAGTCCTTTGTTGAGCTGACAGTGTGTTTTGGATCATTGTCTTGTTGCATGATGAAGTTCCTCACCATTAATTTGGATGCATTTTTCTGTAAATTGGCAAACAAAATGTTCCTGTAAACTTCTGAATTCATTCTGCCGTTTCCATCATGAGTTCCATCATCAATAAAGATCAGTAAGAATGTTTCAGTGGCAGCCATGCAAGCTCAATCCAGAACACTACCTCCACCAGGTTTCACAGATGAGCATGTATGTTTTGGATCATGAGCAGATCCTGTCTTTCTCCACACTTTGCACTTTCAATCATTTTGTTGGAGTTTAATCTTGGTTCCAGAACTTTTGTGGATCATCTCTGTATTTATTTGTAAATTCCAATATAGCTTTCTGATTCTTACTGCTGGTGAGTGGTTTGCACTTTGTGGTATGGCCTCTATATTTCTGATCTCAAAGTCTTCTTAAAAAGGTGGATTGTGATACCTTCACCCTGCCCTGTGGAGGTTGTTGGTGATGTCACTGACTGTTGTTTAGGGGTATTCTTCACAGCTTTCGCAATGTTTGTGATCAGCTGTTGTTGTTTTCCTTGGCCGACCTATTCTGTGTCTGTTGCTCAGTACATCAGTGGTTTCTTTCTTTTTCAGGACATTCCAAATTGTTATACTAGCTCTGCTCAATGTTTGTGAGAAGCCTCTGATTAATTTTCACTCTTTTCTCAACTTCAAAATGGCTCACTTTTCTCCCACAGACAGCTCTCTCATCTTCATGATGGCTTTTTCCATTTTACCAACAAAAAAGTCATCACAGATGAAACTGAAGGCTAAAACCAGGAGTAGATAATCAGAGATATTTATTGTTTAAACTATCAATCTAACAGGACACACCTGGGTAACAAGAAACACCTGTCAGGCACATGTTTGCTCGACTACAAATTGGGTGGTCTGTTACAAAATGTGCTATGGTCTCTGTCATTTAACACATCTACATATAAATACCAGGAAATTAACACTGAAATTCAGAACTCTCTTCTCATATTCAACTTTTAATCTCAAACCAAAATGTCTTCAGTCTACAGCAAAAACAAATGAATTGCCCCTGCTGTTCCAGTAGGTTTGGGGGGTTTGCATGTGTAGTGAGGTGTACAGCGATCAGAACGCCCCCCTTGTTGACTAAGTAGCCAATGAGCTCGTTTCCTACCTTAGTATATAAACAGTGGTTTATGCCTCATGGAATGCGTCATGGTCAAAAACCCGCCCCTTTCTTGCAATGCTACGGATAAACTGGCTAAACCCACGCTGCTGTTTTTTGCTTGGTTGCTGCTTTGTGTTTGGTTCTGCTTTGTTTTATTTTGCTGCTTTGGGGCTGCTTTTTGTTATTTCATATTCTGATTTGGTTTTGTTTTGTGTTGGCTACGGTCATTGAGATCAGTCTTTCTTTAATTCCACTGTGTTGTAACAGTGTGTCAGTTATGCTGATACTGCTACATGGTAGTAGTGGTTTTGGTCAGTCTTGATCGACTTGCTACCTGTCATCAGTTTGAGCTCAAGGTTCTGTTTTCATGACAGTAAGGGTTTTTTTTTTGTTTGTTTTTGTTTTTTTTGGGTCTGCTTTGAGCAGATTATAATTGACTTTGTGTTCTTTTGGGGTTTTTCTCCCTGTAGGAGCTGAGTGCTTCCTGAGGCTGGAGGAGGTCCTTTTCTGCACCTTGGGCTGTACTTAATTATGGGTCGTTATTATTGCTGTATTTATTTGCAGTGAATTTTGTGGGTATGATTCTGATTAGTGGGGTGCTTTTCCCTTTTTGTAAAGCTGGTGCTTCTGTACTAGCCTGCCCTTCATACAGGAAGCCTCAGTTCTCCTAGGATCATCTGTTAAATCCTTTTGTGACTGTTTTATTCAACCAAATGCTTGATTGTATTGGCTGTTCTTCTTTTTAAGTAGGTATTGACTCCTTTTTAATCTTAAAATAAAATGTATTTTTGTATGGAAACCCAAGCCTCTTGCCTGTTCTAAGTGGAACGTACTTGTGTGTCCTTAGTTGGGTTATTTTCCCATTTATTCGGGGTGGCGTAGTGGGTCTTAATCGAGCGAAACGAGCCACATTGCTACACATGTAAATATGTTGCATTATAGACATCTTACAAGTCAAAGTCTGTCTCTCTCTTTCTGGGAAAACAAAATGTTGCTCACAAAAAAGACATTTTATTTTTGTCATGTACAATCCAAAATTATGTAGCAATTGCTAAATGTTATTTGTGTTTTAATGAGGAGCAGGTCATGTGACTCAGTGATCTTACCCCAGTGTCTCCAGTTTACAGTGAGGATTCTCCAGTACAGCAGAGAGACACTTCACTCCTGAGTCTCTGAGATTATTCCCAGACAGATCCAGTTCTCTCAGGTGTGAGGGGTTTGATCTCAGAGCTGAAGTCAGAGCAGCACAGCCCTCATCTGAGATATTACAATAACGCAACCTGCAGAGAGACAATGACACACTCTTCACTCTCTCAGTTTATATCATTACATGGATTACTGCACTATTATATCTGGAATATACTGTGGAGTTTAAATTGATTAATTTTATTAAGTTTACAGCATTTATCAGACTCCCTTATCCAGAGTGACTTATAGAAGTGTGTGTGTGGGCGTCACTACATGCAAATGAGCTGTGTCGGGAACGCGCTTCACACATTACAGGAGATCAACATAAGCACACGAGTACGAAGAAAATCAGCTTTTCTGTCGGAAATCTTTAGTTCAGCTTGACCTACACAAACATTTACACGTTAATGAAAGATTAATAATAAATAAGGCTGTGTGTGTATTAGGGATGTCACGATACTCAGAATCCAGTTTTCAGTACCGCTACCACCAAAAGTACACGATCCTCGTTATCCAAGTAGATACCACGGTGTGGTATATAAATAAAATTTAGAAACACTCCTGGAGGACATCCTCCTCTGGCTGATACTGGAGGGGGAGAAAAAAAAAAAAAAAAAAAAAAAAAAAAAAAAAAAAAAAAAAAAAAAAAAAGAGAGAGAGAGAGAGAGAGAGAGAGAGAGAGAGAAAAAAAAAAAAAAAAAAAAAAAAAAAAAAAAAAAAAAAAAAAAAAAAAAAAAAAAGAGAGAGAGAGAGAGAGAGAAAAAAAAAAAAAAAAAAAAAAAAAAAAAAAAAAAAAAAAAAAAAAAAAAAAAAAAAAAAAAAAAAAAAAAAAAAAAAAAAAAAAAAAAAAAAAAAAAAGGTTTTAGTTATCAAACACTGTCTGACAATGAGTGGAGGTGCAATCCTAAACGTGCACACAGACCTTATACTTTGAATCCAAGCATTAGTTTAAATTCACTGATATGGTGGCAGGCCAAAAATATTTATTAAAATCATAAACATATAAAGAATTATTAAAGTCATTAGGCTACATTTAGCTGACAGGACACGGGCTGAATGGCGATGCATGGTGGACCATTAGGAGGTAGTTTGAACATTGCAATGTGTTAGCATTGCTAACAAATAACTTGCTATCGCAAACATTACATGGAGCGTAACGTTAGCTGGTTTCACGGCTACAATGCTGCCGTCTCAAACAAATATAATATCGGACCCTATTTCAGGTGCTTCACCAAAGTCCAGGTGTTTTCTAGCTTTGTTTGAAATGAAGGATAGCATCGGTTGCACACCGTAAACCGATACAAGCTTTACTCTTTTTTCCTCTCAACGATTCGGGCGGAGCTAAACTTGGTAAGCTAAGCTAATCTTCTGTAGTTTTTCCCGTGTGCTTGTAGGCTTCCTTCCTCTTCTTCTTCACCACTTGCAAAGTGACTAAAACACTTGTGCGTATTTGTGGCTCCCATCAGTTCCGGAAGAATCGCAATCACTGTACTTTCGTAACAACCGGTACCAACTGTACTGCAGAAAAACAAGTACCGTCACGTTTTAAGAATGTTGCGACCAACTTGGTACCAAAGTATCAGTTCTTGTGACATCCCTAGTGTGTGTAATTTAATGTAATCAAATTTAGAAGAACAAACAGCACTAAGTTTCCTAAAAGCATTGCAAAGTTAAGATCATTGTAACTGGGAGAGAGAGTGTTCAAAGTGATGCTCGCTCTACCATTAAACGATGATGTTTGTGCTGTGATGCTTTTGGGAAACTCGGCCCTGATCTGCTTATACTACTACAAACACTGAATACATAAATTCTGTGATCAGATCAGGAAAAAACATCAATGTGGACTGAAATGAAATGATTTTCCTCCTCAGGATATTTGATGCTGAACCTAAAACCTCTGCTTCAGTCTCACTATTAGAGAATGTGTCTTACTGAGGAGCAGGTCATGTGACTCTCAGAGAGATGATCTTACCCCAGTGTCTCCAGTTTACAGTGAGGATTCTCCAGTACAACAGAGAGACGCTTAACTCCTGAGTCTGTGAGTTTATTCTTAGACAGATCCAGTTCTCTCAGGTGTGAGGGGTTTGATCTCAGAGCTGAAGTCAGAGCAGCACAGCCTTCATCTGAGATATTACAATCACACAACCTGCAGAGAGACAATGACACACTCTTCACTCTCTCAGTTCAGGACACACAGATCAGTTCAGCAGGAACTTTTTCATCAAAGAGTCACTGCAGTCCTTAATCACTATGAAATACAGAATTGTGATTTATATGAGAGCAATAAATAAATAACAAATTCTATTTATTGTGTAAGAGGATGAGTGTGTGTGTGAGTGTGTGAGTGTGTGAGTGTGTGTGTGTTTGTGTGTGTGCTTTCCAGCTCCATGAGAATGATTACACTTGACTAAAACACATTAAAGGGCATGTACAAATATATAAACACATATTAAAACATACATAAAACATAATTCTCATGTGCTTCAACATAAATTCAGTTACTCATAAATACCTAATAAATAACATCAATTAAGAATCACTTGAGAATTTCAAATTGCACAGACGGAGAGTCTCTGTCACAAAAGTAAACTTGTAGCGGTTGGTCATAAACCTAAAACTCCTGAGCCGCATACCCGAAGGAATTATCTCAATATATATGTACAGGGGCTGCGTATCATCACCCATAATACTCCAGGCCTTCCTTATAACTTGCTAGCTAACTATTTATGTTTGTTAATAATGGAGATGAAACCCTCTATATAAGTTGTAAATGTAAGCATGGTGATAGCAGCTACACTGTGTTCAGTACTGAAAGACTGAGATGTTTAGACTGTGGGGACATCAGGTATAAAAAGTCGAGTTGTTCACACAGAGCTGTGTAGCCGGGGAGCTCAGGGGGCGACACGGCCGAGATCAGCTCACACACATGGAGGAGGGTGAGATCTCAGATGAGGCGAGTTACTCTGACTGCTCAGGTGTGTCAGGAACACAGCCAGATGACATGTACTCCATCACACAGATCAACCGTGTTCTATATCAGACTAAAGGAAAAAGGAACGTTTCACTGTCAGTGAAACGTTACTTCCAGTGAAACAGTTACTTCCCTGATAAGTCCAAGTTGGTGAAGTCAGCACAACACATCACCAAGAAAGAGAACCTGAAGGTGCTGTCACCTAGGAGAAGATTTCCACTCAGGAAATGGACATAAGCAGTACGAAAGACTCTTCTAAGTAAGTCGTGGACAGGATCTATCTAGCACTCTTTCTGCTTTTCTGGACTTTTCCCTGTCTTCTCTGTTTCCACACATGAGACTGTATTGAAAACTCTGTGTCATGGACATTGAGAGACTGGACATGTCAGTGTGGAGTCAGTAGACTCCTGCATCCTGAGCAAACACTGGACAAATACTTGGACTTATAAACTTGATCTACTACAACTTGGATATCTGATCTTCATTTCCATATTTTCTATTTTCATGGACTTAAAAAGGGAACAGACTGCACAGGGTTCAGGGTTTTAGAGCGGGGGGTTGAATAATGGTGCTTATAAATATGTAAATACACAAATACAGTACCCTCCAAAACTATTGGAACAGTAAGGTCCATTCATTTGTTTGTGCTTTACACCATCTTGGTTTGAGATCAACAGATGGAAATGAGACGAGAGTTTAGGATTTCAGTTTTTATTTACTGATATTTAAATCTAGACGTGTTGAAGAACATAAAACATGGAACCTTTTGTATCAGAACATCCATATTTAGGTGAGCAAAAGTATAGGAACTGATAAGACTAAGTAAATGAAAGTAAACAACACTTAATATTTGGTTACATATCTCTTGCCTGTGACTCACTGACATCACCAAACTGCTGGATTCTTCTTTTGTAATGCTTTTCATATTTTCTCTGCAGCCTCTTTCAGTTGTTTATTTCGGGGGGTTTCTCACTTCAGTCTCCTCTTCAGGAGGTGAAATGCTGATCAGTTGGGTTGAAGTCTGGTGATCGACTTGGCCAGACTAAAACCTTCCACTTTTCAACCTGATCACGGCCTGTGTTGAGTTGACAGTGTGTTTAGGATCATTGTCTTGCTGCACGATGAAGTTCCTCACCATTAATTTGGATGTATTTTTCTGTAAATTGGTAGAGAAAATGTTCCTGTAAACTTCTCATTTCATTCTGCTGCTACCATCATGAGTTCCATCATCAATAAAAACCTGTGAGAATGTTCCAGAAGCATGAGCCATAGCATTACCTCCACCATGTTTCACAGAAGAGCTTGTATGTTTTGGATCATGAGCAGATCCATTTTTACTCCATACTTTGGCCTTTACATCACTTTATTGGAGGTTAATCCTAGTTCCAGAACTTTTGTGGATCATCTCTGTAGTTCTTTGTGAATTCCAATCTAGCTTTCCAATTCCTACCGCTGATGAGTTGTTTGCACTTTGTGGTATGGCGTCTATATTTCTGCTCTTGAAGTCTTCTTCAAAATGTGGATTGTGATACTTTCACCCTGCCCTGTGGAGGTTGTTGGTGAGGTCACTGAATGTTTGTGAGCAGCTGCTGTTGTTTTCCTTGGCCGACTCATTTGGTGTCTGTTGCTCAGACATCAGTGGTTTCTTTCTTTTTCTGAACATTCCAAATTGCTACACTGGCTCTGCCCAATGTTTGTGAGATGCCTCTGATTTAATTTTCGTTCTTTTCTTAGCTTCAAAGTGGCTTTCTCCCAATGACAGCTCTCTGATCTTCACGGTGGTTTATCCTTTTAAACAACAAATGCAGTCTTCACACGTGAAACTGAAGACTAAAACCATGAGTAGATGTTCAGAGATATTTATTCTTTAAACTCTCAATCTAACAGGACACACCTGGGTAACAAGAAACACCTGTCAGTCACATGCTCCAGTGATTTTCTCGCCTTCAATTTGGGTGGTCTGATACAAAATATGCTGTCTTCTCTGTCATTTAACATCTTAAAAGGAAAATTCTCTCTTTCTCTCTTACAAAATGCAGTGTTGCTCACAAAAAGATATTTGTTTTGTGTCATGTACAGTCCAAAATTATGTAGCAAATGCTATGTGTCTTAGTGAGGAGCAGGTCATGTGACTCTCAGAGATGATCTTACCTCAGTGTCTCCAGTGTACAGTGAGGATTCTCCAGTACAGCAGAGAGATACTTCACTCCTGAGTATCTGAGATTATTCACAGACAGATCCAGTTCTCTCCGGTGTGAGGGGTTTGATCTCAGAGCTGAAGTCAGAGCAGCACAGCCTTCATCTGAGATATCACAACTACACAACCTGCAGAGAGACAATGACACACTCTTAACTCTCTCAGTTCAGGACACACAGATCAGTTCAGCAGGAACTTTTCATCAAAGAGTCACTGCAGTCTTTAATCACTATGAAATACAGAATTATGAATTATATGAGAGCAATAACTAAAAAAATAAATAAACAAAGAGGGTGTGTGTGTGAGTCTACTGTAATAAATTTAAGACACAGGAAAACACAAGGGTAACAGGGTATGTAGTTTATTGAGAATCACTATCATACACATCATACACTGGGGAGAGAACAGGACTTGGAGGAGAATAATCTGTGGGTGAACGGCAATATAGTGGTGTGTTTGTAGCAAAGCTACTATCATCATCAGAGGAAAGAATAAACGGGTCCTACACAGAGGTCATGGGAAACAGCTGAGCCTCAGTTTGAGTAGAAGCATGAACGTAGGACACTGATGGAGTGATAGGATAAGCGGGAGGATAAAGATACCCTGGGGGTACAGGTGAAGAACAGAGACGGTCCAGCAGAACTGTAACAGCCACGGCCAAATGTGCCAGTTGATGACGTACATATTCACCCAGGCCTGTGAGATTGAGCAGCCGAGAGAGAGAAGGGAGTTGGTCAGCTGGACAGAGATCAGAGAGAAAGGACAAAATTGAGATAAAACAGTAGTGGTCACACTTAAAATATTTCCACATGTACACAGTATCTCACAAAAGTGAGTACACCCCTCATGTGTGTAAATATTTGATGATTTCATGTGACAACGCTGAAGAAATGACACTTTGCTACAATGTAAAGTAGTGAGTGTACAGCTTGTGTAACAGTGTAAATTTGCTGTCCCCTCAAAATAACTCAACACACAGTCATTAATGTCTAAACCTCTGGCAACAAAAGTGAGTACACACCTAAGTGAAAATGTCCAAATTGGGCTCAAAGTGTCAATATTTTGAGTGGCCACCATTATTTTCCAGCACGGCCTTAACCCTCTTGGTCATGGAGTTCACCAGAGCTTCACAGGTTGCCACTGGAGTCCTCGTCCACTCCTCCATGACGACATCACGGAACTGGAGGATGTTAGAGACCTTGTGCTCCTTCACCTTCCGTTTGAGGATGCCCCACAGATGCTCAATAGGGTTTAGTTCACCACCTTCACCCTCAGCTTCTTTAGCAAGGCAGTGGTCATCTTGGAGGTGTGTTTGGGGTCGTTATCATGCTGGAATACTGCCCTGAGGCCCAGTCTCCGAAGAGAGGGGATCATGCTCTGCTTCAGGATGTCACAGTACATGTTGGCATTCATGGTTCCCTCAAAGAACTGTAGCTCCACAGCGCCGGCAGCACTCATGCAGCCCCAGACCATGACAATCCCACCAACATGCTTGACTGTAGGCAAGACTCACTTGTCTTTGTACTCCTCACCTGGTTGCCGCCACACACGCTTTACACCATCTGAACAAAATAAGATTATTTTGGTCTCATCAAACCAGACCTTTTTGTGCTGACTCCTACGGGTCCGCCGACGTTGGTCGACTTTGAGATTCTACGAGTGAATCTGAGGTAAGAATTGGAAGTTCATTTAAATCCATTTAGTGCATCATGTCTAGTGCATCATGAACTCACAAAGTTCATTTAAATCAAGTTTATTCACATTTGTACGAATGTACCCAAAATCCCTCCGGGAGGGGGCCCCGCGCTAGAGACTGACGTAGAAGCCGCCTTCACGGTCTCGTCTTTGGGCCTCCGACCCGCCGCCATCAACGTTACCGACCGGAGAGGACTTTGAGGAAAAAGTAGAGAGTCCGGTGAGCTCCGGGGGCGCACGAAGAACTTAGAAAGTTGGTCGACTTTGAGATTCTCCGGTCCGCCCAGACCTTTTCTTTTCACTTAGGGGTGTACTCACTTTTGTGAGATACTGTACATGTACAAGTAAATGCAAAGAATCTAGGAAACAGATATCAATACATGACATGAAAATGAATAATGATGAAAAGCACACTCATAAGTGTGTAAGTCTTTAAGACACACACACACACACACACACACAGACACAGAATGTTTAAGAAGCACCAAACATGTATAAACAAAGTTAGAATTAGAGAAGAAATATGTGTAACAATTAACAATAATAAAAATATATCTCACCCATAATGAAGAAGAGGTAAAATATCCAAATTGTCCAGGACAACGGGGCGATGAGATGCACACAGCTCGGTTACCGGAAGTTGGAATGCCAGTAAGGGACTTGGAATTTTTTTTTTTAAATACCCAAAAGAAAAACATGAAGATAAGGAGATATCCAATGACTGAAAATTGGTTTTAAGGGGATTCCAAAGCGAGAATATTTGATTCTAATGGTATTTAAAAATAAGAAAAGTTGAGTTTAAAGAAAAAAAAAAAAAAAAATTATTACAGCATATTGGGATTCCAAAAGAATGAGATAATTGGGCGTAACCTAAAGATAAGTCTGTATAAATAGGGCATTGAGTCTGTGTATAGATTCAGATCTATTTTGGACGTCTCACTGATTGGACCTCATGTTGTTTTTTAAACAATAAACTGGATTTTTGCTTCTCTCATCCAACGAGTTCTAGATTTTTCTGAGTATGATCCATCCATCCATCTTCTACCGCTTACTCCTTTTCAGGGTCACGGGGATGAGTATGATCACTTATGGAAAAAAGTAATTAGCACCACTACTCATTTTAGACAGAACACTATGTATTTGTCTTATTTTTAATGTCGTGCCTAAAACTGTTCATCAGAAATGCTCTCTTCAGTTCCAGTTCTGAGACAAGCAAAGATCATTAACATCAACTATATGTAGAAAACACAACTAATATTGTGATCAGATAATTAGTAATCAGATTAATCAGTGTGCACTCAAACTATTAGAGAATGTGTCTTACTGAGGAGCAGGTCATGTGACTCTCAGACAGATGATCTTACCTCAGTGTCTCCAGTTTACAGTGAGGATTCTCCAGTACAGCAGAGAGACACTTCACTCCTGAGTCTCTGAGTTTATTCTTAGACAGATCCAGTTCTCTCAGGTGTGAGGGGTTTGATCTCAGAGCTGAAGTCAGAGCAGCACAGCCTTCATAGAGATAATCACAACTACACAACCTGCAGAGAGACAATGACACACTCTTCACTCTCTCAGTTCAGGACACACAGATCAGTTTAGCAGGAACTTTTCATCAAAGAGTCACTGCAGTCTTTAATCACTAGAAATACAAAATGATTTATATAAGACCATAGTAAAAAACAAACAAAGAGGTTGTGTGTGTGTGTGTGTGTGTGTGTGTGTGTGTGTGTGTGTGTTCTATGTATTTCTGTCCTCAGAGGGACAAAATATTTTGAGGAACATGTGACAGTTTTTACCTTCAGGACATTTAGCTGGTCCCAGTGAGGATTTATTTTGACAGAAACTGCAGTTTAAGGTTAAGGTTTGGTTGTAGGTTGTTAAATTGTGATTTTGATCTTAATGCTGTTTTAAAGCAGGATGTTGAATTGCCAGGATGTTACCTGACTTGTGTAATATCGCAGCTGTTGCTTGTTACAATTCACCCTTTTGTTGAAGACATTTCCACCGGCGGCTAGGCCCAATCAACATCCAGCACTGAATCTCCAACCTGTTTACTTCACACCAAAATACTTTCTTCTGTACCCAATATAACAACTTGCTTTCAGATGGGATGACAGAGATGGTGCAGACGTGAGACTAACACTCTGTTCTCTGTCTCTCCGACGGTGGTGTAGTGTTGCAAATAAACCATATTTTCCATGAAGCGACATGTTGCTGATCTTTACTGCAAAGTTCCTGAGTAATCTCTGTAGTAGGGGTGTGTGAGAGAGAGAGAGCGCGAACAATCTACAACAAGTTCACACCTCAAGAACAATGAATGGACAAAGGAGTAAATCTTCTGTCTTTAGAACCATCACCTATTTCAACGCTTATTTTCAGCTTCCTTTATTACTGAGAAATACTGAATACTGAGATGATCTTACCTCAGTGTCTCCAGTTTACAGTGAGGATTCTCCAGTACAGCAGAGAGACACTTCACTCCTGAGTCTCTGAGTTTATTCTTAGACAGATCCAGTTCTCTCAGATTGGAGGATTCAGATCTGAGCACTGAGGCTAAAGCTGAACAACTTTTCTCATTTAGGCCACAATTATTAAACCTGAAGGAAAGAACAAAATACATGATGTAATAACAATGTACATTATCAAACAAGTTCTCAAACACTTTTTATATGAAATGTACAATTTGCTATACATGTGCTGCAACATGCTGCATCATTTACTGTGTAATGTGTGTTTACTGAATGTAGATTAGAGACATTTATACCACAGTACCCTTGGTTCTGGATTCTGATTGGTCAGAAGGTGTTGATTCATTTTCTCTGACAGCAGTGCAGCTACAATCACAGCTTTATATTAATGCACTCGAATACATTATTGTTTCTATAGTAACAGCTCATTCACAGGGACTTGTTTCATGGAGTTATATTAACATTAACAGAGGAAAAACAACTGGTGCAGCTCCAGCATAAGTGATAACAGGAGTTTGATTGATAGACAAATTACTTTGGTGTAAGAGGAATAATACACTTTGCTGTTTTAGGAAAATAATCAATTACAGATTATTACAGAAACTCTGCTTCATGTCGGTCTGCATCACAACATCCTTTTGTATGTTTTATTCTCTATTAAATATAATCTTTATGGCCAAAGGTATGTAGTCCCCTGATCATCACACCCATATGTGGTTCTTCCCCAAACTATTCCTACAATGCCCCTGTGAACAAAGCGAGCTCCATGGAAACATGGTGTGTCTGGAGTGGAAGAACTCGAGTGTCCTGCTCAGAGCCCTGGCCTCAAACCCACTGAACACTGACTGCACCCCAGGCCTCCTCACCCAAAATCAGTGGCTGACCTCACTAATGCTCTTGTAGCTAAATGAACACAAATCCCCACAGCCACGCCCCAAAATCTAGTGTAAAGCCTTCACAGAAGAGTGGAGCTTATAATAACAGCAAAGGGGAATAAATCTGGAATGGGATGTTCAACCAGCACATGTGGGTGTGGATGGTCAGGGGTGCACATACTTTTGGCCATTTAGCATACAACTCTTATGTTATCTCATGAGGTCTGGAAATTTTCTTGTATCTTGCATGTATGTTGTAAGAATATTGTAACAGTTATATTCAGCATTACTTACTGAGCTTTTCTGGATGCTGCAACCACAGGTAGGAGCTTCAGAAGAACCTCGTCTGATGTACAGTGTTTGTTGGTATATTTATTAAGGACAAACACATCCTGTTCCTGCATTGATGTCAGTAACACAAACACCACAGCTGACCACTGAGAAGAAGAAAGTTCACTTTGTTGTAAATTTTCAGATTGCAGGTAGTGTTGGACTTCCTCAACTAGAGAATGATCATCCAGTTCATACAGACAGTGGAACAGATTGATGGATTTCTCTGTTGAGGGATTCTCTCTGATCTTCTTCTTGATGTAATGAGCTGTTTCCTGGTTACTGTGGGAGCTACTTCCTGTCTGTGCCACTATGGTTTGTAAGAGGATCTGATTGGACTCCAGTGAGAGACCCAGAAGAAAGCGAAGGAAAAGATCCAGATGTCCATTTTTACTCTCTAAAGCCCGATCTACAGCACATTTGTGGACATCTGAGATCGGAATTTCTATTAGCTTCATCAACATTTTAGACAACAGACTCAACTTTAGAACATTTCTGTTTTCATTCATGAATTCCAGGTGCACAAATAGAGCTGCGAGGTGTTCCTGAATGCTCAGATGAACAAAGCAGTACACTTTACTCTGGTGAAGCCCAAACTCCTCTCTGAAGATATGTGTACATACACCTGAATACACTGATGCTTCTGTCACATCAATGCCACACTCCATCAGGTCTTCCTCATAGAAGATCAGGTTGCCTTTCATCAGCTGCTGAAAAGCCAGTTTACCCAGTTTCAGAACCATTTCTGTATCTGTATCTCTGCTCTTTGTGTACTTTTTCTTTATGACGTTTGTCTGAATGATGAGGAAGTGTGTGTACATTTGAGTCAGAGTCTTGGGGATCTCTCCACTCTCTGCTTCACCCAACATTCTCTCTAGAACAGTGGCTGAAATCCAGCAGAAGACTGGGATATGGCACATGATGTAGAGGCTTCTTAATGACTTCAGGTGTGTGATGATTCTGTTGCTCAGGCTCTGATCACTGATCCTCTTCCTGAAATATTCCTCCTTCTGTGGGTCATTGAATCCTCGTACCTCTGTGACTCGATGGACACACTCAGAGGGGATTTGATCAGCTGCTGCTGGTCGGGAGGTGATCCAGATGAGAGCAGAGGGAAGCAGATTCCCTTTGATCAGGTTTATCAGCAGCACATGCACTGATTCTGATTCAGTTCCATCACACAACCTCACTGTGTTCTGGAAATCCAGAGGGAAACGACACTCATCCAAACCATCAAAAATGAACAGAACTTTGTCCAAGCTGGAAATGTTTGTTTCTTTTATCTCCTTAAAAAAGAAATGAAGAAGCTCCATCAGGCTCAGGTTTCGATCCTTCATTAAATTGAGCTCTCTGAAAGGAAGTGGAAATATGAGATGAACATCCTGATTTGTTTTCCCTTCAGCCCAGTCTAGAATGAATTTCTGCACAGAGACTGTTTTTCCAATGCCAGCGACTCCCTTTGTCAGAACGCTCCTGATGGGTTTGTCTTCTTCAGATAAGGGCTTAAAGATGTCATTGCATTTGATTGGAGTTTCCTCTGTTGCTGCTCTCCTGGATGCTGCCTCGATCTGTCTCACCTCATGTTCATTATTGACATTTCCACTGTCTCCTTCTGTGAGGTAGAGCTCTGTGTAGATCTCATGCAGAAGTGTTGGGTTTCCCTGGTTTGTTATCACCTCATTTACATGCTGAAACTTCTTTATCAGATTTAATTTGCATCTCTCCTGAAGATGAGGTTCAGTGCTTACAGATTTACACCTGTAAAATGGTAATAGACATGTGTTGAGATATCAAGCACAATCTCTGTCATTTTTCTTGAGTCAAATGTATATGTGCTTGTTATCCTCATTATCTGTAGAAATACTCAGCACAAAGAGACTGGAGAGATGTTTATAATACCAGCATAATGATTAAAATACTATTGTCATGCTGAGTTTGATCTTACCCTGTATCTGTGATTATGATCTGTTGTGTTTTCTCTCTTGCTCCCTGCAGGACACTGAATACAAAAGTTTTAAATATCATGCACTTGTCCATTTTATTACATCGACTTATTGAATGAATGTGAAGGTGTACAGGTCTTCCTAATAAAGTAAACAGTACGTGTATCTTTATAATATTCTAAAAGAAAACTTTCACACTACAGAATATATATCAGTATATCTCAGTATAATGGATATTTTGCTTTTTTAAATTAAAATGGTTAACAATGAGATATTAGTTAATTCGAGTTACATGTAAATGTTTGTTACCGTTCTGGTGTGGATTCTTTCTGCTCTTTAAATGTTAGTGGTAAACGCTTAGACTGATCACTCTTCATGGACACACAGCTGGGTACTGGTGAGTCTGATCTCTTTATTTCTGTTCTACTGCTCACACACACACACACAAATAAAATAAATAAACAGTAACATTTATTCGGTATGAAAAGAATTTTATTAAACTTTACTAACTTGACTAAATTCCTTTAGTTGTTTCTCACTTATCAACAACCTGGCAACCATGTGGCACATATCTCCCATATTTAACTACAAGTTTCAACCTTTTAATGTTTTACTCTTCAGAGATGTTTTAATTATTTAATGCTTTAGTTTTATCTTTTACCTTTTAACATTTAAACATACTTGTTCTGATTTTAACCTTTAACCATTATAACCTTTTAGACTTTTAACCTTTACCTGCTTAACTGTTAAACATTTTAAAATTAATGACAGCAAAATATATCGTTTAACTCTTTTAGCATGTTTATCTCTGTCAGGACATCAAAGTTTATCCATGAACTTTAACTTTATGGTTAATGTGACAAAGACTATGTCCCCCTTGACATGCTTAAAGACACCACCCAACCAGTCAAAGGAACCTCAGGGTCTCGCTTCAACACTGCTCACCCCTGCTGGCCGCACCCCAAGACAGGATGACCGCGACACCTTACCCTTCCAGCCGCACTCTACATCTCTCACCTTCTCTCACTAAAAGAGTTAAATGAAAAAGCATCTCTTTCCACTAACACTGCCTCCAGTGTGTCTGTGTTCAGCCCGCCGCAGCCTCAAATTTCTACAGCAGGACACTAAAGTTCTTCTACTCCAACCTTAACACACCATGTCTTTATGGAGCTTATTTTGAGCATGCTGGAACAGGTTTGTTCCTCTTAGTTCCAGTGAAGGGAAATTGTAATGCTACAACATACAAACACATTCTATACAATTGTGTACTTCTAGCTTTGTGGCAACAGTTTGGCGAAGAACCACATATGGGCGTGTAGGTCAGGTGTCCACACACTTCTGGCCACATAGTGTCAATTTAAATATCATGCACTTGTCCATTTTATTACAACATTATCCACATTACTTAAAATTATGGTTTGAACTTTAGCCTCTAATTTAATAAAACAATGATCAATGTTTCAGAGAATGCAAATGTAACTAAACCTGATGGATTCAAATGACAAAATTACACAGATACAGGTCGAGAGCTTCAGTTAATTTACACATCGGACATTAGAATGGGGAAAAATGTGATCTCTGACCATGGCATGGTTGTTAGTGCCAGATGGAGTGGACAATTAAAGACCAGGTGACATTTTCCCCAATCTTCAACTGTCCAGTTTGGGTGAGTTTGTGTTCATTATAGCCTCAGATTCCTGTTCTTGACTGACAGGAGTGGAACATGATGTGGTCTGCTGCTGGTGAAGCCTCAAGCTACAATGTGTTGTTCTTTCTGAGATGCTTTTCTGTTCATCACTTTTGTAAAGAGTGGTTATTTGAGTAACCATAGCCTTTCTGTCAGCTCAAATCAGTCTTCCCTTTCTCCTCTGATCTCTCAACAAGAAGTTTCTAACCACAGAAGTTCCCTCACTGGATGCTTTTTTATTATTATTTGCACCATTCTGTGTAAACTCTAGAGACCATTGTACATGAAAAGCCCAGAATATCAGCAGTAAAACCAGCTCCTAAGGCACCAGCAATCATGTCACGGTCAAAGTGACTGAGTTTATATGTTCCCCATTCTGATGTTTGATGTAAAGATGAACTAAATATCTTGACTTGTATCTGTATCATTTTATGCATTGTGCTGCTGTCACATGATCGACTAACTGAATGAATGTGAAGGTGTACAGGTGTTCCTAATAAAGTAAACACTACGTGTATCTTTATAATATTCTAAAAGAAAACTTTCACACTACAGAATATATATCAGTATATATCAGTGTAATGGATATTTTGCTTTTTTAATATAAAATGGTTAACAATGAGATATTAGTTAATTCGAGTTACATGTAAATGTTTGTTACCGTTCTGGTGTGGATTCTCTCTTCTCTTTAAAATTTACTGGTAAACGCATAGAATCATCACTCTTCATGGACACACAGCTGGGTACTGGTGAGTCTGATCTCTTTATTTCTGTTGCACTGCGCACACACACACACACACACACACACACACGAATTAACAGTAACATTTATTCAGTGTGAAATAGTATTTTAAACTTCACTTACTTACTTACTTAACCTTTTAATGTTTTACTCTTCAGTGATGTTTTAATTATTTAATGCTTTGGTTTTTTTTTTACCTTTTAACATTTAAACATACTTTTTATGATTTTACCCTTTAACCATTATAACCTTTTAGACTTTTAACCTTTACCTGCTTAACTGTTAAACATTTTAAAATTAATGACAGCAAAATATATCGTTTAACTCTTTTAGCATGTTTATCTCTGTCAAGACAACAAAGGTCATCCATGAACTATAACCTTCTAGTCTAAATTTGAACCACATTATTTTGAATAGTAAAGAATTATTCTCAGACAATCAATAAAAAGATTAGTACTAGAGTGGTCTGCCATTTTGGGGGATTTTCTTTTAGGGTGAAGGCTGTTCATGTGAAAAGGCCGCATATTTTGAACTACTGCTCATTCAACATCAGGGGGCGCTGTAACACACTTGGAGGAAAGCGCTACTTCATGCATGATTGGCTAGTGTCACTGTGATTGATAGAGTACACCCCATCCACGGCCAATCTTCCAGACATGGATGACATCATCGCGATTCGAACTCGTGATGTCTGGATGATGGAGCAAACGCTTTTCTAGTGTAAACTCTAACTTTTTAAACTTATTTAACTTTAACTTATTTAACTTTACTTTCAGAGCCTAGGTTATTGGTGTTGATCAATAGAACAGATAATAATGTGTAAAACATTAAGAGCTTTAATTTATTTCCCTTTAAAGCCTCATGATGTTTATTTAGTTTTATTTTTTCATTTACCTCTTTTTGAACTGCAGAGATCCAGCAGGTTGTTCATGATTAGCGTGATCCATTTTCACTATTAGTAAAGAAAGGTTATTGGTCATGGACAGACAGATGTGTATGATCAGGACTGATCTCTTTTGCTGCTATGTGTCACAGTCCACATTTAAACATTCATAAATATAAACAAATATATAAAAAATATATATACATATCGCTTTTGCTGGTATGTGCCACTGTCATGTCACAGCAAACTAGTGACTACATTTCCCATCCTGCACTGCAGCCAAGAAACATGGCCGCCATGGAATACACTTCCCGTACACACTTTCACCACTCTAATTACACGCACCTGTTTCCAAACTCACACACACACCATTGCCTGTTTTGACCACGCTTCTGTCTAATGGTTTGGATTTGTCAGTCTCTCTCTCTATTAAACGGCTTTATATTTGTTTGTTCATTTCAAAACAGCAAATTAAATGAATAAAATCTAATGAAATATATGAAAATGAAATCGCAAAATATTTCTAAAATATACAGCTATTGTGTGTTTGTCCTCACTGTTAAAGGTCTATAGATGATGTATTTTTACTGAAATGAGAAAGATATACTCAGTTCACATAGCGCAGTTTTCTACTGTAATGTACACACACCATTTTATAAACTGGATCATTATTTTCAATAGCAGAAATGAAAAATTACCTTTACTCGACAGTAAAGCGTTGTGGCGTTGGCATTAATCTCGCTGTTTCTTGATCTTTGAGTTTGTTCAGACGCACTTTTAAAAAGGAGCTGAGGATTCAGGAAGTCTTTCCCTTTTGTAGAAGTAGAGCATGTTGAAGCACATTAACAGTCACACGGAATTCCAGACTTAAACAGGTTCAGCAGCTGCACAGTGGACTTGTCAAATACTCCCTCCCTATATTTACATGGCCTATACTTCACACAAGATGAAACTCAACTCAGTGTTTATTTTGATTTTGTAACATTCCAGATATTTCAGTTCATGGGCTGAGTGTTAAGAGATTAAATAGGCCAGAAATAATAATAATAATACCAATAATACATAAAAAAAAATAGGAAAAATTCAAAAGCAAACATAAAAAGAAAAAAAGTTCATGTTTTAAAAATGCTACCTAATGAGGCACTCCTGATATCTTGGGTATCTAGGCGAAGTGATAGCGACACCCAGTGTTCAAACTAGGAACATCATATTTTAACTTTCTTAAAAGCTGAACAACTTTAATTTTATTTCTAAAATATCTCTCAATGTGTTTCAGAAATGACAGTAGGCCAGAGTTTGGACACTCCTGCGTTAAGATTATGACATAAAGACCAAAAACATTAATGATCATGTGCTGTAAACTCATCTTCATATAAACGTGCATGCTAATGTATCTGTCTTTTTCCTGACATCTGGAAAAACACAGCTGTAATAATGAAGTCGTCCTTCTGGATCCTACTGAGTCGGAGGAAGAGAGATGTGAGAAGGATCTCATAATACTGTGTTTTAGCCCCAGACAGGGTTATCTCCTCAACCATTTTAACTGTATAGTGTTATTGACACTTTTAATTTCTTATCAAAATACATAAATAAATGAATATATATATATATATATATATATATATATATATATATATATATATATATATATATATATAGAGAGAGAGAGAGAGAGAGAGAGAGAGAGAGAGAGAGAGAGAGAGAGAAGCAGTGAGGAAGATTATATGAAATACAGTGCATTATTGTATTTATTTATTGTAGCAACATTATAAAATGGATTCCATACGTATAATTTTAAGTGAATAAATGAATAATTTGATGTTCATTTAGTGTTTGTTTTCAGGTTAGGCCAAATGAAAACGACCATGATGAAGGGTGGACATAATAAACAACAATGTAAATAAAAACTGTACTCAATCAAATCAATAATCATCAGTCATCTCTGAATTTATCATATTTATTATATTCATTTTAATCATCTTGATGTTTAGTTTAAATACATTTTATAATCAAATCTGTTTTAATCCAATTATTAATACTTTTTAAACAAACGTATTGAAATGAATACCTCACTAATTATCACAAAAGTAAAAGGGAAGTTCAGACTGGCAGTGAAAGAAAAATGGCAGCAGATAAGGGACACCATTCTGGTTTCTAAACACATGTAGGGACTGGGAGTGTATGTTATAGTGATAACAGATGATAAAAACTAGTTTAAGTGAATAATTGTACCCACTGTTCAATTTCTGGGCTTGCTACTGCCAATTTGGACAAGGGGTTTGTGTGGTCAAATTCGGTTCAGTTCACAACACATAGTACTGTCATCACAAATGCCAGTTGTTTATTGTATCATACACACACAAACGTGTTCCCACTGCCACTGATAAAAACCACCCATTTCAGGAACTGTGCTGATCTATAGGCTTCATAGATCATGGTGCAATCTTTTATCCTGTTCATTCTCACTGTCCCAGTGTAGTAGATTCCTCTTTCTTTCACGTGTTCCTCTAGTGGCACTGATGTAAAATAGTTATCTGCAAAATCCCTGTGATTATTTTTTTTTTCCTGCTCAAAGAGTTGTGGCCATTTTTAGGACAATATCTACACTAACACCAACATCAGATTTATATTTGTTTGGATTTTCTGCCCCTTGACAAATGTCAAAATCATAAAGGAAACCATATTGCCCAGCACATCCCCATATTCTGAAACCCCATTTACCGTAAGTAATGTTGTATGTGCGGAAGTTAATACTATTTTCCTTAAAATAACACATCTCACTGCTTTTGTAGAATACACAAAGGTTAGTGACACTTCATTTAACCCACATTCTTTAAATTAATATTTAAAGAGTTCCTGTTCGCTACAAAGTGACCTAACGTTTATCTACCCGCTGTGTGTAAACACCAAAATTAGCCGTGTTTGCTAGTAAGCGAGCTAACGTTATGCTAACCGCTGTGTGTTAATGCTGAAATCAGGGTTTGTACAAAGTGCTTGTGTAACTGGTTCACAAAACCAATTATATGTATTTATTTATTTTATTCTGCTTCTGTGTGTCTCTGTTATGAACTTCCCAAAACCTTGGTGTTTAACTTAAAAATACACTGGAAAATTCTGTGTGGGTTATACAACACTATTTTTGATGGGAACTACAATACAGGTGTTCAGTTCCGGTGGGACACTTATCAGTGATGCACAGTGTTTTTAGGGAAGTTGCGTCAGCTTCAGACCGGTTCTACATACTGACGAGGCAGGATGTTTTTTTTTTTCCCTCTCCCCCGCCAATATTGGTATGCTTGAACATCCGTTCTAAATTCACAAATTAGTAAATGCAGTGTGTTCTGAGTGGTTGTATATATAGTAGCGATGGGAAATTAAGCGTTATAAAGCACTGAGGTTTTCCCCTGACTGTTCCGGGAAAAGATTCAAAGCTTCGACGGTGATCAAAACAGCGCCGTTTGGTGGTTAGTAAAAATATAGCATTCAAAAGCCTGTGGAAGAAGCTCCGTCGGATGAAGCAGCCACCACACACTCCATAGATAGTCTCAGTGTTCTGTGTACAAATCAAAGCCTAACAAAGGTGTGTGTGTTTGTTGAATTTCTCCCTCTGATAAATTCCAGTATGAACTAATATAATTCAATATGATAACAGAAGAATAATGCAAAGATAAATGATTAACAGAGTTGCATATGGCAAGTATTTTACTTGAAATTCTTTGTATTCTTCATATCACTGGGTGTTTAAAAATGTTATTGAACAAGTGAAAATTATTCATTGTGACGTGGACAAAACGATCAAATCATATAAAGTGTGGGACTAAAATGTGAATACGGATACTGAAAAAAAATACAGAATGTTTCCAGCACTGGTTCCTTATTTCAGTACAAAAACACACACATTATCTGATTCTACATGAAAATGAGTCTTGGGTCCAAAATGTAAGCTCACATCACTGAGCATGATGACATCACTTCCTGTACACATGACTACAAGATATGAACACCTGAAGCTGAGGAATGTAGAAGTGGCTGAAATGTTATTGACTATACTGAATATTTTATCAGATTGCACTGATTTTTCATCACAGAGAAAAAAAAAGAAAAAAAAACAAAAAAAAAGAAAGTATAAAAAAAAAAGTGTGAAAAATTTTTTTTTTAATAATAATAATATTAAAAAAAAAAAAATTTTGTGGGATGATCAGTTCACAACATGCCAGGACTCCATTATTCTCTAATCTCACACCAGCTAATTACAGTGAACATGTTCTGTATCTCAGGGAAAAGAAACGATAGAAATCAGTATACAAATAGCAAAATAAAACAAACAAATTTGTTGCCGCGGAGTAAGAAGTTGGATGGAAAGATATAATAAGAACACCAAAGGGGCTACAGCTGTGTAACTGTATTTACCTCTCGAGTGTCAGGACACAGCAGGCTAGTTGAGGAGAAGTTTTAATTGTCCACACCATCATTTTCATCTTCACTGTCGGAAGCATTACTCATGACATCATGTGTTTATTCGGTCATCCTCATTGTTGTTCTAAAGGTTAACAAGGGAAAAAACATGAAGGATGAAATGCCAAGGAACATTTAAATAATAGCAGGCTTTTCTTGTACCACTATTAATAGTTATTAGATCTGGGTGACGTTTGGAGTAAATTGTTAATCACTAATGGGTGACAGACGCTGTTTATATGCAGGAAATTGTGATATGACAATTTGACAACTCGAGGACAAATGAAGTCTTAAGACATGAAAACAAATTGTATAGTACAGAATCAAAGAATATGATTACTGTTCTAATAAGAGATAATGCTAGGCCTGGGAAATATGGACAAAATGAAGTATCACAATATGTCTGTTGAGGATGGTCCACATGGACAGCCTGAAGATCATTGAGATGACTGAGGATGGTACCACTTAAAACCCATGAAAATGTCTTTGGACCTCAATTCATATGAACAGTTATGCTATGATGACGTAGGACTACAATTGCTATGATAGCTTTACGATCACAATTACCACAACCAGTTTTGGACTCGAGTCCAAATATTATATTACATAATATTTTTAAAAATTAATATCAGTTGAAGATTAGTTACAGATGGATAAAATAGAGAGATTGGATCTGAAGATGATATGAAACACAGTGTCCTGGCTGTGTTTACAAGACACAGGAACCATTACTCACGGGTGACAGGTATGTTACAGTCATTTAAACGTCATTTCAATGGATTTTGAATGTTACTCCAAGCGGAGATTCACAGGGACTCCAACCGGACATTCGATTCAGTTCAAAAGAATCGGCTCAGTAAATTTAATCAAACTTCCCAGCATTGTGTAAAATTAATTGGAATTTTCGCGTGTCTGAAAGTTAATCATGGATTAAGATCAGTTAACTATTCCCTTCTGACCTGGTGTTCCTACAAAATTTCTCCGAAAGTTTTTATGAGAGAAATGTAGAATTTTAGAAGGATTTAAGAAATGTAGAATGATATCGACTGTCTCGTGTGGACTCTGATAGCACAGAGAAAGTTTGACTGTGATTAATCCCGCCCCTCTTCCTGAAATCACCGTTAATCTATAATTGACGGTAAATTTTACACACTTAGCGGTAATGCCATGAAAAAGAAAAAAAACGAGTGTCCACGAGCTCCTACACAACAAAAGCTAATTAAGTTTCATACAAAATGATCATTTTAAAGAAATAATTAACAAAACAAAGACAACATTTTACAGTATTTTTACAGTAAATTTTTATAATCCTTTACATTTAAATAATGGCAAAATCGATCAAGTTTAAAGAGACGCTATAAAACATTAAGCCAAATAAAATACATTTACTAAAACATATTTTAAGAAACTATATTATTATTATTATTATTATTAATTGTAATAGTAGTATTAGTAGCAGTATTTATATGGCACGTTCTATACTTCAGACAAGATGAAACACATCTCAGCGGTTATTTGGATTTTGTAACATTCCAGATATTTCAGTTCAGTGGCTGTATTATAGAAAAGTTATTTTAAGCTGCAATTTCAAGATAGAATGACCCAAATCTAATCTAAAACTAGTCAATAATCAATCAATTATCATGTCTAATATCTAGAAAACACCATACACACAGCTGTTTGGTGTAAACTGTCACTGTTTTGTAAGAGCTACCTGTAAAATGGAAAAACAATACAAAAGTGCATAATTTTAAAGGAAAATAAACTTTAACATCCTTGGTTTGTTCCTAACTTTTATAAACCCATTTTTTTGACCAGCTTTCCTCAACATTAAGACAGTACAGAGGTGTTCAGCCTCTTCCAAGCTGATTACAGCGGGTCAGCCAAGTGCACACATTGTGATATTTTTACACTAACTAGTCCTTGGAAACAAACATTTTGTATGGTTCCATTGTTTATACCAGAACAGTGACCAGATTAATGTGGTAAACTGAGGAGAACTTCATGCATTGCTTGGTAGAAGCTTTACTGAGATGAATTTAACTCACACCTCTGAAAGGATTTCTCCTTGTACTGAGGGAGCTCAGGGATATTGAATCTGGATTGACGACATGCAAGTCCTGATTTTCTGAAGCAGATGTAAGGTGCTACATCAGTAGTGAGGGAAGCTATCGTGTTGAACATGGAAGCTCTGTAGTAGAAGCTAAGTAAGGCCTAAGGAGGGCTCTTTTGATTCAACTGAGAGGTAAAGTAGGCCCTGAAGGACTGCAGCAAAAGCAGTTAAAAGTTCAGGTGCTGTGAAAAAGTATTCACTGATTTTGTCAGTTTTCTGATGATCATGATTTCTTCTGTTTTTGTGCAAAATATTTTTTCACTGTATGCAAAGAACTTTGAGAAACATCAGTGGACATTTTACTAAATTTACTAAATGTGCACATATATAGCACTTTTATCCATAGCGCTTTACACTGTGTCTCATTCACACCAATGGTAGCAGAGCTGCCATGCAAGGTAGCTTGCCATCAGGAGCAACTTGGGGTTCAGTGTCTTGCCCAAGGACACTTCGGACTTGTGGAGTCACCGGGGCCGGGAATTGAACCACCAACCCTACGATTAGTGGACAACCCGCTCTACCACCTGCGCCACAGCCGCCCCAGGGTTACTACAGGGTTAGAATCCTTCATAGTGGCAAAAGTCTTATTCAGGAGAAATGAAAAAAAAAAAAGAGCACGAGATTGACAAACTGATTGTATTTTCCAATTTCATGGTTATTTCTTAATTACTTATTTCTTAAATAATATTTTTCTTAAAGAAAGAAGCCATTTTCGGTTATTGCACCATAAAAAAACCTTTACAAATGTACAAAATATTATACTTTCTATGACAAAATGAAGCTGTGACACTGAGTAGTCTTGAAAGGTGAACAGTAAGGAAATGGTTACTCTCTTTTATTATTATCCAGGAAGAGAGTTTGAAACAAAGAGTAAAAAAGTGCGAGGGTGGTAGAAACAGTGGTGGTCAGTGATTGGTTGCTGGGAACAATAATGATAAGTGATTATGATAATGATAAGTCCAAGCGAATCACAGTCAGACATTTCACACATCTCACCTGTCCATGTTAGTGATGGACATTCGTAAAATCACATTCACAATTTATTACCTAAAGTGCAACTAAAATGCTGATCTGGATAACTGACAGTGTTATGTACAGTGTTATGTAAGTACGAAATGTATAATTTTTGCAGGTATATTGATTTTACTGATGTCAGGAAAAGATTTTAGAGCATTGAGTAATGACTGACGCCTAATACATGAAGATTCGAAAACTATTTGAAGATTATAAAAAGTGTTAGAATGCTACAAAAACCAAAACAAAGCAGTGTTTACAGGAAAGAGAACACAGAGCAGCAATAGCATGTTGAAGAAATAGTCACGGCTTCAGTCATGGTGATTTTAGAGTCTTCCAACCAGATGATGTGATAGAGTGGTGGGTTGGTGGAAGACATGGGCTGGAGTGTAGACCAGAGCAACTAGAACCTTAACCAAAACCTGAGTTCTGCCATGATGTCTGGATTCTGTAGGATATAACAGTGGAATTGTGTAATAATAAAAATAAAGAATTAATCTTCAGTAAGTGTTTATTCCTGATAGTAGTGCTGCAACACCACTCTGTAAAGTCCTATGATGATGAAGATTCACACCAAGCAAGCACAGGTTCTTTAGATCTTAGACACACTGTCTGCACTTACACTTTGTGGAAATGTGTTACATTTAATTCAGATTATTTCTCAGTGTGAGAAAAAAAAAAAAACATTCAGGAAATGCCCCTGTGAGTCGAGCACATTTCATTAAAAATATCATCTCTGGAATCTGCATCAGATGAAAATTCTTCATAACCTGAAATTAAACAAAAACAAGTTTCATATTTAAGCTGTCAGGTTGAACATGAACATTAAACATCAAAGTAAAGTTTAAGTGCAAAGTTTAAAACAATACCCAGTAACTCACTGAATCACTGAGAGAGACAATGACACACTCTTCACTCTCTCAGTTTATATCATTACATGGATTACTGTGAGAGTATCATGGCTCCCGGTATATATACACACCAGCCTTATTAGCCCCGAACTGCTAACAGCTGCGGGGGAGACGGGGCGGAGACATGACGTCACCAATATGCGTGTCTTCGTGTGTTTTCCCTGATGAGGGGGTGTGCATGAAGCGCAAAACGACTGATCTGAAGAATGTAGTGTGAGCGCGTTAGATTTAATTGAACAGTTTCATTGGTCCACTGGGATCTGTTGGGTAATTTCATTGGTCCGATGTGACGAGGTTAAATGTTTTGGTGGCATGAAGCTCGTTAGCCCGAAAAAAAATCCATAAATTAGCCGCATCATTGTTTAATCTGCAGTGTTCAAAGAGTGTGAAAAAAGTAGCGGCTTATAGTCCGGAAATTAATGTAAGTAAATTAAAGTAAACAACACTTAATATTTGGTTACATATCTCTTGCCTGTGACTCACTGACCTCACCAAACTGTTGGTTTCTTCTTTTGTAATGTTTTTCCAGGTTTTCACTGCAGCCTCTTTCAGTAGTTGTTTATTTCTCCCTTCAGTCTCCTCTTCAGGAGGTGAAATGCTGCTCAGTTGGGTTAAGGTCTGGTGATCGACTTGTCCAGTCTAAAACTTTCCACTTTTCCCCCTCTGATAAAGTCCTGTGTTGAGCTGACAGTGTGTTTTGGATCATTGTCTTGCTGCATGATGAAGTTCCTCACCATTAATTTGGATGCATTTTTCTGTAAATTGGCAAAGTGTTCCTGTAAACTTCTGAATTCATTTTGCTGCTTCCATCATGAGTTCCATCATCAATAAAGATCAGTGAGAATGTTTCAGATTTCTGACAGAAAGGCTGATTTTCTTCGTACTCGTGAGCTTATGTTGATCTCCTGTAATGTGTGAAGCGCGTTCCCGACACAGCTCATTTGCATGTAGTGACGCCCACACACACTTCTATAAGTCACTCTGGATAAGGGAGTCTGCTAAATGCTGTAAACTTAATAAAAATAATAAATTTAAACTCCACAGTATATTCCAGATATAAAAGTGCAGAAATCCATTTAATTATATAAACTGAGAGAGCGAAGAGTGTCATAGACCACGTTTATAGAAACAATAATCTAATTATTTCTTTATTCTGAATAAGACAATATTGTGATTAGGGTGTTTACATGAGTCGCTTTTAGAATATTCCTTTTATGTTGCAGTTTTATGTATTATAGAACGTAGATCGATTAACTGCTTGTCATAACATCCCCATGCCACGCCTACCAACGTTCCCTCCAGAATTTCACGTATCGACATACAGTTGGTCTTCGTTATGGGACCGTATAGTTTAGGTGTTTTTAATTCTAATTTCACGAAAACGTCAAGTGCAGTTAAATATTTGTCATGCTATACGTGTAAATAAACGACTGCTTGAAACCATGGGCTGCGTCTCAAACCACATACTTACCTACTATATAGTAGCTGTGATACATGTACGTATTTCACCTACTATTATAGTAGGTAAGTACGTGATTTCAAACGCAGCCGTGCTCTCTTGTTTGCCGTCAAACAGTTGCGCACTGCTGTGTGTATACGTATCCTGTCGATAAACGTGGTGAAAACTCCTTCATGACGTTAATAGTGTGATTAAGGTGTGTACATGTCGGTAATGCACTTCGATAATGCAACTAAAACAGGAATACTCCACATGTTTTAATTCCATCTGTGTTTACTTTGAGTATGATTTTTTTGCCTTTGTTCATTTATTAATTTTCATGATTCATTTACATGTGATTCATATTCATGCATGTGATTCGTTTACATATGATTCATATTCATGCATGTGATTCATTTACATGTAATTCATTTTTATATGGTTCATTTTCATGTGATTCATTTACCTTTTCTCCCCTTCCTTCCCTTTCCCAAATATTTCATTGAGAAGAGAAGAAAAAATAAAAAAATAAAAAATAAATAAAAAATAAAATAATAATAAATTAATAAATAAATAAATAATAAATAATAAAAAAAAATCCCCCTCCCCCGGCTCATCGTGGCTACTCAATAGCTGTCGCTGGTTATATAAAAATTATAAAACCCAAGAACTAAAGTAAACATAAGAATATAAATAGCCAATTGGAGCTGAAGAGGGACACACAGCCAAAGTCTCCATAAAACAAAGGGGACAGCAGTGTTTCACCCCTAGGGTTGTCCACAAAATGGACCTAGAGTAAGCTAAAAAAAAATTACCAAACTAAAAAAAAAATTCCAGTAATAAAAAAGTCCTCTACTGACTTCAAATCTAATCAATAGTCTGCGCACTTTAACAAATATAATGTCCTTACCTTTTAAAGACTTATAACTAATAATATTACACAGTGTAGCATATTAAAATAAAATACAAGAAGAAGAAAATAACGAAGTAATAATGCACCGACAATATAAGAATTCGAATTCTGTAGAGCTGGAAGGCCGAGTGCAAAAAAAGAATAAAGAATAAAAGAAAAAATAAATAAAGAAATAAAAGAAAGAACTATGTAGGTGATGCAGTTCATCCCGGTATTAAGAGTTTAAATGTTACAACAACAAAAAAATAATATTAATAAATAAAATGAATAAATAGATAAACAAACTAACAAACAAATAAAGAACACTACACTGTGTAGATGATGCAGTTCACCCCGGTATTAAGAGTTTAACGTAGTCTGCTGCTTCCTCTGCTGAAATAAAGTCCTTCTGGACACCGTTGTATGTAATGCGAAGCCGAGCTGGATGAAGTATTCCATAGCGAGCTCCCTCAATATCAGGAAGTTGACGCCGAACCTCGTTAAACACGGCCCGGGCCCGGACTGTCTGGACTGTGTAGTCAGGGAAAACGGAGATGGTCAGATCCCTCACTTTAATCCGCTGGAGCTCTCTCGCACGGCGTAAAATATCAACACAGTTCCTGTGATAATGGAATCTGCACACAATAGCTCGTGGTCGTTCACCAGACTTCGGCTTCGGCTGAAGGGTCCGGTGGGACCGGTCCAGAACCGGCTCCTTCTACAGAACAAACGCCTCTTTTAACAAGGCCGCTACAACAGCGGTTGTACAGGTGTCAGCGCCCTCTGGATCTCCGACTATCCTAACGTTATTGTGCCGTGACCTCGACTCCAGATCCTCACATTTATTCTCTAATTGAGTCACGGTCGCAGTGAGAGACACGATAGTTGTCTTCATGTGAACTAAATCATCGGTGTAACCGGAGAGCGCGTGCTCCATCTCCCCAACGGTACCTTTCAGTGTTGATATGGTGGCATCGGTAGCGGCTTTATCACCAGCCTGCTGTGTTTTCATGACCTGCAGGTCGAGCTGGATAGTAGACAGCGCATCCCTAAGAGTCTTCTGAAGATTCTCCTGGTGCTTCTCCTGTTGCTTCTCCTGGTGCTTCTGATGCTCCTGGAACTCCTTTTTTTAAAATATCGGCGATGTCCTTCCTCAGTAAAGCCAACAACTCAAACCTGAGTGTGGCGAGGTCAGGACCACCGCTCGGGGATGCGGATGCAGTCGGTTCACGGAGAGAAGGGAGCGTGGCTACGGATTCATGAGGAGAAGGAGACACGGCTGCGGATTCACGGCGAGAAGGAGACGCGCTCGCGGTGCGCACACTAGATCTCTGTTTTATCTGAATGCTACCACCGATTTTCGAGTTTTTCCCCGACATCTTAACGAACCACCGAGTTAAAAGTACAAATAAGGAAACGAAATAGAATAAGTCAAAATATATTATATTACCAAAAAAAGTACTAATTAATTACAATTTTTAATCGAAATCAGCAGGAGACTCAAATTTCACGTCTTACTCAATCGAACGCCGAATTCGAACCCGAGTATGATTTTAATTGGTTTATGGGAATCAAAAGCTGTTTACATGCTCGTTTCTTAATCTGAGTATCATCTTAATCAGGTTAAAATCGGATTATTTTTGTCCATGTAAAAGTACTGATTGTTGGTCTGCAGGTTGCGTAATTGTGATATCTCAGATGAAGGCTGTGCTGCTCTGACTTCAGCTCTGAGATCAAACCCCTCACACCTGAGAGAACTGGATCTGTCTGAGAATAAACTCAGAGACTCAGGAGTGAAGCGTCTCTCTGCTGTACTGGAGAATCCTCACTGTAAACTGAGACACTGAGGTAAGATCATCTCTCTGAGAGTCACATGACCTGCTCCTCTGTAAGACACATTCTCTAATAGTGAGACTGAAGCAGAGGTTTTAGGTTCAGTATCAAATATCCTGAGGAGGAAAATCATTTCATTTCAGTCCACATTGAGGTTTTTTCCTGATCTGATCACAGTATTTATGTATTCAGTGTTTGTAGTAGTATAAGCAGATCAGGGTCGAGTTTCCCAAAAGATTCACAGCACAAACATCATCGTTTAATGGTAGAGCGAGCATCACCTTGAACACTCTCTCTCCCAGTTACAATGATCTTAACTTTGCAATGCTTTTAGGAAACTCAGCCCTGATTGTTCTTCTAAATTGTATTCAATTAAACTAACACACACGGCCTCATTTGTCGTTCTTTCAATACAGTTGTATGTAAATGTGTGTGTAAGCCAAACTGAACTAAAGATTTCTGACAGAAAGGCTGATTTTCTTCGTACTCGTGTGTTTATGTTGATCTCCTGTAATGTGTGAAGCGCGTTCCCGACACAGCTCATTTGCATGTAGTGACGCCCACACACACTTCTATAAGTCACTCTGTATAAGGGAGTCTGATAAATGCTGTAATCTTAATAAAAATAAACAATTTAAACTCCACAGAATATTCCAGATATAAAAGTGCAGTAATCCATGTAATGATATAAACTGAGAGAGTGAAGAGTGTGTGACCGACATTTTCTCATGCTGGCTCTAAAGGGGTTTATTGCTGATGAGAGCATTTTGTTGGATATTTGTTGTTGGTAAAGTTCCCTATTTTGTAGTTAAGAATTGACCTCACTGTCAAAGAATGTGTATGTCATAATGTTGAGTGAAATATGCAGCAGTGGAGAAATAGTTAAGCGAGGTGAATTGTTCTAGGAATCCGATCGATTAAATTCAGACTCACACAGTTTGCAAATTCACATTGTCAGTGAGTACTCAATTCAACTTCTGAAGATTGCTATTAATTTATTAATCTAGAAAGTCCAGACTGGTAAAAAATAAATAAAAATAAAAGTACGGTGCTTTCGGTAGGTTTAACCGTGACGTGAAAGGTGTTTAAAATTGAAACACTAACTGTAACAGGAACCCGGGTTAGTGTTAGTGCTGAATAACGCTCTAGATCAGTACATACGGATGCGGTTTAAGACACAGCACTAGTTTATTTAGTGGAGGTAGACTGAGGTTTTGTTTCTGTTGTTGAAGTTCTACCCTGCTGCTGAGGGTCAGGAGAGTGAATAAAGGAAAATACTGAGTATAACTTTCTCTCACGACTCCACATGGGGTTTAAACTTCAAGTATGGGAACCCCTGTAATTATAAACTTGTGTCCCAACACGTGACCTTGTTTTGATTAAATAGCAAAGTAAAAAAAGGGGACATAAAATAAGTGATTATTTTATTATCTAACACTCGAGACAAATCAAAATCATTAGCTATTTTAAACTCACTCTATAATCCGTTTTGAATTAATGTATATTTTTGATTCATTACACAGCATATTAATGACTTTTATAGTTTTAGGGATTTTATATTCCTTCTGTCCAAAATAAAACAGCAGTGTTACCTGAGAGCTGCTTCCTGTTTCCTAAACACACACGGTCTATAAACACACTCTTCTTGTCTAAAAGTGTTTATTAGAGAGATCACTCACCTTTAGTCAGCAGGCGTTGTTGTGTGGAATTATAAATCTTATTTTTTACTAAAGCTTCATGTTTTCCAGTCGTTCCTCAAAATGGCACTGAGTTACTGTTTCACTTTCTGAATTAGAAAATATTTAGAGGAACTCGAAACTCCTTCAGTAGACAGTTCACAGTCTGGGGTTGTAGTTTACACAATATCAAACTCTATAGAACTCATCAAATAGTTTAGTGTAGAAATTCTGATCTGGTGGTTTGTGACTGTAGTTTAAACCCCTAATGATCTGTTTATTAGTTATCAGTGTTATGTCCCACTGGTTCACACCATCACTTTAAAGTTTATGTAAAATATACTCATAAAATAACAGCAGCTGTGTCTATGTGTGTGTCTGTGTGTGCGCGCGTGTACAGGTAGGAAGAAATAAGAAAAAGTGAAAGAATGGTTCAAATTTACAAACACACATTAAACCCTTAAAAAACCCTACATCCATTCTATTAAACAGAGGTGGGAAAAAAAATCCATTTTTATCAACAGGCTGTGTATAAAATGTATATAAGTTAGTATTTAAAATATATAAGCTCACATTCTAACAGAGTTAGCATGTTTCTTATAAAATGTGTTAACTTTAAACATCAACATGTCAAATCTTTTCACATCATTATGTAAATTAGGTTATTGATATTTCACTATCACTTATGTATTGTTGTTATAAGTATATTTATATACTTATAATATTTAATATGATATATAGTTTATATAATATGTATAGATGACATAACAAGTACGTTTTATTCATAAAGCACATTCACAACAATAGTTGCACAAACGGCCGTGCACAGATTAGAATAAAATGATAAATAGAAACTTAAAAGCAAGCATAAAAAGAAATGTTTTTAGCTGATTTAAAATGCTGCCTGATGAGGCACTCCTGATAGCTAGGCTAGGGGTATCTAGGGGAAGTGATAGCGTCACCCAGAGTTCAAACTAGGAACATCATATTTTAACTTTCTTAAAAGCGAACAACTTTAATTTTATTTCTAAAATATCTCTCAATCTGTTTCAGAAATGACAGTAGGCCAGAGTTTGGACACTTCTGCTTTAAGATTATGACATAAAGACCAATCACATTAACCATCATGTACTGCAAACTCCTCATATAAACGTGCATGCTGTTGTATCTGTCTTTTTCCTGACATCTGGAAAAACACAGCTGTAATAATGAAGTCCTTCTGGATCCTACTGAGTCGGAGGAAGAGAGATGTGCTGGAACTTAGAACTCATTCCAGAAGATTCTCTTCATTGTGACGCAACAGAAGAAGCGAAAAGGTGAATGACAGAAAGGCGGAGTTTCAGTGTTTATTTGATCTTTCTAACTGAGAGGCTGTTTAACCGAGTTCAGTGCTACCATGCAGCATTTAATGAGTTTAGCTCGCTCTCGGTCGGCCGTTCTTCCACTGCGCCCCCTGTTGTATGCGGTTGGAGCTGCAGCCACGGCTGCAGGAGTTTATTATTTTAAGAAGCGTGGCGATGGGAGAGAACAGCGGACACAACTCTCACCGAAGGTAAATGGTAAATGTGCACTTATATAGCGCTTTTATCCAAAGCGCTTTACACGGTGTCTCATTCACCCATTCACACACACACCAATGGTAGCAGAGCTGCCATGCAAGGCGCTAGCATGCCATCGGGAGCAACTTGGGGTTCAGTGTCTCCCAAGGACACTTCGGCATGTGGAGTCACCCGGGCCGGGAATCGAACCGCCAACCCTTCGATTAGAGAGAGAGAGAGAGAGAGAGAGAGACGGAGAAACGGTGTACCTTCGGCTGTGGCGCAGGTGGACAACCCACACACACACACACACACACACACACACACACACACACACACACACACACACACACACACACACACACACACACACACACACACACACACACACACACACACACACACACACACACACACACACACACTCTCTCTCTCTCTCATATTTATTTATTTAGCTTGATGGTATTATCGGAGTATATGGTTTTTGAAAAAAAAAATGACACAATGCTGATGGTATAAATGGTTATAAATCTGATTGTTGCTTGATGTTACTTGAGGCACAACTGTGTCTTATGAGTACATTTTGAGATGGGTCGAATAGAAATTCCATAACAAATACCATTATAATTGCATTATTTTAATCGCTTCTCTCAAAACTAGTACAATTTCCATTAAAAACATTTGACTTTGAAGGGGGGAATGAAAGTCAGTCCTATAAGGGTTTCAAAGTGAACAAATTTGCTTGCTGTACATAAAGGAATGACTCGAGAATCGTATATCCACCCCTGACCAAAGGAGTGATGTATGTTAGAAATAAAGGGGTTGAGGCTGATGAGTTGTCATGGGAGACAGTTAAGCAGCTACTCATATATTCTTGAGTTGCGATTGAAAGGATTAAATGATGAGACTCCAGGCCCTGGTCTTTGGGACGTACTCACTATGTTCCAGCAAAGTACTATAAGCTATAACGTCACCATGCTGAATACTGAAATCACAAGGTTACGTGGTGGGAATGTTATTTGGTACTTTGCTGTGACTAATATGGCCTGATCCGTTTACATCTATAAATGGTCTGCATTTATATAGCACTTTTGTAACCACAGTGCTCATTCACCCATTCACACACTCACTCACACACCAATGGTGGAAGAGCTGCCACGCAAGGATTTGCCATCAGGAGCAACTTGGGGTTCAGTGTTTTGCCCAGGGATACTTCAGCATGTGGAGTCATGTGGGCCAGAAATCGACCCGCCAACCCTACGATTAGTGGACAACCCGCTCTACCACCAGAGCCACAGCCGCTGGTACAACGTACCAGTTTAGTCTATGTGACGTACTTTCCCAACGTTTAAAAATGTATCCAAATGATGCTGTGCATCACACACAGGTAGTAATTACCATCTCAAATAACAATTAATCAATTAGATGATCAACAGGAAATTACTCATAACTTTAATAATAGATTAATAGCTTTAGTCATTTATCAGGTAAGCATACCAAACATTTTTTTTTCATCCCAGCAGGCACAGGCTACCAACAAGGCACAATATAACTTTAAATAAATAAATGAGTAAAATAAATATATTGTGATGTGGTCATCTTTGAGCCCCTTGAAGAGCCGATGTTAGGTCTATAACTGACTGCTGAAAGAATGGAACACTCTGTAGACTACAACTAAAAAGTGCATTAAAAAGTGCATTGACAAGAGTGCAGGAAAAGGTTCTTTAGGGTTCTACACGCGGATTATATTGGGGATATATACGCCCCTCATACACCTCACAGAGTATTATAGTAGATATAGTAGAGTTAGATACATTGTTCATGTTCTGTTCCTTGATACATTTAGTTAGTTTCAACTATAGATTAGTTCATTTAGTCCCTTTGCTTGTCTTGACTACATTTTTTGGATGATGATGTGGATTTGTCTGCCGGTCCTTAAATACTGCTCGGTCAAATTTATTCAGCATTTTCACTTATTTTGCTATTTTGGGGAATAATTTCAGTTGCGAACATTCGTTGCATCCCTACTAAAAAATAAAAAATAAATAAATAAAAATTCACAAAAAGGCATGTGGACCAACAGTACTGGGGTAAAGAGAAGATTAAAATGGACGAATCAGGACAAGAACAATAAAGCCAATTTCAGCTGATTTAAAGAAGAACGATAGTGACAATAACATTTATTTGGACGTTTTGTTTCATATGCAAAAAGGACCTCAGTGTTCTCCATAAAGAGTTTGGGATATCTGAAAAAAAAAAAACCAACACTACACAGAAAAAAGTCCTGAGTGTTCTAACACGAGCAAGAGCCAGAGAGAAGAGCTGAGAATGACGTCTCCAAAGCCCCTACTGCACTTCCTCAATCCAAGCCAGATAAATATCATTCATTATCAAAAGTTCCTGTTTTAATAAACATTCAAAACAAATCTAGAGAAAAAGAGAACTCTTTTACGGCTCTGGTATGATGCTATTTTTCAGTGATGTACTGTATTAAAAGTCATGAGAAGAATTTTTCTTTTCTTTTTTTTTTTGTGCATGGATGCGAATTATACAAAAAATATGATTTTCTTCAAGGCTGCTGCTAAAAGAAATGAAAGAGATGGAAGGCGAGCTGGTTGGCCATTTTGAACGGTTTCTATTCAGTTGGTTGAAGAGAAATCTCCAGTGCATGCTTTACAGTAAGAGTGACTGTGTTGAAGATTAAGATATGGTTGTTGTTGTACGTCTGTATTTGTTGCAGATCAGCAGCGGTGTGTTCTGGGAAAAATAAAACCCATTTCCTAATAGAAAAAGACTTTATTTTAAATTCCATATTTTCCAGACTACATTGTGCGGTGTTTTTCACCTTGTAGTTGCTACAGAATCGCATATCATAATTCTCTTGCTTACGCTGATTCTTAGTGTGATTATTTTTCTAAACAAATAGAGAAACTGAAATCACACATTTTAATAATCACGCGTAAACAATAACTATAACAAAAACAGCTGTCCTAGTGGATAGAAATCACCAACGTTTAGCCAGAAGGAAACCTCCGTGCTCAACATGTTAGTGTTTATCTCCATGCAGATTTGAGCAGGATATGACTCATAGTCTGGAAAATACGGTAAACAGATTAGACCCTTAAAATATCTTTATTTCAAATCTATGACTTGTGGTTATTATAATTGTGTGCAAACTGCACTTTTCTCTTTCTTCCATCTGCTTTCAGGCTGTCATGTTGATTTGTTTCCACTGGGAGGCACTGTGTTTTATTCTTATTGTCTTTTCACCTTTCATTTCTCCACTCATTTGTCCAAAATCAGACATGTCAACAACAACAACAAAGAAAAAAGGTTAAGACTAATTCCCACATTTGAGCATGTTTCACTAAAAGATTAATCAGTGTGAGAGTTCGTGGTTAGTGCATGTGGACGTGAAGCTCAGCTCTCTGATCTGCAACTTTATCAAATGCCGTTTAAGCTCATTTTGTTTCCCCATTTTATTATTAT